>LR738714.1:372280766-372305825 GCA_902687465.1 Secale cereale | reverse complement strand
CTCTCTCTCTCTCTCTCTCTCTCTCTCTCTCTCTCTCCTCTTCCTCTCTCTCTCTTTCTCTCAGACACACCTGGGCTTTTTCCAACAATGTCCCACTTCTCGAATATTGAAACCTACCACATTCCTCCCTTATTTTGAGTGAAACATAAGATAATTCTAGCGATATATGTATATCAAAATATATTTTTCACTACTTTATCTATACCTCTGTATCTATATCTATATCTATAACTATATCAATACCAATATAAAAAGACCCATAGGGGCAGATCCAATTAATCTCGGCCATCAAAACATGTCAATCAAATGGCCTAAACTGCTTCAATGTTGAGCGCTCAACACGTTTAGCGTGCAGTTAATTTCATGCCAAATATAGTTCTAATCACATAATAACACGAAAATATTATCCTACTTAATATCCGCATGCACTTAATATACTTCCAAATTAGCATGCATTGCACGTAAACATTGACTAGCATCTCTACTCCTATAAAAGACTCATTTGGTGATGATGACGTGTCTGCCATCCGTCATTTCTGACCATTAGATCTGCATCTAACGGATGTGAGGTAAGTTGTGGCCTTTTTGAATCAATAGCCCAATTCTCTGCTCCAATTTACAGAAAACCCCTTATTATATTTAAAGCAACCACATCCCTCCCTCACCTCATCAAAACATCCTCAGAAATATATTTTAAGTGAATCGTAATATATTTTTAGTGGTATATGTATATCAAAATAATAGTGTTTTCTTTCAAGTTTGTGAACAAGTACTATTCTACTTTGGATCCATTGCAATGCACGGGCACATTGCTAGTATATACTCTTATATAAACCGAGTTGGTGATGATGGTGTGCTTGCCATCCTGCAATATATATCTCTACTCTTATGTCTTCTCTACTCTTATAAAAACAAAGTTGGTGATGATGGTGTGCCTGCCATCCTACAATATAGGCCGTCCGATCTATATCTGACGGATAGGATGGAAACTACAACAATTTTTCAAAAAGATACCTGCACTCCTACCCACATTTGCACATAAGGCCTTCTCTCATTCATCCTTATCTCCCACAAGATAAACTACTCATATAAATGCATCTTGATGTTTCGTGCAACGCACAGGCATCTTGCTAGTACCCAAACAAAAAAGGACACGAGGGATTGATTGCTCTCACACGGACACGACCTCTCACTAGCGCAGGCACTGAACCGGCACGCCGGCGAAGAGGGCACCACTCGCTGCACGCCAGGATGAACATGACTCCTCGTCGCATTCAACCGGCTTCAGACTTCCCCGCCTACCTCCATTGAATCTGCGTGTGCTTGGGGCTGCAGGTAACACGTCCTTCCGCAAGCCGGCCGGTTGGCTCCTCTCGTCCGCCCGCTATTTAAACGAGGCCAAACGCCTGCCAAGAACCACACCACACCGTCACTCCCCATATCCTCCTTGCACAATTTTCTCCACACCCTCCATAGCAGTCGGTGAGTAGGAAGACGAGTTCTCTGGCATAAAAGCCGGTTGGGTGTCCCGACGAGCCAGCAACTCGCTGCCCCACCTCCCTTCCCGCCCACACTGTCAGTACCATGAGTTTGATGTGGAAGTTTAACTTGGAATGCTGGGCCCGCATGTGAACTATACCATGTCCAATGGTTCTCCTGCTATTGTTCGAAAAGTGATGGTTGTTATTACATGACCCAAAAAATTATTTTATGCCACATCAGTAGATGCACAGACATCACAACAGGCATGCTTACTGGATAAACAATTGAAACTAGCTATTATGAATGAAAATTTGTATTGACAATAGTTTTTGATAGCAGGAGACGCCTAGCCTGCTCTGCCTCTGCTAGCTTATTTCTAGCTTCTTCCATCTCTTCTTTGGCTTGGGCAAAGAGAGCATCTGATTGCTCATTTCGCTTCTTCAGGAACTCAGCTACATTATCAAGGGCTGCAGCACGCTTTCTTTCAGCCTTTACTAGATCAACGAGGACACGAACACTTGACGACTCCACCTGGCTTGTGAGTAATCCAGAATCAGCTGGGAATTTGCACCTTGTGTCTAATCCAACATCATTAGGGAACGTGCACCTTGTGTGTAATCCAGCCTCATTTTGGAAACATGATCACGAGGTTGACCATACTTCCCTCCTCGCAGAACTCCATCCTGCCATTAACAAAACTATCAAGGACAAACAAAATATCCACCACTGCTAGTCGAGTTCTCAATGTCAAAGTAATTGAAAGGTTGTTACTTACCAAAGCTTATTTTATAGGTTCGGTGCAACTCCTCTTTAACTTGTGAAGTTCCTTGAAGATGTCTCCAATATCTTGTGTTTGGTCTTCATTGCTCCTGTGCAAGTTCGCATTCGTAATTTTAAAATCTCAACATGGCAAGCAAAATATAGTAATACTCATGCATCTTGTGGGCAACATTAAAGCACTCATCTGCCATGTTAGATAATCTCCAACAGGCGCGCAATGTGCGGCATGCTAAAAAGATTTTACAGTGTCGGAATAGCCATTTTTTCGCACCGCGGAGTGCTGGTTCTTGCGGTCGCTGCAAAAAATTGCACGTGCGCCACTCTAGCAGATGCGCTATACATGTTTGAATCTGACTCGATACTGGCATAGATAGATACATAGATAGTTCTTAGCATAGATATAACATATAGATAGATAAAAGTATAGATAGTTAAACTACTCCTCGTCGTCCTCCGACTGCGCCTCGTTGATGTCCTCCTCTGACGTCTCAATATAGGCGTCAAGATACTAATCAACGTCGGAGTCCTAGGGCAACGCTACTCCTAGCTTGATGATGAATTGAGCGGCCGCCTTCTGTTGTTAGTGTGAAGCACTTTATACATTTGTCACTTGCATGGATACATTCCAAATTGCTAGCTACGAAATAGAATACATCTCGAATTCAACATAAAGGGGGTTTCAAAGATTCGAATTCATAGGAAGTGCATTCATCTATTTGAACACGAGATAATGGCATTTGTAAATCAGATGTAAAGGGGGGCATCAATCTTTGTTGTGCGTTTGAACATGCTATATATATTCATACGCATGTCTAACTTTTTTTTGCAACCAAGGAGATTATATCTGGAACCATGCATGAACTAAGGTAAGTTGCATATTTTTTAGTATATACTCGTGTACAATATATATTCAAATGTACCACCTTCATTCCAAAATAATCGTAGCTTTAGGACTTTCAAAAGTAAAGATTTGTGAAGTTTGACAAATCCTGAATGTTCAATTCAAGAGAACCGAAAACGATAATGCTTCTGCTCCCAAATATTGAACAAAGCGCCAAATAGGCCTCTGGTCACCCGAAACCGTGCGAGACTAATGTTTGGCGGTAGGAAATTACTGTCCTGACTCTGGCCCGTGTAGCCTATCGGCCCAATGTCCAAAGGTCTTAACGGGGGTAGGTTTGTAACTTCACGAAGACGCCAGTCTCAACCGCCTCCGAGAAGCATTCATACGCCATGGGCGCCTAAACACCCATGCGCTCGGCCGAAATCTATCCCGCCCACATTTGGGACACCTGAGATTATTGTCCTACCCCCAACACGCAATATATCCGAAATTTTAGATGGGGGCGAAGTTTGTAACTTTCCCCAAATTTCAAACAAGCGCGTCCCAAACCGAAACATTGTTCCCCCTCAGTTCCCCGCCTCCCTCTGTTTCCCCATTCATACTCCGTGGGCGCCAAAACGCCCTCTCCACCAGCCACGAAAACACAGCCTCCTCCGTCCTCCACCCCATAGCGCCCAATCCACCGTCGCCCAACTCCATCACACCGGAGTCGGTACCCCGACGTCGTCTTCCAATGCAACCGCAACCGCAACCGCAACGCCCTCAAGGACTTTGCAGCTGAAGCCGAGGTAGAGCTGTGTCCACGACGTCGACGCCGACGTGTGCCGTACCAGAACCACTCCGACCACGCCGTCCTGCGCCTCACTGTTGTTGCTCCACTGTCGCAACCGTCAACCGCACCGGAGCTGTTCCCTCTACGTTATCGTTCTCCGCCTCGGATCTGCTTCCCCGCCGCCGACAGACGGCCACCGCACCACACTCAACTACTTGGCCATGGGTTCATCCAAAGCTGCACCGTCCTCCACAACTTCTCGTTTCCAGTGAAACACAAGAAGATCGTTGGAAAAACAGAAGGAGGACACAACACTGCCAGTAGGAAGAGGTACTCCTCTTCCCTTATACGTGCAAACCTTACGTCTCTACTCACACCGTATTCATCCCATGAAAGAAACTAGTTGAGCGCTTCTTACTGCATCTTCTTCGTGATACTAAATGCACAAGGTTTCCTCCCTTTACTATTTCACCTTTGCTAGAGGTAAATAGCCCGCCAGGATTTAAATTCAGGGTCAGTCGAAACGCAATTAAAAGAAGCAGCACCCGCTTAGGCGCACGGAGCACCTAGTCCGCCTGTTCGCTGGGAAAGCGGCGCATCGGTGTCTATCATAGGGGTGTGGGGCGTAGGAGCTGCTTGCACCCGATCTGGTGGTCGTTGGGGCTTGAATGGATTGCTGGGGGGCGGTGCCAAGCACGGCAGTGCGGTGAGGTTGATGGGAGCGTGCATGCATGGGACTGGGCCGGTGGTCGCTGTTGTTTCGAGGAAGATTGTCCACACAGACTGGCTGGAGGTAGATGAACGCGATCTATCCGTTCTTTGTACATCGGACGGTGCAGAAAAAATGGACTGACCTATTTGTTTTCAGTCGAATATTATTTTCATAGAATCATGTAGTAATTTAGTGTGCCATGCATGTTGTAGAACTATCATATGTCGCCCGTCATTTATTTCTCACTGACCTGCTATCTGCTACCTTTACACTGTACTAATTGTGCACACACTTCACCCATACTCACACTATTGTTTTTTTATGCATGGGTATTTCAGACTCTGACGCGGTGTTGATGAATGCTGAAAAGAAAAGATAGAAGTCGCTCCAGTGTAATTCGAAGATAAGCACTAAGCCTTTCGGCACTCTAAATGATGAAGTGTCAGCAGTTGGAGACAGTAAACGTAGCTCTGCAGTTGATGATCTCAATTGCCACACACAACCATCCCAGGTGCTTGCTTTAACTTCGCACTGTCAAATGTGGTTGCATGTTGCATATGGTGTCTAGCTTGTATTGCTTCCAATTTGGTTAAATTGCATCTGCTTACTTTACACATTATACCTTTGATAATGAAATGCCTTCATGTTTTTGATACATACTACATATGTCTATTAACCATGTTCGTACATCAAACTAATGCTCTTTTGTATCCCTCGTCAACCACTTATGATGAGACAGTCACCCAGGTTGGTTAGTGTGAGACGCCATACTCGTTTATAGAGTGCAGTGTCATCCGCCCCACATGATTCTCAAGAAACAGCAAGGCTAAATGAAGATAGTCAATGTAGCTCTCTAGTTGATGACCGCAATTCCCCCATACCACCATCACAGGTGCTTGCTCTAACTTCGCAGTGTGATATGTGGTTGCATGTTGCATACGGTGTCTAGCTTGTAATGCTTCTAATTAGGGTAAATTGCATCTGCTTAGTTTACACATTATACCTGTGAATATGACATGCATTCCTATTTTTGGTACACACTACATCTATGTTTTAACCTTGTTCTTACATGAAACTATCTCTCTTCTGTATCCTGCATCAATCACTTACGATGAGTCACATTAATTCCTTGCATATTGCATATTATTTCTAGCCTGCTGCCATGTATTGCTTCTAGTTTGGTCAAATACATTTGATAGGGCACCCTTTTAATTTGGCAGAGTGATATTGGTTTCATCTTTCATATGGTTTCTAGCTTGCATTGATTCTAACAAGTTCAAGCACCTTGTGCTTAGTTTACACTTTATACATCATTCATGTCAATATGTCACGCCGTCCTATTTTTCATACATATTCCATCATCCTATCATGCGGATGCCTTACATGAAGGTAGTGTTCGTTAGTATCATGCATCAATGAGTTCTGAAGAGCAAATTTTATTCCTTTTTCTTGTGGGTTTGACTTGACGAGTCGAAATCAAGAAAGAGGAAGGAAAAGAATAAGGAAGGTGATGATGGTGGTCCTCTGCAGCAACGTAAACGGAACATTTGTACCGATTTTCCTTGTACTGATAGTACATTATAAGGTCCAAGTCTCCGCTCCCCTACTCCACCATCCAAGGTGCTTGCTCTAACTTGGCAGTGTGATATTTGGTTGCATGTTACATATGGTGTCCAGCTTGTATTGCTCTTAATTAGTGTAAACTGCATCTGCTTAGCTTACACATGATATGTGTGAATATGACACACTTTCCTATTTTTGGTAGATACTATATCTGTCTATCACACCATGTTCTTACATGAAACTACTCTTCTTGTGTATCCTGCATCAGTCACTTATGATGGAACACCTTTAAGTTGGTAGTGTGAATTGGTTTGCGTCTTGAATATGATTTCTAGCATGTATTGCTTCTAGTTTGATGAATGCCACCTAAGACGAGACAATTTTAACTTGGCAGAGTGATATTGATTTCACCTTTCATATGGTGTCTAGTTTGCAGTGCTTCTAATATGTTGAAGTGGCTTCTGCTTAGTTACCACATCATAGGTGTGAATATGTCAAGCCGTCCATTTTTTCGTACATATTTCATCCTCGTATCATGACTTTGCCTTTCATCAGAGTAGTGTTCGTTAGTATCATGCATGAATGAGTTCTGAAGAGTGAATTATATTCCTTTTTCTTGTCGGTTTGACCTCACAATGCAAAATCAATAAAGCTGAAGGAAATTGGCAAGGCACTAGATGATGGTGGTCCTTCCGAGCAACTGAAACGGAGGTTCTCTGCAGATTCTACTCGGCCATCCTCCCAACAAGATTCGCAAGAGAACGCAAGGCTAGACAGTCAACGTAGCTGTGTAGATGATGAGCACATCTCCCCTACACCACCATAATAGGTGCTTGCTCTAACTTGGCACTATTATATGTGGTTGCATGTTGCGTATGATGTCTAGCTTGTATTGCTTCTAACTTTGTCGAATTGCATCTGCTTACTTTACACATAATGCCTGTGAATATGACACGTGTTCCTGTTTTTAGAACATATGTGTACATGATGAGCACATCTCCCCTACTCCACCACCACAGGTGCTTGTGCTAACTTGGCACTATTATATGTGGTTGTATCTTGCATATGATTTCTAGCTTGTATTGCTTCTAACTTTGTTGAATTGCATCTGCTTACTTTACACATAATGCGTGTGAATATGACACGTGTTCCTGTTTTTCGAACATACGTGTACATGATGAGCACATCTCCCCTACTCCACCATCACAGGTGCTTGCTCTAACTTGGAACTGTTATACGTAGCTTACAACTTATACCTGCAATGATCACTTACCCATAAGACACATTTAACTTGGGACTGTGATGTAGGTTGCATCTTGCATTGTCTTCTAGCTTGTACTGCTTCAAATTTCTTGAAATGGCACTTACGACGAGACACTTTTTTACCTGATAGAGTGATATTGGTTGCATGTTCATATGGTACCTAGCTTTCATTTCTTCTAATTGTGTTGAAATGCCTTCCGCTTACTATTTTTTAATACATATTCCATCCTCCCATCGTACGTGTGAATATGAAACGCTGTCTTTTTTTTGTATATATTCCATCCTCCTATCGTGCGCTTGCCTTACATCAAAGTAGTGTTAGTCTGTATCATGCATCAACTAGTTATGCAGAGCTAATTTTATTCATCTTCTTGTGTTTTTGACTTCATAAGGAAATATCAGAAAATAGGACGGAAAAGAGTAAGTTAGGGGATGTTGGTGGTTCTCCGCACCGACGCAAACAGAGACTCTCTAGGTTTACCACTGCTACTGCTAATGATGAGTTCATCTCCCGTACTCCACCATCGCACGTGCTTGATGTATGTTGACAGTGTGATAATTGGTTTCATGTTGCATATGTTGCCTAGCCTCTATTTCTTCTATTTTGGTTAAATTGCACCTGCTGAGTTCATACGTTATACATGTGCATATGACATGGCGTTCTGTGTCTAGAATACACTGCATCTATCTATCATACCATGTTCTTACATCAAAGTACTGATCTTGTGTATCCCACATGAGTCACTCATGATTGGACACTTTTAA
Source organism: Secale cereale (assembly GCA_902687465.1). NCBI lineage: Eukaryota > Viridiplantae > Streptophyta > Magnoliopsida > Poales > Poaceae > Secale > Secale cereale. Next base: position 372,297,644 of record LR738714.1, on the reverse strand, counting down.
CATGGCAGTTTGATAGTGGTTGCATCTTGCATTGATTTCTACGTTGTACTGCTTCTAATTTTTCGAATTGCCACTTACGACAAGACACTTTTAACTCGGCAGAGTAATATTTGTTGCATCTTTCATATGGTGTCTAGCTTGCATTACTTCTATTTTCTTGAAAATCCTTCTGCTTAGTTTACACATCATAGTTGTGAATATGTCATGTCGTCCTGTTTTTCTTACATATTCCATCCTCATACGGTTGTCTTACATCAAAGTATTGCTTGTCTGTATCGTGCATCAATGAGTTCTGAAGAGCGATTTTATTCTTTTGTGTTGTGGGTACGGCTTGACATGGCAAAGTCAAAAAAGAGCTAGGAAAATAATATAGTAGGGAGTGGTGTTACTCGTTGGGTGAAACGGAAAAGGATTTGCCGTCCAGATTCTGCTGGTACTTATAGTGCAGTAGAAGGTCCAAGTCCACCGGCTAAATCTACAAACACAGTATCACCTGCTCCACCAGCTGCAACATCCGCTTCAACTGTACCAGTATCTCAATGAGTTACTTGTTCGTTTGCCCCGGAACTTGCCAGGTCCCAAGCTACCTTCACACCTAACACTACTTCCGATGCACTGCTGACACAACAGGACTTGGCAAGATTAGATGAACCTCATGAGCATCAACACCAAGATGGTACCTGACCGAGTCAAGTTGCAGTTGCATGCTCCTTTATATGTACTCTCACAGTTTGATGTACACTAACAATTCCCATATTCGTTGTTGAACTAGCACCATGACGCAAGCGAAAATAGACATCAGGGATAATGCTTGACAGATTAACAAAATCTAAAGGAGGAAGAATGGACATCCATTTTGAGGCAGGTCTAAAAAGGCCACGTGATGCTACAGAGTCAGCCAAGTTAGTATCAGAGGCAGCCGTTGCGGTTAGGTGTCATGCACATATCCTCCCACATGGATCCAGTACAGGAATGAGAAAGACAATACCCAGTTTAACACCTTCCTTGACCATTTATCTGTAAGTAATGCTATTCATCACAATTAGTAATATTGTCTTGCTCTGTCCCATACTTTCTAGCTTCCTCCTATTAAGACTCACATTCTTTTTTCAACAGATGAGGTTCAAGTTGGATCTGAAAGATGATGCAACTAAACAAGCATGCACTCATGTTTTTAAGTCTGCTCTGCGACAGTATCGGTAGCACCTTAGAAAATCTCACTTTGAAGGCAATGCTAACAATGAAATCGCCCAAACATCTCGAGTGGAATATATTACAGATGAAGACTGGATAGCCCTCGTTAAACAATGGCCTGATCCAAAGTATCAGCTAGGCTATATGTATTTGATCAGACCACATATTGAACTTGTATTTATGTATGTGCCTTACAAGTGTATCTTCTTCAGGCTAACTGTTTGAAGAACAAGACCAACCGTTCTAAAGTGAAATTCCAACAGACAACAGGATCTCGTAGCTATATTGCACACTGCCATGCTCTTGTAAATAACTACTACTTCCTTCTTTTTTCTGTGCCATATTATCGTATCTATATTGACTTGTTCCAAATACAGAGGAAAGCCTGTGCGGACCAAAAAGAACTTGAACCGAATGCAGTGCAAATCTTCAAGGATTGCCACACCAGCAAGATGAAGGGCATGAGCACACCAGTTCAAGCCGCTGTTGTAAGTCCTTACTCCTCCTACCTTTGAACTGATTGGTACTGTGATGTGTTCATTTAACTACTTGATTTGCAGCCAATGTCAATTACTCTGTTCACTTTTATACACAGTTTTCTTAACGTATCATTTCACCTAACATGGTTTAAAAGAGATGAAGGATATTCTTTTGGTCTTGATCAGTATTCTAGTTGTTATGTTCACATGCGCACACAATGATAAAATAGCCTATTTGTTTTATATCTGTTTGCCCATGATATGAATGATGTCATACTATGTTCATCCTACTTTAAACCATGTCTCTTTATCCTTAGATGTCAACGAATGTGAGGAAATAGACAATACAGTAGGCATGCTACATGGACATATGTTCCGAAAGTGATTTTATTATGTAGTTAGCACTACAATACATGCTAATGTATTACAGAAGTTCACCAAAATAAGTTATGTATAAACGTGTAACCTACTTTGTTTGTTTTTTGTCTCATTAGTAACTTATCTGGTACACTAATCTACAAGTTCAAACTTTTAGGAAGCTATGGAAAAAATGATGGAATAGCCACAACCACCTGAAGGTGATGAGGCTGCCACAGGCACAATGTCACCCCTTGCTGCAGTGCGTCAGTATCTCTCCACTAATAGTGCAAAAAGCACCTTCCTGTGTTATTATGGGTTGGTTGTCAAGGTAACCTCCTCGTCCAAATCGCCTACTGAACAAAACCTTCCTGGTAGACAGAGTGATATATCTGTGCTCCAGACACAAGTCCAATCCCTAATGGACGTCATTTTGGATACAAGAATAGAGGTTGACAAATGTCATCAAGATATGAATGGGTTTGAAACCAGATTATCAGACATTCGCTTCATTGTTCAAGAGCAATGGCGGAAAAAGGTGAAGATCGTGCTGCTCCATCAGATTATACAGCTTGAAACATTAGCACTCAGGTCAAATGATCTGTGCTTCTATACATCTGGTGGTGCTTTTATCTGCAAGTACTGTAAACTTTATGCCAATAGGCCTTTTGTTGTGATACAACATTTATGATGCTGCCAAAGGCTGCAATAAATACGACGCTATTGTTGTATAGTGTAGGTTTATCTTAGTAATGTATGCGGCCAAAATCTTCATAGGAGCCCAAACAACATTCGTCGGGCCCATTCCAATTGGGCTAAAAACGATTATGGGCCAAAATTTGCATGTAGCCCACTAAAAATATCTAGGCCTAAATCAGCATAAGATTTCATATTTTTCTGGTAGGCCTGTGCCCATAGTGGGCCTTTAACAGGCCAAAACATATTTGGGCCCTCAATAACAAAAGGCCGTTTACAGGTGTAAATATCTCGAGCCCATAAAAACATGGGCCTTTAAAAGACCGAAAGTGAGATTGGGCCCATTTATGATGCACATCTTTAACAGGCCGAAATTAAGACGTGTCGTAAATGCACCGACCTAATACACGGGCCTTTAATAGGCCGAAAGTTCGGTCGGGCTAGATTATCGTCATTTTTATATGGTCCGTTAATGGGCTCGATGTGACGTTGAGCCACATATGGCCCATGGATTTCGTCCGACGTTAATAGGCCGAAAATCACAACAGGCCGAAAGTGGCCCAAATCTGTAGTGGGCCTCTAACAGTCCGAATGTCAAACATGGCCGAATAAGACCCAAATCCTTCACAGTCGTTTATGGGCCGAAAGTTTCAATGGCCTGTAAATGGGCCCAACTGAAGCAGGACCTTTAACAGGCTAGAAATACACTGGGCCGTAATTCGGCCCATATACTTAGCGGACTGTTAACAGGCCAGAAGTGACCATGGGCCGCGATGATGACAAGTTTAGGACAGGCCGTTGACGGGGCGATTTGACACTAGCCGTACGGGCCTTAACTGAGAATGTTGGGCCTTTAGCTGGGCCGGCCCATTATGGTCCGCAAAATCTCGCGGGCCTTTAGCTGGGCCGCCCCATTATGGCCCACAAAATGTCGTGGGCCTTTAGCTGGGCCAGCCCATTATGACACGCAAAATCTTGTGGGCCTTTTGCTGGGCTGGCCCATTATGGACCGCAAAATCTCGTGGGCCTTTTGCTGGGCTGGCCCATTATGGACCGGAAAATCTTGTGGGCCTTTAATTGGGCCGGCCCATTTAAACTTTATGGGCCACTTTTGGGCTGGTCGACGTGTCAACATATCATAGGCGCATCTCGCCCATTGGATGAGTGACACCTGTGCCAACGCAGAGCTGACACATGTTTCCGTCAGCCAATCAGAATTTTACACGTGGAAAATCATCATTGGTCAGGGCTGTTAACGGGTTATCAGATCCAAAATCGGACCCGATAGCTTAACGACATTCCATTACGGTGGATGCCACGTGTCGGTCACCCTTGACGAAAGCACTTGTGTGACGCGCGATTTATCATCATGGAAGTGGACACTTCCGTGATGATAATTTTCGTATTGTCATGTAACACTTCTACGATAGCACAGGTATGACTATCTTCATTCTCTCATAAATTTGTCATGGATGTACATGCATGACAGAAAACGTGACCTACTGTGACAAACACGTATCATCATGGAAGTGTATTTTTTTGTAGTGTACATGATCATGCAAAGTGATATGACAATGAAGATGTGTGTCATAATAAACGAAACGGTGGAGTTACATGGCAATAAATATCGGAATGGCTATGGAAATTCCATAATAGGTAGGTATGGTGGCTGTTTTGACGAAGGGTATAAGGTGGTTCGATGCACTGGCAAAAATTGCGCGGCACTAGAGTGGCTAGCAAGGTGGAAGGTTGAGAGTGCGTATAATCCATGGACTCTACATTTGACATAAAGAACCCACATACTTATTGCAAAAAGGTTTATTAGCCCTTGAAGCAAAGTACTACTACGCATGCCCTTACGGGGGAGGTTGGTAGGAGTTAACCATCGCGCGCGCCCGACCTTCACGCAAATGTAAACAATCAAGACACGAGCGCTTCAATTCGGTTACATAGTTAGGAGACCATATGTGCATGCTACGGGAATCACGAACCTTAACACAATTATTTCCTCAATCCCACAATTTACTACCAGCATGATTCTAAAATTACAATCCTCATATCTCAAAACAATCACAAGGAATCAATACTTCTCATACTATTAAATGCTCTGTATGAAAGTTTTTATTATATCTCCCTTGGATGCCCATCGTATTTGGAAAAAAATCATAACCAAGCAAATTACCATGCTGTTTAGAGACTCTCAAAATAATATAAGTGAAGATTGAAAGTTCATCAATTTCTATAAAATAAAACCACTGCCATGCTCTAAAAAGATATAAGTGAAGCACTAGAGCAACTGACAACCTACTCCAAAAGGATATAAGCGAAGATTAATGAGTAGTCAAATAATTAACTAGCTATGGGAAGACCCTCTCTCATTTAAGAATTTCAGATCTTAAGTACTTTATTCAAAGATCAAGCAAAACAAAACAAAATGACATTGCAAGGATAGCACATAACATGTGAAGAAGCAAAAACTTTGGCTCAACCAATACTAACCGATAGTTGTTGACGAAGAAAGGTGGGATGCCTACCGGGGCATCCCCAAGCTTAGATGCTTGAGACTTCTTGAAATATTATCTTGGGATGCCTTGGGCATCCCCAAGCTTGAGCATCTGTGTCTCCTTAATTCCTCTCATGTAGCGGTTTCCCTAAATCTCAAAAACTTCATCCACACAAAACTTAACAAGAACTCATGAGATAAGTTAGTATAAATCTGCTGTATAAAATCCCTAAAATCATTATTTGACATTGCATACTAATTGCCTCTGCATATCTAATACTCTTATCCTCAAATAGAATCATTGAACGTGCAAACATATGCAAACAATGCAAACATAATAGCAATCTGTTTAAATAGGGCAGTCTGTAAAGAGTGGAATGGTTCTTATAATTCCCTAGCTCTAAAAATTCTGAAACATTACCACATTATTGAGAACTTATTCGTGCTAACTTTTAGAAATTTCATGATTTTATCATGTTCTGACTGTGCAGAAGAATTCAGACAATGATAGAAAACTTTCTCTTTTCAAACAACAACATATATACTTGCAAAATAAGCATGGCAAAGGCTATACTTGTCTTTTTATTGAAACAAAATATAGTAAAACTTATTCTAAATAACAGAAAGCGAATCCAAAAAAATAAAATGACGCTCCAAGCGAACCACATATCATGTGGTGAAGAAAAATATAGGCTCAAATAAATTTACCAATAGACGAAGACGAAAGAGGGGATGCCAACCGGGGCATCCCCAAGCTTAGATGCATGGTTGTCCTTGAATATTAAACTAGAGAATGCCCTGCGCGTTGCGGCGGGAATTTCTACAACAAATTATAGAGATATTAAAAGAATTGGAAGACACATTTCAGCCGAGAAAAGTTCACATTGATCTGTCTTCTCAATTCAAAACTCACCAAACTACAAAAATGGCATTGGACAACTATATCTCATTCAGAGGGTTTGAAGAATATTCGGTTATGGCTTAAATAAGAGAATAAGGAAGGGATCGTCACAATATTTAACTGAGGATGATGACCAAAAACTAATCAATAATTACTCTACACCAAACTCTCACCTAATGAATGAGCTACAAATCCAGAAGGCATTATAGTGGATTCGTAAAAAAAAGAACAGTCTTGATAAAGAAAAGAGCAATCTAAATCACACAAAGTAAAAACTGAATGCCTTATAAAATTATGGTATATGAAATATAGCACTAATGGTATAAAGGCCATAGTAAAAATTTAAATATACAGCACATGTGGCCAGCACTTCGAGAGAATAACTGCTCGAAATAGAAGCTAAAAGTGACAGATGGTTCGCAACAGCCCAAAGCATGCCCAATTTGTCACCCTAGCTGCAAATAAAAGTGTGTCTTTGAACAACACAATCAAACATTAGCAGCCTATGTGACAACTTTCACACACAATATTAATCCTTTCAGTGCTTCCCTCCATGCTCGGTCGTCACTTGCAGGATAAGCACATGTAACAGTAGAAGACTGAACTAAAAATAACTGCTGGAAAATCAAAACAGGAAAACCACTAAACCACAAAATAATTACTAAGGTATCCTAATTAAGTAAGACACACTTACAGCGAGTTGTTGAATTGCTACTGCCAGGAGATATGCTAGTGCTCACCTTTTTGTAAGGTAAAGGGAGATCTGGTATGCTAGTTGAGCCGTGTGGTGAGAAGATGTGCATTTCAGGAGATTTGCTAGTGCTCACCATTGTAAGGAAAAGGGAATTAAACAGCTGCCAGGATCGGGTTGTTTAATTAGGATATGGGTCGTCAGTCGCAATATATAGCATTCAGGCTCAAACCACATTAAAAAAAGAATAATAACAAAGATGAAAAGTAAGCAGAGATGATGGTATGAAGATAAAGAAAAACTTACATAGTTCTAAAAATATTTCGCATTACAAATGATATGTACGCTAATTCAAAATAATTTGGGGAAAACTTACCGATGGGATTCACGGAGGAGATAAGAGCCATGAACTCTTGCGATATACGACCCATGTCCTATAGAGGATGTCGACGACGATGTTGTACGCGGTCGTGAGACCTACATACTATATAGGAAAGGGAAGGAGGTGGAGGACTTGGGATCAGATGTCGGTGGTGCACTCGTGCTCGACGTCACCCACCCACGCTTAGGTGTACCTGGCTCTGATGTCCCCGCCATGGATGCCGCAACACGAGCTGCAGAAGCCCTCGATGACTACATCCTGTCCGCAAGCACCATCACAAGGGCGCCTTTCCTAGGGAGCGCGCCGGCTGCATGATCTCAACCGGTGTCAGCGAATTGTCGAGGGAGTTGTGCTCGTTGGAGATCTGACCAGCCTGAAGGACGCGGGTCATTGCATTGGAGGTGGCGACGCTGCTCACCGTGGCGTTCGACTAATCACCTGAACAAATAATTGGCACAAACAATCGGGTATATGGCAGCAGTTCGTGGGTCTCCGATGGCAAAGACCCGTGAAGTCTTGGCTGGCGGCGGCGCAATGCGGAGAGAGAGAGAGAGAGTTAGAGATAGAGATAGAGGAAGATGAGAAGAATCGGTGGGGATTTTGTTAGAGGATCGGTGGAGAGATTTATTCCTTCAGGGAGATGAAGGACCGTAGTCACCCATGTACTTCATCGCAATCAAAGCAGTTTCCTTCAGGGAGATGAGAAGAATCAGTGGAGTATTAATTTCCATCTTAAACAAAGGAGTTTCCTTATACAGATGATAATATGTGCGATCCTATATTGATGTCTACCACTACATGCACGTATAAATTGCTGTTTATTGGGCACCCCAGAGATAGACATTTTTTTTGCTAATTATCTATTGCATGCAGGAGGCATGCATTCAGAGGCATTGATGGATGGAGAATTCCACTACCGTAAAAGCTTATGTGGCAAAGTGATGATGTGGACATTGTGCATGCTAAGAGAATAGGTAGAAGTGGGGAGCAACTTCTTAAGAATGTTAGATTGGGGTGCCTTGGGCATCCCGAATCTTAGGCTCTTGCCGCTCCTTATTCCATAGTCCATCATATCTTTACCCAAAACATGAAAACTCCACAACACAAAACTCAACAGTAAATCTTATGAGCTCCATTAGTATAAGAAAGCAAATCACCACTTAGGTACTGTTGTGAACTCATTCTAAATAAATATTGGTGTTATATCTACTGTATTCCAACTTCTCCCTGGTTCATACCCTCCGATGCTACTCATGGATTCATCAAAATAAGCAAACAACACATGAAAAATAGAATTTGTTAAAAACAGAACAGTCTGTAGCAATCTAAAAACTTTGTAAACTTCTGGAGCCCTAAGAATTCTGAAAAATTGGGAAAACATAGGAAATTTGTATATCAATCATGTGTAAAACTTTCAGCTAATTATCACGTTCCAGTGATTTATTGAATTTTCTGCACTGTACGCAAAACTTTCTGTTTTTGCACAAAATCAAGTCAACTATCAACCACACTGTCCTAAAGGCTTTACTTGGCACTTTATTGAAACAAAAGCTATAAAACATGATTACTACAGTAGCTTAGTCATGTGAACACACAAAAACAGTAGGTAAAAGTATTGGGTTGTCTCCCAAGAAGCGCTTTTCTTTAACGCCTTTTTTGCTAGGCATGATGATTTCAATGATGCTCACATAGAAGTAAAGAATTGAAACGCAAAAAGAGCATCATGAATCGCATGACAAGCACATTTAAGTCTAACCCACTTCCTATGCATAGGGATTTTGTGAGAAAATAATTTATGGGAATAGGAATCAACTAGCATAGGAAGGCAAAACAAGCAATACTTCAAAGCTTTTAACACATAGAGAGGAAACATGATATTATTGCAATAGGTACAAGCATATGTTACTCTCTCACAATAATTTTCTATAGCATCATGAATGAATTCAAAAATATAACCATCACATAAAGCACTATTTTCATGATTCATAAGCATACATTTTTTTCTTCTCTCCACATAAGAAAAATTCTTCTCATTCGAAATAGTAGGAGGATAAAATTCAACAAAATAACTATCATGAGCTACTTGATTAAAATCATGACGACATGTTTCATGGTTATGGTTATTCTTTATAGCATACGTGTCATCACAATAATCATCATAAATAGGAGGCATGATTTCATCATAATAAATGTGCTCATCAAAACCCGGTGGACTAAAAATATCATCTTAATCAAACATAGAATCCCCAAGCTTGTGGATTTGCATATCATTAGCATCATGGATATTCAAAGAATTCATACTAACAACATTGCAATCATGGTCATCATTTAAAGATATAGTGCCAAACATTTTATTTCATTCTTCTTCTAGCACTTTGGCACAATTTTCCTTTCCATCATTTTCACGAAAGACATTAAAAAGATGAAGCATATGAGGCAACCTAAATTCCATTTTTTTTGTAGTTTTCTTTTATAGACTAAACTAGTGATAAAACCAGAAACTAAAAGATTCAATTGCAAGATCTAAAGATATACCTTCAAGCACTCACCTCCCCGGCAACGGCGCCAGAAAAGAGCTTCGTTGATGGGATGTGAGTGCCACTTACCTAGCTCCCTGGCAACGACGCTAGAAAAGAGCTCGATGTCTAGTACACAACCTTCTTCTTGTAGACTCGTGTTGGGCTTCCAAGCGCAGAGTTTTTTACGACAGTAGCAATTTTCCCTCAAATGGATGATCTAAGGTTTGTCAATCCATGGGAGGCGTAGGATGAAGATGGTCACTCTCAAACAACCATGCAACCAAATAACAAGGAGTATTTTGTGTCCGCAACAATACAAAAAATACACTTCCGTGATGATACGTGTTTGTCACAGTAGGTCATGTTTTCTGTCATGCATGTACATCCATGACAATTTTATGACAGAATCAAGATAGTCATACATGTGCTGTCGTAGAAGTGTTCCATGACATTACCAAAATTATCATCACGGAAGTGTCCACTTCTATGATGATAAATCGCGCGTCACAGAAGTGCTTTCGTCAAGGGTGGCCGAACGCCGTTAAGCTATCGGGTCCGTTTTGGATCCGATAACTCGTTAACAGCCCCGACCAATGGGGATTTTCCACGTGTAAAATCATCATTGGCTGGAGGAAACACGTGTCGGCTCGCCGTTGGAACAGATGTCATCCACTCATTGGACCCAAAGTGCCTATGATATGCCGACATGTGGCACGGCCCAACAGAGGCCCATTCTTGTGAAAAGGCCGGCTCGTTTGACTTGGTCAAAAGGTGGCGGGCCGGCCCACGGCAAGCCTGTTAACGGCCTGTTCGCATATAGCCCATGTACAGCCCGCTAACCCAGGGCCCGTTTACGGCCTATCCGAATTAGGCCCAGTAACGTCATCTGGGCCGTCCAATATAAATCCAGCCCGTTTTAACTTCCAGCCCATGTATGGCCCATGACGTCTTTCGGCCCATATGAGGCCCTTATTACTCTCGTCCCATTAATGGCCCGTGGTAAAATTGGCCCGTAATGAATAGTGTATCACTTTATACCCATTAACGGCACGTGGTGAAACTGGCCCGTAATGAACAGTGTATCACTTTATACCCATTAACGGCCCATTATTCCGTTGGGCTGATTCCATCCCATGTTATCTTTCGGCCTTCTTTGGGCCCATTTATTCTTGGGCTCATTTCCACATTCATTTACTTACGGCCCGTTAATGTCATTTTCTGCTTGTGGGCCAAATTCAGCCTGTGGTTACAGTCGCCCCGTTTGTGGCCCGTTAGTACATTGGGCCATTTTCATAGCGTCATCAAAATACTGCCGATTAACGGCGGCCCGTTATGGTCGGCCCATGAACGGACGATTTCAACTCTAGCCCATTTATAGCCATAAGGTGGTCTGTTATTGGCCCATGTTTGGCTAAGCGATCATACGGCCCGTAGAAGGCCCATTGATGATACGTCCCATAGAAGGCGCATTGTGCTACGCCACATAGAAGGCCCATTGTTTTTTTTGAAAGAAAGAAGGCCCATTGTTTCTACGGCCCATAGGAGGCCCATGTTGACTACAGCCAGTGGGCATCAAAGTTCGCCACCAATGCAAATATAGGGAACACCCTACACTATACAAAAATGGCTTGATGTTTTCTTCAGCCGGTGGCTGCACGTTAAGAACAAATTTTGTATCACACCAAAAAAAATTACATCTATAAAACAAAAGGAAGGTTGGCATAAAAGTTAACAGTCTAGCAGATAAATGCACCACCAGAAGTTCAGAAGCTTAGTTCATTTGACCTGACTATTACGTTTTCATGATGTATTGTCCGATGGAGCACCATAACCTTCGCCTTCAGTTCTCCTAGGCTCCTGCACAACATAGCAAATGTCTGATAGTCTGGTTTCAAAACCATGCATATCTTGACAACATCGAACAATGTCTCTCCTTGTTTCACAAAAGGGTCTCTCTTAGGGAATGGACTTGTGTCTGGAGCGCATATACAACATTGTTTTGAGCTTTCATATCTTGATCATGACGTAGTTTGGACGAGATTACCTTAACAACCAAGCCAGTATTACGCAGGAACGTGCTTTTGGCACTGTTAGTGGATAGGTACTGACCCACTGCAGCAAGAGCTGACATTGCGGTTATAGTTGCCTCGCCACCTTTAGAAGGAGGCGGTTCCACCATTTTTTCCATAGCTCGCTGAAAAGTTGAGGTTTTACATTAGTAGTACCAGATCAGAAGATATTAAGGAGACAGCAAAACCAAAAAAAATAGCTTTGGTCTATATACAGAACTTATTTATGGTGAATCCATGTAAAATAATAGTTGTATTTTATTGCAAAGTACATAATAAAACCAGGTTCCAAGCATATGACCATGTACCATCGCTAATGTATTTTCTATTTCTTCACATTGTATTGAGGGCCAAGGATAAATAGATGAAGTTTATAATACGGTAAGCATAGTATGACATCATTCATATCACAAAACAACTGAGAACAGACAAACAGGCAGTTGTAGCGTTGTGTGGGCAACTACAACATAGAACTAGATTACAGGTCAAGATCAAAGGAACATCACTCCTCTGTTTTAAACCTTGTAAGGTGCAATGATACGCTAAGACAATTTTGTATAAAATTGAAAAGAGTAATAGACATTGGCTGCAAACCATGCAGTTCAAGGCACAAGTCCGAGTTAGTAGTAGTTAAAAGGCATGAGGATTAAGGACTTACAACAGCAGCTTTGACTGGTGTAGTCATGCCCTTCTTCTTGCTGGTGTGACAGTCCTTGAAGATCCCCACAGCTATTGGTTCAGGTACTTTTTGGTCCTTGCGGGCTTTCCTTTGCATTTGGAACAAGTCAATATAGATCTGATAATATGGTACAGCGAAAAGAGTGAAACAACAGCTAATTACAAGAGCCTCGTAGTGTACAATATAGCTACGAGATCCCGTCGTCTGTTGGAATTTCACTTTCATACGGTTGGCCTTGTTCTTTGAATAGTTCACCTACAAGAAGATAGATTTGTGTGGCACATGGGTAAATAGGACTTCAACATGTGATCTGATCACATATATATAATGTACCTGATACTTCAGATCGGACCAGTGTTTAACAAGGCCTCTCCAGTCTTCATCTGATATATTTTCCACTGGAGATGTTTGGGCAAGTTCACTGTTAGCCTTGCCTTCAAAGTGAGTTTTCCTCAAGTTATACCGATATTGTCGCAAAGCAGACTTGAAAACATGGGTGGAAGCTTGTCTGGATGCATCATCTTGGCTATCCAACTTCAACCTCATCTGCTGAAAATTATGGGAGTCTCATTATCAGCAACCTAGAAAGTATTGGACAGAGCGATATTACTAGTTTCCATACATAACATACTTACAGATAAAGGTGTTGATCTGGGTTTCGTCTTTGTCATTCCTGTACTGAATCCATGTTGGGAGGATACGTACATGACACCTAACACCAACCGCTGCCTCTGATACTAACTTGGCTGACTCTGTAGCATCAAGTGGCCTTTTTAAACCTGCCTCAAAACGGATCTCCATTCTTCCTCGTCTAGATCTAGTTAACCTATCGAGCATTATCCCTGATGTTTGTTTCCTGTTGCGCCTAGGTGCTAGTCTAACAACAAACATAGGAAGTGTTAGTGTACATCAGACTGTGAGACTACATATAAAGAAGCATGCAACTGTAACTTGACTCCAGCAACTACCTTCTTGCTGTTGAAGCTCACAAAGTTCATCTGATCTTGCCAACTCATCTTGTGTCAAGAGTGCTTCGGAAGTAGTGTCAGGTGGCAAGGGAGCTGAGTTGACCGACGAGTAAATCGTGCAGCTGGTGGTATTATGGAAGGTGTTGCAACAACTATGGTTGTCTCTGCTTGTTTGGTGGCAGCTATTTGTTTTTGTTTGGCTTGTTCTGCAGCTTGTGTAGTACGGGATAACATGTCGGTACAATTTTCCGCTGGACTTTGACCTTCTATTGCACCATCAGTACCAGCAGAATCTGCAGGATTGTTCCGCTTCCATTTCCCTGTCGTTCTGTCTTGCTTCCTCTTGCTCTGTGCCATGTTAAGTCAAGCCGACAAGAAAAACGAATATCAATTTAGTTCTTCAAAACAAATGTACTTTTATGTAAGAACATGGTGTGATAGACAGATATTGTATGTTCTAGAAACATGAACACGTGTCTTAGTCACAAGTATAATGTGTACAGTAAGCAGATGAAATTCAATAAAATTAGAAGCAATACAAGCTAGAAATCATACATAACATGCAAGCACATATAACAGTGCCAAGTTAGAGGGAGCACCTATGATGGTGCACTAGGGGAGTCATGCTCATCACCAACATAGCTACGTTGAGTGTCTATGCATGTGTTGTCTTGGAAATCATCTTGGGGTGGTGGAGGAGTAGAATCTGTAGAGGTCCTCCATTTGGAAGGAGCACCTTCATCCGCTGCCTTGCTAACTTCCTTCTGCTTTATGGATTTTGAATTGTCAAGTAAAACCGACAAGAAAAAGCAATAAAATTCACTCTTCAGAACTCATTCGTGCATGATACTGACAATCACTACTTTGATGTAAGGCAAACACATCATTCTAGGATGGAATAATGCGAAAAACAGGACGGCATGGCATATTCACAACTGTTTGTGTAAACCAAGCAGAAACCATTTCACCAAATAAGAAGCAATGCAAGCTAGACACCACGTGAAAGATGCCACCAATATGACTCTGCCAAGTTAAAAGTGTCCCATCATAAATGGCATTTCAACAAATTAGAAGCAGCGCATGCTATAAATCATATCAAAGATGCAACTAATATCACACTGCATATACTGAAGGTGTCTCGTCATATTGATTTATGCGGGATGCAAAAAAACAATAGTTTAATGTGAGGACATGCTTAATAGACAGACGTACTATGTACTAAATACAGGAAGGCATGTCACATTTACAGGTATAATGTATAAGCTAAGGAGAATAGCACATGCAGTTTAACCAGACTGGAAAAATTACAATCTAGACACCATATGCAACATGCAACCACATATCATGCTGCCAAGTTAGAGCAAGCACCTGCGATGCTAGTTTAGGGGAAATGCGGTAATCAAGTACAGAGCTATGTTCACTATCTTCATCTAGCCTTGCTGTTTCTTGAGAACCATGTCGGGAGGCTGACGCTGCATTCTTTAAATGAGGAGTAATCGACTTGCTTGGCTGCCTCATCATAAGTGATTGATGACGGATACACAAGAACATTAGTTTGATGTAAGAACATGGTTAATACATAGATGTACTAGTATGTACCAAAAACAGAAAGGCATGTCATATTTAAAGGTATAATGTGTAAGCTAAGCAGATGCAATTTAACCAAATTGGAAGCAATACAAGCTAGACATCCGGTTGGAGTGGTGAGCATGATCATCTAGGACCTAAGAGCCTGGTGGGAGGCGGGCTCCTTCGCCACCATCGCGGCTTTTTAGTTGGCTTCCAGGTGATGCCTCTCTTTGCTGGGCTTGTCACTGGCTCGACCAGTGCCCTGACTAGCTATTTGTCTTCTGGTGCTCAGGGGATGGTGGTTCATGTAAAAAATATCTTTCCTTATCTTAATAAATACTGACTTCGGCCTTTCGAATACAAGCCAGACACCATATGGAACATGCAACCACATATGACACCGCGAAGTTAAAGCAAGCACCTAGGATGGTGGTTCATTGCGACCGAGGTCATCAACTTCAGAGCTACGTTTACCGTCTCCATCTGCTGACACTGCACCCATTATAAGGCTGAAACGTGTATGGCATATCTGCCTAGTATGCTGGAGCGACTTCTCTCTTTTCTTTTTTGCTTCTCTCGTAGCAACAGAGTCTGAAATAACCTTGCATAAAAACACAATAGTGAGAGTGTGGGTGAAGTGTGTGCAGAACTAGTGCACTGTAAACGTAGCAGATAGCAGGTGGCTGAAAATTAAATGACAGGAGACATATGATAGCTCTACAACATTGCATGGCAAACAAAATTAGATTCTACTCCGTATGACTTTGTAATATATGAGCACAGGAAATGCAGGTACTCCTCCAGCACACCACCACATGTGGTCATATCAAGATAAAAGTCGACTGAAAATAAATAGGTCAGTCAATTTTTTAATTAACCGTCCGATCTATAAGGAACGGGCAGATGGCCTTCGTCTACATCCCGCCAGTCACTGTTGAAGATCATTTTCGAACCGCCAGCGACCACCGGCCCAGACCCCTACCTCCGCCGTACCACCCTCCCCTCGACCTCACACCAACGCCGTGCTTGGTAGCGCCCCCAGGCCATCCCTTTAATCCCGGCCAACCTCCATATCGGGCACGAGTAGCTCTAGGCCCCACACGCCCCTAAGATAAACACCGAGGCGCTGCTTCGCCGGCGTAATAGGAGGACTAGTTCCTGTTACGCCGGGGAATGCTTCCGTTAATTGTGAATCAACTGACCAGGAATTGAAATTCAGGGGGGGCGACGAACCTCTACCTAAGGTGAAATAGTATATGAGGAGAAACCTTGTGAATCGCGAGTTACTAGGAACATCTAGTATCAAGAAGAAGCGGTCAACTAGTGTCTTCTATGGGATGAATAGCGTGCAAGCAGACACGTAAGATTTGCACGAATAAGGGAAGAGGAGTACCATTTTCGGTTGCCGGTGTGGTCGCCTCCACATGTCGCGCCGATCTTCTTCTTTCTGCCGAGGAAACCGGTGTTCTAGAGGAGGGTGCAGGCTTAGACGAACCCATGGCCAAATTGTTAACTGTGTTGTTGTGGCCGTATGTCGGCGGAGGGGAAGCAGATTTGAGGCGGCGAAGGACGGCGTAGCAGGAACAACTCCGGTGCGGTGGAGGGTGACGAAGTTGGAGCGGCAGCGGTGAGGCGTAGGAAGGCGTGGTTGAACTGGCTCGGGTACGGACGGCTCGGCCTCGGATTCAACTACTAGCCGTGGAGGGCGTTGCGGTTGAGGTTGTGTCGGACAACGGCATCGGGGTATCGGCACCGGCATGATGGAGGAGGGCGGCAGTTGATGGGTGGAATGGGGTGGCGGACGGAGGACGCCGGGGTTTCGCGGCTGGTGGAGAGGTAGTTTTCGCGCCCTCAGAGTACGAATGGGGAAT
>LR738714.1:372124547-372280737 GCA_902687465.1 Secale cereale | reverse complement strand
ATGTTTCGGGTTTGGGACGCGCTTGTTTTTGGCTTTCTTGAACAGAAGATGGGACACGCTCATTTGAAATTTGGGGAAAGTACAAACTTTGACCCCCTCTTAAATTTTGGAACTACTGCGGGTCAGGGGTAGGATGGTAATCCCAGGAGTCCCAAATAGTGGGCGGGAGTGATTTCGACCACGCGCATGTGTGCTTAGGCGGCCATTGTGTATAAATGTTTTTTCGAGGCGGTTGCGTGGCGTCTAGATGAAGCTACGAACCTACCCCGGTTTAGACCTTTGGACGTTGGGCCGGTAGGTTTCACGGGTCGGAGTTATTAGAAAAGTAATTTCCTTGTACTACCAAACATTGGTCTCACGCGGTTTCGGGCGAGTAGAGGCTCTTTTGGCGCTTCGTTCGAAATTTGAGACACAAGCATTCACGTTTAGAGTACTCTTGAACTTTCGGGATTGACCTAAATAGACAACGTTAAATTTGACCTTGTATGTTTGAAAACCTCATTAAATTATCCGTTTCTTTTTTATATTTTGACACTTGAAAATCCTATAACTACGATTATTTTGGAATGGTGGAGCTAAATTAGAATCTATTTTGTACACGACTAAATATGCTATTATGTACAAAACCAGAGCAAAGATTGGTGCCCCCATAATTTAGGTATGATTTATAAATGCCATGATATCAAATTCAAATAATTGAATGGACTTCATGTTGAATTTGATTTTTTAAACCACCTAAAGTTGAATTCAAATGTATGCTAGTCCATAGGTAGCTATTTATAATGTTCATTGTGTAACTTTCGTATGTATAATGTGCTTTACACACACAACATGAACTATACTCACGTTTATATTCGATTGGTAAAGTGATGCATTGTCTGGAGTTCAAAATACTAACTATGTGGATCAATTGTGTCGAATAATAACCTAGACATGCTCAAATTCGATAAAATCTAGATGTCTGATGGATCGATGACCGTTCCTTACGCGAATAGCAAATATTATGATCCCATCATAATATTTGGATACAATTTATATCTTTAATCAATGTATACAGTTGTCTTATACGTGTAGTATCACTCTCCATCGGTTGTCTCTCACACATGCTCACACACTCTCTCCCGAGGTGTCTTTCTCGCACACATGCTCTCGATATAACCCTCCCTCCATCTCGTAACCATTTACGACTGTTTTCACTAACCTTTATCACAAGCACTCGCCCTGTCGCAAGCATACACATGCACAATCCCCATCGACCCTTTCTATATACATAGACCTGCCTACGTGTCTCATGTACGCACATTATCTTTAGGCATGTCTCTCACTCATTGTCTCACACCTCTCTTCCTAATCGACGAGTATGATTCTAGCAGAGCATTCTGTAGGATCCCTTGAAATTAGGTTGGATGAATAGCAATATCAGAGATAAAGGGGTTACCTTAGTTCGAGAACCTAGGGTTACAAAACCTAGCCGGCTCTGTTAGTAGACATAGAGTCCTTCACAATTATGCTATCTCTGTCTTGTACGACTAGTCATCCATGGGTCTCCCTAAATGCGTCACGGGCCGACCAATGTGGCGCGGGACGGAACAAAACGAAGGGCCTCACCTCGACCCACCGGACCTCACGCGGTGACACACCCTCTGCCCCCACGTCTCGTTATCTTCTCACACCCACACATATCAACACAGACAGCACACACAAAAAATGCTCCTGGTGACTATCCACTCCCCCTTGCATATACACACTCAAGGGAATCTCTCACCGTGACGTCATATTCATCTCTCTCTCTCTCTAGACCACTCTCATTTCTCATCCTATCTCTCCCACACCCCCCTCTACCGGCCCCTCTATCCATGCCTCTCTCGAATACGTAATACACACACATACCTCTCTAGGCCCTGCCAAACGCATTAACTACACATTCACACATGTTACATCACGTACCCCATTGATCTAAAAGCCCTCTCTTCACGTCTATTTCACATACAACATTCCTTTTGAATAAAGTGTGGCCAAAAATAATTTAGAATTTCTACATATATACAACATTACAAAGTTGTATGGAGGAGTATGAACGCTTGCATTGCATGGTGCCCACAATGATATCTATTCCGCACTGTGAATTTGTATATTTTTATACTATATATAAAGTTAGTCATAGTAAAGAGAAACGAAGAACATCTCTCTCTCCATCGCATACCCCCCACGCCCCTTTCACATACGCACACAAACTATCTCCGGGTCCTCTAAAAGTAAGCCCCCAGCACATTCACGCATGTTTCATCTTTCTCTCGCGATATATACAATGACGATCATTGTATTTGAAGCGAAAGCACGATACGTACATTGTACTTCAGAATCCACTCATTACGGTCACCATTTATATTTTGTGGTTATTATACAGTCACGGGATCACCGTACAACTCTGTATCTGCTCAAGACACGACTAGTTCACTAGTTAAATGCTCCACATGGCACCTCTAGTGTTGCATCACATTATCTCACCACCATCGGGCCCACCTGTCGGCTTGTATCTACTCTACATCTACACTCTTATAAAATACTAGCAAGATGCCCAGGCGTTGCACAGAACATCAAGATGCATTTGTATGAGTAGTTTATCTTGTGGGATAAACTGATGAACAAGGGAAGGCCTTATTTGCAAGTGTGGAGAGGGGTGTGGGTATCTTTTTGCAATATTGCCATAGTTTCCTTCCTATCTGTCTAATATAGATCGGACGGCCTATATTGTAGGATGGCAGGCACACGATCATCACCGACTATGCTTTTTATAAGAGTAGGGATAAAATACATACACTCTTATAAAAAATAGAGTTGGTAATGATGGTGTGCCTGCCATCCTGCAATATAGGCCGTCCGATGTATATCTGACGGATAGGAAGGAAACTATGACAATTTTGCAAAAAGGTACCCACACACCTCTCCACATTTGCAAATAAGGCCTTCCCTCGTTCATGCTTTTGTCCCACAAGATAAACTAGTCATACAAATGCATCTTGATGTTATGTGCAACGCACGGGCATCTTGCTAGTAAGAATGAAAACAAAAGACAACAAAATATTGGACGGTGGTTCGAAGTCATAACCGCGGGTACAATGGACAAGGTGGCGTTGTATTGGTATGCTGAGCCATCTGTTTTAACACACATGAGCTGGTGTGGTTATTATACACACACGCACGCATGCACACGAACTGCATGCACGCAACACTCACACGAACACATGCACCCACGCACGCATGCAACACTCACACGTACACACGCAGCCACGCACGCATGCAACACTCACACGCACACACGCACGCATGCATGCACACACGAGTAAACCAGACGACCAACACACACTCTCACGCTCAAGTGCTCAACCTACACGAGCATGCGCACACATCAGGCCATGACAGACACATACACAACCAGGTGATTCCCGTGCACGGGGTGGAGTCTTGTCGCGCCTGCGTAAATTTGTGTTTATCTGACCTTTTCCCTATGCGAACTAACAGGTGGGACCCACTTGGAACGTGTTCAATTTAACTAGTCAACATGGTGCCACGCAGACTATTTTGCCGGTCAACAGAGTGCAATCAGATGCCGAACCGTGAGCAAGTGACTGTATAATCACTGCAAAACGTATATAGTGACCGTAATCAGCTTATTCTGAAGTTTGGTGAATGCATTATGCTTTTTTCTCTGTAGGCCCTCCAAAACTACATCTCTACACGTTCTCGCATGTTACATCTAACAACTATGCAATACAACACCACTACTACACTCTAACACAATAAATCATACGTGTTTTTAGTTTTACTAGATATAATATTGTTACTTAATTATTCAGTTTGCATACATTAAAATTGCCTTTGAAATGTATGGCCAATATCATATACCGCGCGGGAAATATCCCGCCCTTTCCTTTTTAATCGGGTTTGTATCGATGGATCGTGTGAAACAGCAAAACAATAGTACTATATATAGTACAAGTGACAATTCACTGGGCCGTCGTGTCATGTACTCCTCCGTCGTAAGAGTGGAGCGCTCGCTTTCATAAATCTTCTAGTTCCTTTCGCCGACATGTGGGGCATCAAGCTACCGGGTCCACGTGCCATACTGGAATACAGTGCAGAGCAGCCGGGGTGAAGCACCCAGTCATAGCACCGGCGTAGTAATGAGCAATGAGGCGTCAAATCACAAAGCTGCACCTTTCCTGCAGTTAAGTTGGAGGGACTGAAGTAATAATGCTAAAAAATAAGAAGTTGGAGGGACGAAGCATCCATCATTTCACTCGTTGTTGAATCCTCTTCTCCCTCATCTTCTTCAAGTTAACCACGTGTTGCTTCTGCTGTTGTTCTACCTCATGTGGGAAGCGGATCGGCTTGGTGAAGCACTGACACATGGGACCGCATGTTAGCAATCCGCCAGGACAACGTCCTCTAAAAATAAGAAACCTCCCCTGCCATCTATAGATAGCACACATGAGCAAAACCAAGTGGTACGGTTAAGGACATCCACAATGTGTAGCCAAATATGAAAATAGCTTTCGGCATCGTGGGAACCATTGTGGACAGTGTTGCCAAAGCCAAAAGGATGGAACCGAAGCTCCCTGATTGATTGATTGAAGGAATAAAAAATGCAAGGTCTCTCCTCTTTCTGCCTTGCTTGGACGCATGTACAGTATAGAGGACAGAGTCTACTCCCCTGTCCCTTCTATCACAAATCATAAAGCAGTGAGGCGTCAAATAACAAAGCATGGATGAAGCAACCATCATTTCACTCTTCGCCTACTCCGCTTCTCCATCGTCTTCTTCGAGAAACCATCTCACCGCACTAAGCTGGACGAACGACGCTATTGTGTACGAGTAGTACTAGTAAATTTACGCGTCCTTTCATTGAACGAATTTCCTGGATGCAAATAAGGCGGTTGTCTCGGCTGGCAGGCGGCACTTGGGAACGACTTACCGTGGTCTCCCTCAATGGTGTTCTCCGTCGAACGCACTTCGCCAAACCACAACGTTCGAGATATCGTCGACGTCACCGCAATGGGGAAGGAAGTCCAATATAGTTACTACCTCCATTTTTTTGTACACAAGGCCAGTGTATCAAAATTACAATTTGCAAAAGGCCACTAACACTAATAATGGCAAAATTGATGGGGTTTGCCTCGTACTAGCAACAAAGGACATTAATATCCCATGCATGCATGCGGTAGTGAGAAGGTTGGTTTGCATGGCGCTGCATTAATCACACGATGAGGAGTGAGATGGTTAGCTCTTTGGGCTTTGGAGAAAAAAATACGCATTAATTGACACGTGAAACAAGAATTTGTATCGATTAATCCCGCGAAGGAAAACCCCGCCTTTATTTTAACACTAGTACTCCTAGTACGTAGTACTACTACGTACTTATCCTGTTTGGGTCTAGCCCTTGCATTGCCATACTTCGCCACACATTTTTTCCAAGCTTGCCTAAAGTTTTCAAAATGAAAAGGCGGTACACTTGCGCACGGCTGTCGTGGTCGCACCGTACCCTCACACAGTCGCTCATGCGCGCCGCGGTCGCACCGCACGCTCACATGCACAATCGCTCCTGCACGCCGCAAACCCAACCAAGGGAACGCACGATCACTGACATGTGTTGTCGCATGTGAACAAACCAAACTCAGCCATCCTACCGCTGACACATAATTTTCATTCATAGAGTATGTTTATCCAACCGCATGTTGGGGAGTATCCGTAGGGCATGTGCGGTGGTCTGTTGGGGAAGAAGAAGAGGTGAGGAAGAAGGGTTAAGAGACATAGGATATTCATCCAACCGCCTAAAATGGTAGACTGACCCAAGTCAGGCGACTTGCATAACATTATATGTTTTTACACAGCAAAGGATCCATAAAACAACAACATAAAGAAATATTATCACTGTTCGCGGAACGAGACGGCCTCGTCGTCTTTGGCTGTCGGCGCGTACCAGTCGTAGCTGCCGACGTGTGTCTCCGCACCATGGTTGTCCTCAGCCTCCAGCTACTCATTCACGCGGAGCGTGCGGGTGCTCTGCATGGACGAGAGCACCGCCCAGTTCAAGTCGAGGACGTCCGGTTCCGCCTACAGGAGGGCCTCGATGGCAGCGTCATCCACGCGCTCCGCGTCGAGTCGAGCCTCCACTACCCGGTTCTTGTCCAGGACGTCCGGTTCCGCCTGCAGGAGGGCCTCGATGAGAGCGGCATCCGCGCTCTCCGCGTCGAGTTGAGCCTCTGCCGCCCAGTTCAAGTCCAGGACGTCCGATTCCGCCTGCAGGAGGGCCTCGATGCTAGTGGCATCCGCGCGCTCCGCCACAAGTTGAGCCTCCGCCGCCCGGTTCACATCCACGGCATCCGGTTCCGCCTGCAGGAGAGCCTCGATGGGAGCAGCATGCTCGCGCTCCGTGCCGAGTTGAGCCTCTGCCTCCCGATCCTCCTTTAGTATCGCCAGGTTGAATCGCTGGTCCGCCTGCACCATGGGGGACTCGAACGTCGGCACAAAGTCGACGTCCATCATCTCATACCCATCGAGGGCCTTCTGCGTCGCGACCTTCGCCATGAACATTGGATCGGCTTCCTCCTCCTCGTAGCTTGTTTCCAGAGAACTCGGGGATTGGCCCACCGCAAAGAGAGCTTGGGAACGGAGGTCTCTGGCGTCGACCGCCATCGCGATTTCTACGTGGCGCTCCGGCGTCAGCATCTTGTAGTACGTGATCTTTCGGTGCACCATGGCTTTCTGGCGAACTAGGGGACGCTTGATGCCGGCTAGGGGATCGAAAGGTGGGGGAAGAGGCTGGAGTAGGCCGAGCAGCGAAGGTTCTGGTGTGAATAGTGGTTCCGGTGACGACCGGTCAATCGGTTTTGACTGCACATCGCTCTTGTCGCGTTCGCGTTGCAGCCCGGCACGCTGGACCCTCCACGTCCCTCACCGAATGGAACGCGCTTCGTCTTGCATTTTCGCTCGCTTGTGGGACCACAGTTGAGAGCAAACCGACGTCCCTCCCCTTCCCCCGCCCGCATCCTTTTATGCGGAGTAAATAAAAACAGAGGGAGTATACTACGGATGAGGATCCCCTGATGTGGCCGAACCCATTGAGTAACTGACATGTGGGGCCTAGCAAGCATTGGGTCCCCCAGCAAGTGACCGAAAGGGAGGGTAAGGCAGGGATACGTATGTGAAAGGAGCTTCCAGTGATATAATTTTCACATTATACATCTCATGTACTATTAATCTTGTCAATAGTCAAATGCAGTTTTGAAAAACGCATTAGAGCATGGTTAATAATATAGCCAGTCGATGGCTATAAGGAACTGCCATGTCATCTCTCGATCTCGTCAACATGAACCTAATGGGATGTCAAAACTAAGACACGGAGCGACACGTAGTGGAGGCAAAGTGAAACTTCAAACGAAACGTTGGTTTGTATGCATGTCGGACAAATTACAAATAAACATTGGAAATACAAGCATGGTCTAGGCCCACATGCGAATGATACTCGGCGGAATTTTCAAATGAGGCATGCGGAAGGATGGACTCGACCGAAGGGTGACATGATCGATGGAGAGGAATGAGAAACAAGCAAACGCCACATGATTATACTTGAACGGCTCAAATAAACAATAAGTTGTCTCGCTTGGCCTACATAGTGAAAGGCCTAATGTGCAACGCGGAGCACTGATGCTCGAATATGGCCGGGAAAACAGGGAAACTGACATGTGGGGCACACCTGTCGGGACGACGTAGCACAAATTAGTCCGGTTGTGCCGCATGCACCTGCCTCCCGTGGCCGGCTGTGCTGCCGCGAAGGCCTCGCTGCCCCCAACTATTCCCACCGCTGGCCAGGCCATCCCTCTACTCACGCACACCCCCTGTTATTCTGCAGCGACGGCAGCCCCACACCACAGCGAACCAGTGAACCCTCGTACTCCTCTACGCGTGGGCATCCACTGCCAAGTCTTCCCCATCTCCACGTCATCCCCTTCCTTGGCCTCGTCGTCGCCCACCGCCCTGGTGCTCTCGGTGCGGCATGGTCAACGTGGTGAAGGAACTGCTTCATCGGACGTGGACTGTACGTGGAGAGGCTGACATCTGGGTCCACTACCGCAGCAAGGAAGTGCCTCCTTATTACGCGCAAAATAATTATTCCTCCACCTGACAGCAGGGACCCACCGGACGGGCCAGCATATTTCGCGAAAAAAACGTTTCCCCTGACTGCTGGGACCCACCAGCTACATCTTCGCACGCAAGGAAGTGCGTCCGGGCAAAAAAAATTGATTCGCCCCCCTGACTGCTGGGACCCACGAGCTACATCTTCGCACGCAAGGAAGTGCCTGACCGTCGGGACCCACCTGGTCGAAGCGTACGTAGCGTTGTCATTCTGGTCGCGAACGTGTACGTACATACTGGTCGATGTAGAGGTGCGCACGGGTCGTAGAAGAGGCGTGCACGTAGCATGTACACGTACGTATAGCGGCCAGGGTGCAAGAAAGTAAATATGGCCACGTACGTACATACGGGCGGGGTCTCGAATGCCAACTCGCGCCTACGTACGGCCAGGGCTCCTGTACATGGCTGGGTCGGAACAGAGAAATATCATCGTTGTCATGTTCATGGGGAGCCAACCGGCTGGGTCAGAATTGAATGCGTCGTCGTGTTCATCGGGAGGGCTTGGACGAAACAGTAGATGGAAACGAGGCCTGGCGTACCGCAGAACGAAGGAAACAGCCTTGTGTTCGACCGGCCACGTTTGAAACGGGATCATGTTCACCGGGAGGGGTCTGGCGTACCGCAAAATGGAGAAAACGGACCTCCTACGGCCGAAACGGGGGTCCTGTTGATCGGGAGGGGTGTGGCGTACTACAAAACGAAGGAAACAGACTTGTGTTGGAGTGCTACGGTCGAAAGGGGGGTCCTGTTGATCGGGAGAGGTGTGGCGTACCGCAAAACGGAGGAAACAGACTTGTGTTGGAGCGCTACGGTCGTAATGGGGGTCCTGTTGATCGGGAGGGGTGTGGCGTACCACAAAAAGGGACTCCACGGGATACTGTTCATCACCACCGTCGACCCCCTCAAGCCTCCACGGGCCACTGTTCATCCACCGTCGACCTCCTCTAGCCTCCAACTGCGACTGTTCAGCCTCCACCGTGCGCTACTCCACCGGCTACTGTTCAACCAGCCCTCTCCACGGGCTACTGTACAACCACCCCTCCACGGGCTACTGTTCATCCAGCCCTCCATCGTCTACTGTTCATGCAGCCCTCCACGGGGTGGTCCTGTTCATGCAACCCTCCACGGGGTGGTCCTGTTCATGCAGCCCTCCACGGGGTCCTGTTCACGTAGCCCCAATCGACTCGATCGAACGGGGTCCTGTTCATGCAGAGGCAACACCACAGGGTCCTGTTCAGCCACTCCCACCAAGGACTGTTCATCCAACCCCCCCAGCAATGCTCACTGTTCATGCAGAGGCAACATCGATCGGCTTCAGTTAGCAGAAGTAGCGAAGGAATCGCTCGATCGGGTTCAGTTAACAGCCATCGCTCGATCGCTCAGGTTCAGTAACGCGTAGCCTGCAGTGCAATCGCTCGGGTTCAGTTATAGCCCAACGCCTCGCACCCACGCGCGTGCTGTACGAGAGAAATGTGCATCGCTTGCCACCGACCACCCACAGTAACCGGGAACACCCTAATATTTTCCTCGCCCTTGCTTCTACCATGGTTTTTTCCGTCATGGACGGCCGAAAGAATGTCATGCAGTTGCATCTCCGGCCCGTCGAGGACAAAAAGCCCATTTTCTGTCATGATTTTTTGTCATAGAAGTAGGACTCCACCACATCTATGATGATACCGTGTTTTGTCACAATTATTGTCATAGAAGTGTCATAAGTATGACAGAAAAAAGTTTCGTTCGGACCAAAATGTCATGGATGTGTCTTTTTTTGTAGTGCAACACACCCAATACAATTATAAATTGTATAGGTGCACTAGTTCGGCGAAGAGATGGTGATACAAGTGTAATATCGATGGTAGATATAGGTTTTTTAATCTAAAAATATAAAAACAACAAGGTAACTAATGATAAAAGTGAGCTTAAATAGTATTGCATGGCTTCGAAACAAGGCCTAGGGTTCATACTTTCACTAATGCAAGTTGTCTCAACAATGATAACATAATTAGATCATATAGCAATCCCTCAACATGAAACAAAGAGTCACTCAAAAGTCACTAATAGCGGAGAACAAACGAAGAGATTATTGTAGGGTACGAACCCACCTCCAAGTTATTCTTTCTGATCGATCTATTGGGCTCTTCCAATAAGTGTCACAAACAGCCCTAGAGTTCGTACTAAAATAACACCTTAAGACACACATCAACTGAAACCCTAATGTCACCTAGATACTCCTATTTTAGCACAAGTATCCGCGGGTTTGGTTATACGATATGCATCACACAATCTCAGATTCATCTATTCAAACCAACACAATGAACTTCAAAGAGTGTCCCAAAGTTTCTACCAAAGAGTCGAGACAAAAACATGTGCCAACCTCTATGCATAAGTTCACTAGGTCACTGAACCCGCAATTTCATCACCAAAACATACATCAAGTGGATCACGTGAATATCCCATTGTCACCACAGATAAGCACATGCAAGAGATACATCAAGTGTTCTCAAATCCTTAAAGACTCAATGTGATAGGATAACTTCAAAGGAAAAACTCAATCCATTACATGAAGGTAGAGGGGGAGAAACATCATAATATCCAACTATACTATCAAATCTCATGGTACATCAAGATTGTGCCAAATCAAGAAAACGAGAGAGAGAGAGAGAGAGAGAGAGAGACAGAGAGAGAGAGAGATCAAACACATAACTACTGGTACATACCCTCAGCCCCGAGGGTGCACTACTCCCTCCTCATCATGGGGAGCGTCGGGATGATGAAGATGGCCACCGGTGATGGTTTCCCCCTCTGACAGGGTGCCTGAACGAGCTCCCGATTGGTTTTTTGTGGCTATAGAGGCTTGCGTCGGTGGAACTCCCGATCTAGCTTTATTTTGGGGGGCTTTCGTTATTTATAGGAATTTTTTCATCGAGAACATGTCAGGAGGGGTCCACTAGTCGATGACAAGGCAGGGGGCACGCCCCCCACCCTTGTGGATGAATCGTGGCTCTTCTGGCCCAACTCTTTTGCTTCGGGGGCTTCCTCTGGTCCATAAAAAATCACCGTAATTTTTTAGCTCATTTGGACTCCGTTTGTTATTCCTTTTCTGCGAAACTCAAAAACAAGGAAAAATACATAAACTGACACTGGGCTCAAGGTTAATAAGTTAGTCCCGGAAATCATATAAAATAGCATATTAACACATATAAAACTTCGAAAACAAATAATATAACAGCATGGAACAATCAAAAAATCATAGATACGTTGGAGACGTATCAGCCCACGTAGCTGTTACGTTAATCATGCAACATATCTTGCGTAGGTGTGCCATTGCTTGCTATAAATACTGCGCCTCCCATGGCATTCGGAAGAACGCTCACGTTCATCCCTATCTCCTCCCCCTTCCTCTTATGACGACCACCATGGCATCGCCCCTCCCAAGCCATGGGCGCCCATCGCTGCACCGCGCGAAGGGTCACGCTTCGTTGTTCCATTCCTCGCCGCCACTAGTCGAGGAGGACGCATCGGCGTTTCGCCCCTGGCCGCGACGCGTCGAGGTGTACGCGTCGGTGTTCCGCCCCTCGTTGCGACTCATCGAGGTGGACGCGTTGGCGTTTCTCTCCTCGCTACGACGCGTCGAGGCGGACGCGTCAGCGTTCCCAATCTCGCCAACACGCGCGCCGGAGGACTTGTCGGCTCCCCACTACGAGGAGAGCGTCGCGCTGCTGCCGAGCCCCCCCAGCCTTGAGGAGCTTTGGAAAGAAATGGAGGTTGCCTTGTGTGAGGCTTTTCCTCCGCATAGCGCGGCAAAATAGAGGCGGAAAAGAAGGCTGAGGAAGAGAAGCTCGCCTCGAGGCGTGTTGCCCGGCAGTCGTGTGTCATATCTGAGAGAGTCAAGCTAATGTATCTTTGGCAGAAGGCTGGTGCGAGGGCCGTGAGGGTGGTGGAGGACATCCGTGACAAAGCCCCGAGTGCAGTCGGGCCCTAGCGCCTCATCTACGCTTGGTGGTACGTTGATTGGGTGCACGCTTCTAACAAGGAGGAGTACCCGTTGGCTCCGGATCACCACATCGATGAGATCTTGCTTGCCCACCGGCAAGCCACCAATGAGCACCTCGCGAGTTTCGAGGCCGAGGATGAGGTGTTGTGTCGGTGCGCAGGGAAACGGCCGCGCACCAGGGCCCTCGTGGCGCACCGCAAGCGCTTCTGCAAGCGTCATGGCTTTTAGTTGGAATAATTTAGTTTCATAAGGCGATCTCATTAGTGTTGGGATGCAAATGATAAATCTTGAAAGTTCGAGAATAATTAGCGTCCTTAATTATGTATGTAAAATAAAAAGTTTGGAAAACCTTGTGTATCCGTACAAATTTTGTAAGTACGTGCATATAGCGCAAACTTAAATATATATCACACTGCACGTCTCTCTCTATATATGCTTGCAGACTGTGCTACTAATATTAGTTATGTACGTGCAAATGCACATTTTAACATTACGATGCGGTTTTTGTAAAAGGAAAAAAACAACACTAGTTAAGCTTGTGAAACGATTCAATGCAAAAGAAATGCAAAACTGCTCGTTTGATTGTTTACTTTTAGCTTCCTTCTCTGTGGTTATTTCTCTATCATACTTTGTACGGAGTATCTGAATGGTCGGGAAGGCATGCAAATTCCGAAACCACTTCGTACACACTCTATCAATTTTTTGGCCTAACAAGTTGTGCTGTGCAATTGGAATTCCAACTTGAGTACTACTACTAAGGGTACCAGGCGCAAGTTCTTTTAGGCTTCTAGATTAGTAATCCCATAATTACAACCTCTGTCCTAGTTTATTTCTCCCCATTGTAATCCGTGTCAAATTTTGACCATAAATTTAACTTATGAAATGTTTATGCACATCACCCAAAATTATATAACTTTTGTTGACATGCACTAACATTTATCAGTTAAATCATTGGTCAAAATTTAACGCAAATTACAATGGTGACTAGTAAACCATGAGGAGGTAGTAGTTTAGAAGCTCAAATGAATGAGTGAGGCGCCATATGTTACTTTCCACTGTGACTAGTCTTATGGGAAAAGCTGGGGAAGAGGCGGCTTATTTTTTAAGCCGCCAAAAGAACTAGCCCTAGAAGTAGTAGCTGGGCTTTCCTGGCTTCATGTTTTTACACTACGGTCAGCTGCAGCTTCTCATATCCAGCTTCTTGGTGCTAAAACGTTCGGCTCGACTTCAATTTTAGAGTTTGCAGAGTTGGAAGTCGGAGGACATCTCAACATGCCCTAGGAGTAGTAGCTAGGGATCGAGTGTGCGAGATAAACTGGACAAAGTAAATGCAGAGAATTAAAATGCAAAAGAAAGACAGAGGGATGTGATGGTTGCTTGTCCGTTTATTTTACCAGGCCAGTTATTACTGGGAGTGGTGGGGTTTTGTGATATGACGGCTTTACTGCCGCGCCACATGCGGGGTGAGAGTCCTATGCAACACCGCCCTCTACACTAGTACTACCTCCATCATGATTTATTAGTCCCCCATGTAATTTGACTGAATATTTAACTGACAAAATGTTAGAGCATGTCAACAAAAACTATATCATTGGATTCATATTTTAACATAGTTTCCAATGGTATAATTTTTGGTGACATATTGTGGGGACCCCGACTCATAAGTCGAGATCACCGAATGCACGTGTACAGTGATCCCAGAGATCAATGCTCACTGAACACACAGAAGCTGAATAACAAGAGTCTTACATCCATACATATCGTCTTACACAAATTATGACCATTATGGTCAAGTCTTACATAGATAGAGCCTTACGGGTTGAACATCAAATAAATCATAAGCAGTGGAAATCTTCGTTGATAAGTAGACCCCATGCCATCTGCCTTAAGCCTACATGCATTCTTACTGGGAAAGCATCCTAGTTCGCATGTTCGTCACCGAAGTACTCTTCCTCATATTCTTGCTCTTCCATGCCTAGCCAATTAATAACCAGTGGCAATCCGATGTGTACTTTGAATGTACTCACAAGAAAACCATGTTTTGTAACAAGTATGAAAAGGAATGATATAGTACTAAATAGGAATTTTTGTAGAAGGCTAATTTTGTGTACAATGTCATGTACTACCTATTTGTAAAGCATGCATCATAAGAATCCAGTTATCCATGTGAATAGGTTACAA
Source organism: Secale cereale (assembly GCA_902687465.1). NCBI lineage: Eukaryota > Viridiplantae > Streptophyta > Magnoliopsida > Poales > Poaceae > Secale > Secale cereale. Next base: position 372,266,366 of record LR738714.1, on the reverse strand, counting down.
ATATCAACATAAACCAAGTTTAGAGCATATCCAACTTAGTCATCACGTGGAGTCATTTGACTTGACTCAAACAACTCTCTTGACACACACACACACACACACACACACACACACACACACACACCAGGTTTTGCAAACGTTGGGCGTAGCCCCAGAGAGGTTACCCAACTCTCTTTGACCGTGGACACAGCTATTAAGATAGTCTTACACTCTGCAGAGGTTGCACACTTTACCCACAAGATCTGGGAAGCTTTTGTGTCACCCACGATCCCGTAGTACCTCAAGTACTCGGAGGAAGCACCCGATCATTATCTTTCCCTAGGCGACACTAACATAGAGCCCACTCATTGGTACATGGCCCTCATGTATAAGCATAAGATCTTGGGACTCTACCCTTTTCATTATCACACATACACGAAGGGACAAACGCTGTGTCCGGTGACCTATGGAAACAGTCATGGCCGCCTATCCAAGCATGACCCCGTCCTGAGAGTAACCTCATGTCAACGCCGTCAATACTAGTGTGGGCACCATGCTAGTATTAGACTAGGTAATTAATAATGCCCCGTCCCATAAGGGGTAGTGTGGTCGTATATGTAAGGTTGGAGTAACGGTCGCAACTTAAACGATTCCGTTTTCGAAAAACAACACACTCACTTGCCTCGGTACACTACTTCGTCATCAAGTGATTACTTAGATCAACATCTCCCTCAGGCATTAGTAACACCCGACGGGGTTTTCAAAAATTCTTTTGAAAATAATGTTGTCTCCATCACCATTCATATTCCTGTCCCATTTGCGTAGCACTACTTTAGCATCCTATCTACTCCCATCCGCATAACCCTCATAGGAAAGTAGGGTTATGCACAATGCAAGAATCATCAAAGAAGTATCGGGGGCAACCCACCAAAGTGGCTACCACCTCTTCATGGTTTCGATGCAACAATAATAAAGAGCTATATGACATGCATAAGAAGGGTTTCACATGCATGGTCAATGGGTTGCATGCCTTGGTTGCACTATTAGGGAAAAGCCTAGTAGTAGCGCAGGTTTTAGGTGTATCAGTAGCGCGGGTGCCTACGCTATTGATACAGCGCGACACTTAACCTATACCAGTAGCGCGCATTTACACGTGCCGCTCCTATACCTAGTTAGCAGCAGTGTTCTTTACTGGAAAGCGCTACTGCTAATAGCTGCAGCGCTGTGATGTAGACCGTGCTATTGGTAGGAGTGCGCTGCTGCTAACTTTGTTTCCCTCGCTGCTGCTAGTTCTATTTGTTTATAAAAAAATGGCATATTGGTTTTGTATTTCAACAGTGTCGGCGTTCTGGGAACGGGGGTACCCAGACTTGCCTGCCTACGGCCCAAGGCATGGCTCATCCAGCAGCCTGGTACGGTCCAACATCTTCAACAACCACTCAAGACCCTCGCGATGGGTGAGCCTCGCGAGGAGGACAACGCAAGACCTCCCCTGGGGCGGCCTCACTAGGCTGCCTCCTGAGGAGCAGAGATATCAAGGCAAGGGGCACCTCGCGAGCCCTCGTGACATGAGCAGTGAAGACCAAGGCCAGGCGGGCGTAGGGTGCTAGTTTCCTCTTTGGTGCTGAATGAGCAGGCATAGGCGAGGAGTCTCGAGACGTCAGTCAAAGGTTTCCATATCGGTGCAACAAGACCAAGACCAGCAGGACGGCAGAGCGGAGGTCATCGCGGAGCCCACGACGGCGTCACCACCAGAGCCTTTGGCAGGCGAAGACCACCTTTTGTCAGGATAGCTTGTACTAGTTGTCCCCCTTCAAATTTGGCCGTTGTGGGATCCATTTGTCGGATCTTGGGTTCCGACAAAACCGTTGAGGTTCGAACTCTGGGGTGCGCACGAAGATCTCTCCTTCCGCCCTCGCTCGTCAACTCGCCGATCCCTAGGCCTAGCTCGACAGATCCGAAGAATAAGGGACACAAGGTTTATACTGGTTCGGGCCACCATTGTGGTGTAATACCATAATCCAGTGTGTTGTGGTGGATTGCCTTGTAGGCTGAGGAGGAACTAGTACATGGATGAACTGCCTCCTGAGGAGAGGGGTTCTTGTGCTCCAGTGAGCTTGTGGCATGTGGGTGGTATTGATGATCCGATCAACTCAAGATGAGATGATCCAAATGGTCGTGGCTAGTACTATTTATAGTAGCACGGGTCCTCTTCCCAAATATTGAGTGGGAAAAGATCCTACAATGGCAAAATCTGAAGGGGACAACTAGTAAAAGCTATCTTGACAAAAGGTGGTCTTCGCCTGCCAAAGGCTCTGGTGGTGACATCATCGTGGGCTCCGCGATGACCTCCGCTCTGCCATCCTACTGTTCTTGGTATCGTTGCACCGATATGGAAACCTTTGCCTGATGCCTCGGGACTCCGCGCCTGCACCTTCTCCTTTAGCACCAAAGAGGAAACTGGCACTCTGCGCCCGCTGGCGCCCGCCTGGCCTTGGTCGTCACTGCTCACGTCATGGGGACCTCGGGAGGTACCCCTTGCCTTCATATCTCCGATCCTCATGAGCAGGCCTAGTGAGGCCGCCCAAGGGGATGTCTCGCGTCGCCCGCCTCGCGAGGCTTGGCCCCTCGCGAGGGTATTGAGTGATTGTTGAAGATGTTGGGCCGTACCAGGCCGCCCGATGAGCCACGCCCTGGGCTGCAGGCAGGCAAGTCTGGGTAACCCCATTCCCAGAACACCGACAGTAGCCACCGGGCCCAAGGTGCGCTCGAGCTTGGCTTCACGGCGAAGCCAAGGGCCAAATGCGGAGCGCCGCGGGCCCCAAAAGCCTGCGGCCTTGTCTGACGCGTGGCGACTGACAGGACGTGGGCGTCTCCACTTCCCCATATAGCCTCGATTTTCGCCCGGCCGGACGGCCACTGTTACCTGCTCGGCTCTCCCTCCTTTTCCAGCGGCGTGCCCTGCGGTTTCCTCGTCTTCTGAATCTTCTCCTCCGGCTTGATTCAACACCAACTTCTATCGTCATCATGGCCTCCAGCCGAGAAAAGGAAGAGGGGGTGGAGACTTCTGCCTTGGCCCCCTCGTCGCCGGTCTTAAGGCCCACCACCGAGCGGTCGATGGTGATCAATGAAGAGATGATGGATAAGGTGCGCCCAGCACTCGCCGCCGATTCCAATGAGTGGGGGCGACGGTGGCTTGGCCCACTTCCCATGCCGAGATCGACAGGTCTGCCACCGAGGTCCCCATCCATCTTCACGCCCTCTGGGCTGGCCTAATCCCTCCCTTCACTGATTTCTTCAATGCGGTGCTCTCGCATTACGAGATCAGTGCCCTGCATCTTGATCCTCAGTCCATGATCCGCCTTGCTGTTTTTGCCTTTGTCTGCGTGGCCATGGTGGCCATTGCTCCCTATGTGGCCTTGCTCCACCACTTCTTCTTGTTGCATCTGACGGAACACACAGAAGCTGAATAACAGAATGCACGTGTACAGTGATCCCAGAGATCAATGCTCACCGAACACACAAAAGCTGAATAACAAGTGTCTTACATCCATACATACCGTCTTACACAAATTATGACCACTATGGTCACGTCTTACATGGATAATGCCTCAAGGGCTGAACAGCAAATAAACTCAAATAGGGGAAGTCTTCGTAGATAGGTAGAGCCCATGCCATCTTCCTTAACCCTACAGGCATTCTGACTGGGAAAGCGTCCTAGTTCGCATGTTCGTCTCCAAAGAATTCTTCTTCAAATTCCTGCTCCTCCATGCCTGGACAATTAAATAACCAGTGGCAAGCCAATGAGTACTTTGAATGTACTTGCAAGCATCCCATGATTTGGTTCAAGGTAACAATGCAAGTTGTACAACAAAAGTAAGCAACCTAGCTTCAAGCTAGATAAGTTGTTCTATCATCTTATGAGATATGCGTCAATGAACTTGGGTAACCTCGAGGACAGGTTACAGATATCAACATAAATAGAGTTCGAATCATTTTTAGATCATTCGACACGTCAAGTCACCACCTGGACTCAATTAGTTCTCTACACACAAACATACACCAAGATTTGTAAAATTCAAGACATAGTTTAAGTAGCACCTCCCAACTGTCCATGACCGTGGACATGGCTATTCGAATAGTTTAACACTCTGCAGAGGTTGCGCACTTTACCCACAAGATTGGGGAAGCTTTCGTGTGATCACGATCCTGCAGTACCTCAAATACTCGGAGGAAGCACCTGATCATTACCTTTCCCCAGACAATACTAACATAGGGTCCACTCATTTGTGCACAGACCTCGTGTACAAGTAAAAGACCGTGGGACTTTTCCCTTTTTTTACATTCTCACGCATACACGAAGGGACCAACGGTGTGTCCGGTGCCCTGTAAAAACAGTCATGGCCGCCTATCCAAGCACGACACCGTCCCGGGAGTGACCTCAAGTCACCCCTGTCACTAGTAATGTGGGCACCATGCTAGTATCAGCCTAAGTAATCAATAATGCCCCATCCCATAAAGGGGTAGAGTGGTTGCACATGTTTGGTTGGGTCGGTAATCACACATAAATCTAATCCATCATTTTACACACACCAAAAGCCCTCTTTGGTACACCACTTCTTCCTCAAGTGGTGACCTTAATTCAACATCACCCTTGGGCATTAGAGGCACCCAATGGGGTTTTCGAAAGAATGTAACCACGAAGAGTTCATGATACACATGCAACCTTATGCATTAACAACTAATCTCTTGCATCTATGCATAATGTAGAGTTATGAGTAGGGGGTATGCACCATGTGGTGGTTCACTACAAGTTCACCACTGTCATGTTTCATCATCATGGAGTCGGAAAAAGGGTACGGATGAACAAGAGGGGTGTCATGGTCAAAGGGCTGCTTGCCTGGATTGGCTTGGTCTTCAAAGTCTTCAAATCCTTCTCCTTCTTCTTCTTCTGCAACTTCGTAAAATACGGTATCTAATCGTCGCAAGAAAATAACGGAGAAATAAGACAATAATAAAAACAGAAAAGTCAAAGTGCTTAGAAAAATGTGAACCTATTTTTATAAAATACTAGAAAGAAAACTAAGAGGGCAAAAATTCTTAGTTTTGGATTTGGAGTGACACAATAGGGTGAATGGATTTTTGAACAGAGGTTTTATTGTTCAAATATGAATTTAATTTGAACAGTACAGAAAAGGTTTAGGGACATGTGTGAAAGTTACATCATTAAATAGGTTGGAATATTACAAGGTTTTAGGAGTTGGAATAATTAATTTGGATAATTATTTTATCCTGTGGATTTATTTGAAAAATCCACGGAAAGGAAAAAGAAAAAGGGCACTGTGCAACTAGGCCAGAAAGGCCTCAGTGCATAGGCCCAGAAGGGTTTCGGCCTGAGCGAGCCAAACGGCGCGCATGTGCCAGGTTTGAACATGACGGGTGGGGCCCAGCTGCCATTGGGAGAGAGGGGAGGCGAGAAGGAAGGGAGGCTGACAGGCGGGGCCCGCCTGTCATCCCTAACCCGGGTGCGGACGGCCGGCGGGCTCACCGGCGGCGATGCAGGGCATGGAGAGGCGAGTGGAGGGCAGGGATGGACTCAGCGCGGAGTCGCTGATCGGGTGGTGGTGGTGGAGGTGGTCGCCAGGGCTGCCGGGTTCGCCGGCGACGAGGATGCACGGCGGAGGGGCGTCGGGCGGTGGTTGCTCCGGTCGTCTCCGGCTATAATAGAGAGGGGAAGGAGAGGGGAAAGAGTCAGTGGGTCTGTGTGGTTCCAGATCGAGGCTAGGGAGCAGCGGGGACAGCTCGTACAGAGCAGAGAATGGCGAGCCGTGGCGGAGCTCGAGCTCGATCTCGAGCTCGAGAGCTTCTGGGAGAGAGCTGGGAGTGCCGGGGGGTGTTTGAGTGAGTCCAGAGGAGAGTGGTGGAGAGGAGAGGGCTCGGGGACGCCTTTATATAGGCGGGCGGCGGTCCACCGAGGAGGTGTGTGCCAGCGAGCTCGTCGCGGTCGACACAGGTCACGGGGCTCGTCGGGGCGTGTCTGGGGTGCTCGTGGGCGTAGTCTAGGGCGGTGGGGAAGGAAGAGAGAGAGCAGAGGGCGCCAGAGAAGCCGTGCATGTGAGCGCGCTCACTGGTGCGCTCGGGCGGTCGCCGCGCGTGCGAGCTGGGGCGAGAGGAGGGAGAAGGAGGGGGACAAGGCCATGGCGTTTCGCGGACGTCGAGGCGCCTCGGCTGGCGCGAGCGGGAGGCCCGAGGTGGCCAGATGCTGCGGATTGGGGTGGCTACAGTGTGGGTGTGCACTGTAGCGCGCTCGGGAGCACGCTAATTGCATGCCAGGGCATGTCTTTGGCTTGCAGGGTGCGGCCACTTGTGTCTGGGGGGTTCTGGGAAGTGTAAACAAAGGGGAATTGGCCTTGGATGCCCTAGTGATCCATTGGGAGAGGAGAGAGGTTGAGGGATAGTGAGAATATGACTGTCCAATAGAGTAAAATGGGGTTTTACCCCCTCAATCATTGAGCTGAGGAGGAGAGGGAGTTCCTAGAGGTAGAAGGTGACTACGAGTAGTTGTGGTAAAAACTTAAGGCAAGGGGGAATAGTGGAAGGGTTCAAAACAGAGGTTTTGCTAAAATAGCAGAAGGTGTTTGATGGAATTTTGGGCAAGTAAATGAAGTCCAATTGACATGAGACTTCACAGGATGAAATGGCATGTAGAAATAGGGTGTTCCACCAAGGTTGAGATCATTTGAAGAAAGTTTCCAATGTAACTTTGGTAAACCCTAAAAATCAACAGAAATGGCTTTTACAAGATTTAGCCATGCAAATCATCCCTTCTTAATGCACCACTTGGTGTAGTGTCATCATTTGAGGTTGTGAGCCTGTCCACAAAATTTGGGGTCACAAGTAAATAGTTGGTAATGTAGAGTTGTTCAAATTTGGATCTGGCCAGAAAGGGTTTTGGGGCACTTTGGTCAAGTTATCCTTCTCCAAAACTTGTGCCATTTGGTCTAGATGCATAACTAGACCATTGTAGCATGTGCACCAAGTTTGAGAGCATTTGGACAAGTTTGGCAATGTAAACTTGCTCAAACTTCAAAATGGACAAAAATTGTTTTAAGGGGATTTGGTGATGTTTTCTTGTTCTCCAGGCATGAGGCTTGACAGTATCATCAAATATGTCATATTTGACATGATAGAATTTTCCTGGAATTTTTAGAGAATATTTCCTTTGAAAATATTTCAAAACCTTGAAATATCCAGAAAGGGTTTTTGAGGGATTTGCCCAACATTTTGAACATGACCATGTGTTGAAACTCTTATATATGGACAATATATGTCCTATGAGCTTCCCTGAATTTTGACAAAATATTTTTGAAATAATTAAATAATTTTAACCTATTAAAGACCATTTCTAGCCTAAAGAAAAAGCCTTTAAATAAAATTGGAAAATAAATTTTAAAATTATACTTTTGTGCTTTATGGGTGTCCTATACCTAATAGGATTCAAACATACCTTTTCAATGATTTTTATCACCCTAAATCAAGTACTTGCAGTGCAAATCTTAATTTAGGGGTTTTTGGAAAACTATTTTTTGAAAATACTATTTGGCCAAATTATTTTTGTATGAATATACTATACTGTTCTATAAACATGGTATGATCATTGGGTAGAAGTTTGGGGCAAGGAGATGAGGTATAGAAGGTGATGCTATGCTGACTTTTAAAGAGCACGTGAAATCAGAGAGAGAAAGATTCAACTCCAAATAAAAGCCAAATGATGCAAAAAGTTTTTGTTGGTCCAAATTTCATGCTTTATTAATGAAATAGCCAAGTTACAAAATGCAGGGTGTTACAGACCTAACGCCCTTACAAGAATCTTGTCCCCGAGATTCCTAAACTAGGCTTTAAAAGAGATCGGGATACTCAGATCTAAGATAGTCTTCATGTTACCAGGTTGCTTCTGCTTCAGTGTGATTGCTCCACTAGACCTTGAAGTATTTGATGGAGCGGCTTCGCGTATGTCGTTTCGCTTCATCCAAAATGAAAATGGGCCTCTCGCGGTAGGTCAAATCAGGCTGAAGGTCAATGGCTTGGTGATCGACATCCTTGTAGAGATCAGGCTTGTCCGGAACTTGGAGACACTTCCGGAGTTGTGACACGTGGAATACGTTGCGCACATCGGATAGTTCAGGTGGTAGTTTGAACTGGTAAGCCACTTCTCCTCATCGTGCAGTGATCTTAAAGGGGCCAACAAACCTTGGTGCGAGCTTCCCCTTAACGTGGAAACGCTTTGTTCCCTTAAGAGGAGTTACCCGTAGGTACACATGGGCTCCGACTTGGAAGTTTACTTGTCGGTGTCGAGTGTCGGCATAGCTCTTCTGTCTTGACTTGGCGGTCTTCAAACGCTCTCTGACTAGCTACACTTGTTCTTCTGCTTCGCGGAGAATATCTGGTCCAAAGACTAGTCCTTCTCCGGCTTCTGACCAATTGAGGGGTGTGCGACACTTGCGTCTGTACAACATCTCAAATGGTGCCATCTGAAGGCTTGACTGATAACTATTGTTGTAGGAGAACTCGGCAAAAGGGAGGCAATCTTCCCACTTGGCTCCATATGCCAAGACATAGGCTCGGAGCATGTCTTCGAGTATTTGAGTCACTCGCTCTGTCTGACCTCCGGTCTGCGGGTGGAATGCCGTGCTGAAAGACAACTTGGTTCCCAGGGCCTCTTGGAACTTCTTCCAGAACCTCGAGGTAAACTGGGTTTCTCAATCTGACACAATCTCCTTAGGAACACCATGAAGGCTTACGATTCTGTCGATGTATATAGTTGCCAGCTGGTTGCCCTTATAGGTAGTCTTGACAGGAATGAAATGAGCAACTTTTGTCAAATGGTCGACTATGACCCAGATGGAGTCATGTCCCTTATTTTACCTAGGTAGTCCAGTGATGAAATCCATTCTGACTTTATCCCATTTCCACTTGGGAACCTTAAGTGGTTGGAGCAATCCAGCAGGTCGCTGATACTCAGCCTTGACCCTTTGGCATACATCACACTTTGCAACATAGGTGGCAATCTCTCTTTTCATCCCGTGCCACCAAAATCTTTCTTTCAAGTCTTGATACATCTTGGTTCCTCCGAGGTGGATGGAAGGATGGAATACAGAGTATCGTGGGCTTCTTGCAGGATCAAATTCTTCAGCTCCATCTTGTTTGGTACGCAGCTGCAGCCTTTGTACCAAACTATCCCGTTCTCGTCCTTGGAGAATCCTGGGGCCTTGTTTAGCTTCATCTTCTTCTTGATGCCTTCAATGCCTGCGTGCCCATTTTGTGCTTCCTTGACTTCGTCCATCAGGGTTGGTTTGACTTCTAGATGGTCTAGAAATCCATGGGTAACCAATTCCAAGCCAAACTATTCTAGCTCTTCAAACAGGGCTGGCTGCCTTCCTTTAATTATGGCATTCAGGGAGCAAGCCTTTCTGCTTAAGGCATCGGCTACCACGTTAGCCTTCCCGGGGTGATATTGAACACTGAGGTCATAATCCTTGATCAGTTCCAGCCATCTTCGCTTCCTCATGTTCAATTCCTTTTGGGTGAAAATATACTCCAGACTTTTGTGGTCTGTGTATATATCACACCGCTTCCCTAGGAGGTAATGTCGCCACGTCTTTAGAGCATGAACCACTGCTGCTAACTCAAGATCATGAGTAGCGTAGTTATCTTCAGGAGGTCGTAGCTGCCTTGAAAGGTATGCTATGACTCGTCCTTCTTACATCAGAATGCTTCCCAATCCGGTTCGAGAGGCATCACAATATATCACGAACTCCTTGTGAATGTCAGGTGTTGCCAGAACTGGGGCGGTGGTCAATCTCTTATTGAGTTCTTGGAAGCTTTCTTCGCATTTCGGCGTCCATTCGAACTTCTTGTCCTTCTTCAGGAGCTGAGTCATTGGCCGGGCAATGCTGGAGAATCCTTCCACGAATTTGCGGTAATAGCTCGCAAGTCCGAGGAAGCTTCTGACTTCCTCGACGGTTGTTGGGGACTGCCATTGGGTCACAACTTCGATCTTCGCGGGATCTACCGACAATCCTTCCTCGGTCAAGACGTGGCCCAAGAATCCAACTTTATGCAGCCAAAACTCACACTTGCTGAATTTGGTGTATAATTGGTGCTCTCGAAGCTTGTCTAGGAACATCCTCAAATGTTGCTCGTGCTCTTCTTCCGTCTTCGAGAAGACAAGAATGTCATCAATGACAACAACAAACTTGTCCAAATATTCCATGAAGACCTTATTCATGAGATCCATGAAGTAAGCTAGGGCATTGGTTAATCCAAAGGACATGACCGTACACTCATACATGCCATATCTGGTTACAAATGCCGTCTTTGGGATATCTTGGGGTCTGATCTTCAGCTGGTAGTACCCAGATCTGAGGTCGATCTTGGAGAACACCTTGGCTCCGCTGAGTTGATCAAACAGATCTTCAATCTTGGGAAGTAGATACTTGTTCCTGATTGTAACTTCATTGAGGGAATGGTAGTCAATGCATAAGCGGATGGTACCGTCCCTTTTCACCACAAACAGAACAGGTGATCCCCAAGGGGAGGCACTAGGGAGGATAAATCCCTTCCTCAATTGCTCTTCCAGTTGCTTCTTCAACTCGGCTAATTCTTCCGTCCCCATTCTATAAGGCTTCTTATAGATGGGTCCTGCCCCGGGCATGAGCTCGGTGACGAACTCAATGTCACGGTCTTGAGGCATTCCCGGTAGCTCATCCGGAAAGACATCGGGATACTCGCATACTACTGGCACTTGCTCCAGTCCAACTTCAAACAGAGAGTTGACTTGAGCGGTTTGAGCAGAAGAGGAGTTGGAGGCAAACTTAACTTCGACTCCTTGGTCATTGGTCATAGTGAAAGTCCGGTTGGCACAGTATAATAAGCCTTGGTGCTTTCTGAGCCAATTCATTCCTAGGATCACATCCAAGCCTTGTGATCTAAGGACGATAAGGTCTGCTAGGAAATCTACCCCATTAATGACGATACTTACTCCCCTACAGCCTATCTTGGCTCTCATCTCTGCTCCAAGGGTTTGTACCACCATGGGGTTATACAGGGGTGTAGGGGTCATGCCACTTTTTAATGCAAATCTTTGAGTGACAAATGAATGCGTGGCTCCAGAATCAAACAAGACAGTTACTGGTGCTGAGTTGACAAGCAACGTACCCAGCACGACGTTCGGGTCTTCCTGGGCTTCTTCTGCAGTGACGTGATTCACACACCCTTTCCATTGTTGGGCGGGTTGCGAGGAGATTGGTTCCTTGGAGGCATCCCGTGGCCTTGTCCTGGGTTCTGCGCATTGGGGCGCGGGGCATCGGGCTTCTTGTTGGGGGCACACCCTTGAGATGAGTCCTGACTGACCACATCCAAAGCAAGTGACTTGGTTTGGGTTATTGATCTTGTTGCCAACACTGTTATTGGGGTTGAATGCTGGCCTTGGGTTGGCATAGTGCTAAGGCTGATAGTTGGTGCGAGGTGCAGGAGCTCTTGGCTGCTGATAGGTTGGCCTGACCGGGGCTAGCTGCCATGGGCGAGGCTTCTGGTTACTGGAACTTCCCTTGCTGACCATCTTGCGCTTGCGAGTGTCTTCCAGAGCAGACCGCTTGTCTTCAAGCATAAGTGCTTTGTTCACCAGGTCAGGAAAGGTTGGGCAGTCACACACGACCAGCGAGTACTGCCGAGTCTGATTGAGGCTTTCCTTGAAACGCTCCCTGTTTGCAGCATCCATGCTGACATCTTTAGGGGCATACCTTGACAGAACACTGAACTTCTGCCTAAACTCCTTGACAGCGCCACTTCCTTGCTTCAGGGCTCGAAACTCACGCTTCTTGATAGCCATGATTCCGTAAGGAATATGGGCCTTGCGGAATTCTGCCTTGAAGTTGTTCCAAGTGATGTCTTGCCCAGCATGCATGACCTTGAATCCATCCCACCAAGCTCTAGCAGTCCCCCCGAGGCAGTGGGCAGCATAAGCCACCTTCTCGCGGTCTTCGGTGCAGCAAACTAGTTCCAACAAGTCCTCAATGGTGCGGACCCAGTCGTTTGCATCCAGGGGTTCAACAGTCTCGATGAAGGTTGGTGGTGCATGCTTCTTGAACTCTACCAACATGGAACGACCATTGCCATTCCCCGCCGGCTGGCGGTTGTTGGTGACAGCTTGAGAAATCATCTGGAGGGCTACGGTGTTGGCTTGGCGTTCCTCTCGGAAGGCTTGGAGAAGCTGAGCCATGTCCATGATCGGGGGAGGTGGTGGTGGAGCTTGGTCGTGGGTTTGGTCTTGGCTGGCCTCTGCTTGGGCGGATGCTCCGGCTTTGGGCTGCTGGGTAGAGGTACCAGTACGAGTTACAACAGGCATCCTGTTGGAGCGGTCAAGGTCTTATGATTTGGAATGAAGAGGGAAAGCAATAAAGATGGGTGCCTAGTAAGGGGGTGGGTGTGACACTTATTGTTTTCATGCAAGGGCCAAAAGGGCCAACCACATTCATTAAAATTCCAAATGGGTGATGTAGTCGTTTACACGTCCCCGAAGGGAAGATAAGACGTACATCCAAACACAACAAAAGCAAACACTAGATGGCTTCATATGAACCATACAAGGACTTGACTTCGCATAGGGGTTACACTACCTATCCTACCGTAGAGGTTATGAGCTGGCATATCCGAATTGTGAATAATGCCTAAGTGGCGGAATGCTCGGTCGCGTATTCTGGCTCTTCAGGGTCTTCCTTCTTGCCTTCATCTGTCTGGGCTTCCCTATCACTTGAGGGTGTGGGGGAGTGGAGGAGTTGTACATGATTTTGTTTTGTCGGTGGTGAAGGGAAAAGCTTGTGAAATTCCCTCGCCGTCATACAACGTCACTGGGGTGGTCCTTCATCCTTGGAAGATACATCTCCTGAGGGCCTTCCGCCTCGATACGCGATAGCGGGCTGCCCAGGAGGCGCACCTTCCTTCTTGATCCTATATGTCTTCTCTTGTGCTCATCGAAGAAGTGCCTTGGTCTTGTGGAGTTCTTTTCGGAGCTTCATCGATTCCGAGGCCAACTCTTGTGTCAAGCTGTCAGCACAAAGGCTGAAGTAGGTCTGGAATCATAGTGGAAGTCCTTCCTTCAGTGGAGGGGCTCGTGCGCTACTCTCATCTTCACCTTCCTTCTGGTAAGGTAGGAAGCGGGTTGTCATCTTGGCTGCCATCTCTGGAAGAAGTTCTCGGAGGCGGGTTAGTTCCTTGAGTGTAGCTGCCTCGACAACGAGGAGAAGTGTTGCCATCTGGGGTCCCTCGAAGAACCAACTTGTGGGAGGATCGTTTGTCTTCACGATTACTTCCACATGGTACTCCACCTCGGTGTCGCTAACCCAATGCTCAGGGTACGTGAGGATGGGTGCTCGGTGAAACTGGCACTCCTCGAGGCTATCCTCGAGAAGCAAAGGGAACCTAGTGGTCAGGAGCTCCTTAGGTACAGAGGCCATCTACAAAGGTTGAATGGGAGGGGTTAATAAGTTGATTATATCTCAGGTTTGGCAAGGTTTAGAAAAGAAGAGAGGTTCAGAAGGTTTATGAAAAGGGTCTCATCCTAACTAACGCCCATGGTAACTAAGGCTTCCTATAGTCGGGATGGCTTTGATACCAGCTCTGTGGGGACCCCGACTTGTAAGTCGAGATCACCGAATGCACGTGTACAGTGATCCCAGATATCAATGCTCACTGAACACACAGAAGCTGAATAACAAGAGTCTTACATCCGTACATACCGTCTTACACAAATTATGACCGTTATGGTCAAGTCTTACATGGATAAAGCCTCAAGGGTTAAACAACAAATAAATTCGAATAGCGGAAGTCTTCGTAGATAGGTAGAACCCATGCTATCTACCTTAACCCTACATGCATTCTGGCTGGGAAAGCGTCCTAGTTCGCATGTTCGTCTCCCAAGAATTCTTCTTCAGATTCCTGCTCCTCCATTGCTGGCCAATTAAATAACGAGTGGCAAGCCAATGAGTACTTTGAATGTACTCGCAAGCAACCCATGATTTGGTTCAAGGTAACAATGCAAGTTGTACAACAAAAATAAGCAACCTAGCTTCAAGCTAGATAAGTTGTTATATCATCTTGTGAGATATGCGTCAATGAACTTGGGTAACCTCGAGGACAGGTTACAGATATCAACATAAATAGAGTTTGAATCATTTTTAGCTCGTTCAACACGTCAAGTCACCACCTTGATTCAATTAGTTCTCTACACACACACATACACCAAGATTTGTAAAATTCTGGACATAGTTTAAGTAGCACCTCCCAACTGTCCATGACCGTGGACACGGCTATTCGAATAGTTTAACACTCTGTAGAGGTTGCGCACTTTACCCACAAGATCCGGGAAGCTTTCGTGTCATCCACGATCCCGCAGTACCTCAAGTACTCGGGGGAAGCACCCGATCATTACCTTTCCCAAGACGATACTAACATAGGGTCCACTCGTTGGTGCACAGCCCTCGTGTACAAGTAAAAGAGCGTGGGACATTTTCCTTTTTTTACATTCTCACGCATACACGAAGGGACCAACGATGTGCCTGGTGCCCTGTAAAAATAGTCATGGCCGCGTATCCAAGCACGACCCCGTCCCGGGAGTGCCCTCAAGTCACCCCCGTCACTTGTAATGTGGACACCATGCTAGTATCAGCCTAAGTAATCAATAATGCCCCGCCCATAAAGGGGTAGAGTGGTTGCACATGTTTGGTTGCGTCGGTAATCACACATAAATCTAATCCATCATTTTACACACAGCAAAAGCCCTCTTTGGTACACCACTTCTTCCTCAAGTGGTGACCTTAATTCAACATCACCCTTGGGCATTAGGGGAACCCAATGGGGTTTTGAAAGAATGTAACCACGAAGAGTTCATGATACACATGCAACCTTATGCATTAACAACTAATCTCTTGCACCTATGCACAAGGTAGAGTTATGAGTAGGGGGTATACACCATGTGGTGGTTCACAACAAGTTCACCACCGTCATGTTCCGTCATCATGCAATCGGAAAAAGGGTACCCATGAACAAGAGGGGTGTCATGGTCAAAGGGCTACTTGCCTGGATTGGCTTGGTCTTCAAAGTCTTGAAATCCTTCTCCTTCTTCTTCTATAGCAACTTCGTCAAATACGGTATCTAATCGTCGAAGAAAATAATGGACAAATAAGACAATAATAAAAACAGAAAAGTCAAAGTGCTCAAAAAAATGTCAACCTATTTTCATAAAATACTAGAAGGAAAACTAAGAGGACAAAAATTCTTAGTTTTGGATTTGGAGTGACAGAATAGGGTGAATGGATTTTTGAACAGAGGTTTTATTATTCAAATTTGAATTTAATTTGAACAGTACAGAAAAGGTTTAGGGACATGTGTGAAAGTTACATCATTAAATAGGTTGGAATATTACAAGATTTTAGGAGTTGGAATAAATTAATTTGGATAATTATTTTATCCTGTGGATTTATTTGAAAAATCCACAGAAAAGAAAAAGAAAAAGGCCACTGTGCAACTTGGCCAGAACGGCCTCAGTGCACAGGCCTAGAGGGGTTTCAGCCCGGGCGAGCCGAGCGGCACGCGCGCGCCAGGTATGAACCGGGCGGGCGGGGCCCAGCTGCCAGTGGGAGAGAGGGAAGGGAGGCTGACAGGCGGGGCCCGCCTATCATCCCTAACCCGCGTCCAGATGACCGGCGGGCTCACTCGCGGCAATGCAGGGCACGGCGAGGCGAGCGGAGGGCAGGGATGGACTCAGCATGGAGTCGCCAATCGGGTGGTAGTGGAGGTGGTCACTGGGGCTGCCAGGTTCGCCGGTAACGAGGATGCACGGCGGAGGGGCGTCGGGCGGTGGTTGCTCCGGTCGTCTCCGGCTGCGACAGAGAGGGAAAGGAGAGGGGAAAGAGTCAGTGGGTCTATGTGGTTCCAGATCAAGGCTCAGGAGCTGCGCGGATGGCTCGTACCGAGCGAACGATGGTGAGCCGCTACAGCGGAGCTCGAGCTCGATCTCGAGCTCGGGAGTTTCTGGGAGAGAGCTGGGAGTGCAGGGGGGTGTTTGAGTGAGTCCAGAGGTGAGTGGTGGAGAGGAGAGGGCTCGGGGACGCCTTTATATAGGCGGGCGGCGGTCCACCGAGGAGGTGTGCGCCGGCGAGCTCGTCGCGGACAACACAGGTCACGGGGCTCATTGGGGCGTGTCTGGGGTGCTTGTGGGCGCAGTCTATGGTGGTGGGGAAGGAAGAGAGAGAGTAGAGGGCGCCAGAGAAGCCACGCGTGTGAGCGCGCTCGGGCGGTCGCCGCGCGTGCGCGCTGGGGCAAGAGGAGGGAGAAGGAGGAGGCGAGCACGACCGTGGTGTGTCGCGGACGTTGAGGCGCCTCGGCTGGCGAGAGGGGGAGGCCCGAGGTGGCCAGACGCTCCAGATTGGGGGTGGCTACAGTGCGGTTGTGCATTGTAGCGCACTCTGGAGCATGCTAATTGCATGCCAGGGCATGCCTTTGGCTTGCAGGGCGCGACCACTTGTGTCTGGGCAGTTCTGGGAAGTGTAAACAAAGGGGAATTGGCCTTGGATGCCCTGGTGATCCATTGGGAGAAGAGAGAGGTTGAGGGATAGTAAGAATAGGGTTGTCCAGCAGAGTAAAATGGTGTTTTACCCCCCTCAATCATTGAGCTGAGGAGGAGAGGGAGTACCTGGAGGTATAAGGTGACTAGGAGTAGTTGTGGTAAAAACATAAGGCAAGGGGGAATAGTGGAAGGGTTCAAAACAGAGGCTTTGGTAAAATAGCAGAAGGTGTTTGATGTAAGTTTGGGCAAGTAAATGAAGTCCAATTCACATGAGACTTAACAGGATGAAATGGCATGTAGAAATAGGGTGTTCCACCAAGTTTGAGATCACTTAAATAAAGTTGTCAATGTAACATTGGTAATCCCTAGAAATCAACAGAAATGGCTTTTCCAAGATTTAGCCATGCAAATCATCCCTTCTTGATGCACCACTTGGTGTAGTGTCGGGACAAGATCTTTTTGTAGTGTAGGAGAGTTTGTAATGCCCCACATGTAACACTTTCCAATAATGCCAATAAAGCTTTCTCAATTTGATCCTTGTCCTTATCCTTGGGGGTTCTTGTCATTATATTTTGCATTGCATATCCATTATTATTTTGCATCCTTGCATTGCTTCATCATCTTAGCATCATGGCATCATAGTTTACTTCTTGTATGATGAGTGTGTGTGAGGCCTTGTGTATGTTGTGTGAGTGGTTCTAACCTTGACTTGCTAAACCCTAACCCCTTCTCTTCTTATTCTTCTTCTTTCTTTTTCTTTTCAGTCCTATCTTTGCTCCATTGTACAAGTCACCTAGCCAAGTGCTTTATTGTTCTTTCTTTTCCTAATAACCTTGCACCATGCCTACAACCTCTCCACGAAATATCACCCCATTTAGAAATGATTTGATTGGGTTTTAAAATGATTAGAGTTTGAACCATATTCAAACTCCTTTTATTTTTCTGCCTCTAAAAATGTCCAAGTCAATTTTACTAAATAGGGCATTAATCACTGAGCATGGGGATAATTTTCTTTTCCCCTAACTCATTTTCTTTTAGCCTGTGTTTTTATTTTTCTTTCTGTCTGAAGAAATAAGGAAAAAGGAAAAGAAGCAGCAGCTAGCTCAGTGGCTCTGGGGCTCCTCCATCTCTCTCTCCCCTAGGCCAATCTCTATTCCCCCACAGCAGAGCAGGCCCAGCTCCACCCGCAGGTCCAGCCAGCAGGCCGCAGCAGTCGCGCCGTCTTTCCCTTCGCGCGTGGCTCCACCTATCTGTCTCTCACCCAGAGTCGCCGTCTTCCTCCGTCAGCGAAAAGCAGAGCAGAGCGCGCTCACAGTCGTGCCGTGAACTCACGGACGTCGAGGTCTCATGGTCCGAGACCCTCTTTTAAACCCACACCGTGTCCAGCCTTTCTCTCTAGGTTTCCCCTTCCTCCTCTCGCCTCCTGGAGAGCCGAGCTCCACCGGATCCGCCGCCCCAGTCAACACCCGCACGCATCTGAGAGCGCCACCTCGTCACCGGGGAGCTCCTCGTCGACCGCAGCCTCGCCAACGGTGTCCTTCTGCTTCCAGACGTCGACTACGACCTCTACGCGGAGCCGAGCGCCTCCACGCCGACGTCTTCTTCCTCTTCTTCATCTCCGGTGGCCATAGCTGTTCGAGACCCGCCTCCATCGACTCCGTCCACTACTAGGCCAGCCGAGCACATCTCCGTGCTCGTGGTGAGCTCCTCTTTCTCCACATGCCTTTTCCCCTTCCTGTGTGCCCTCTATTTCCTAGTTCATCGAGCACCCGAGCGCATCGCCGTCGGACCTTGTTGCCGACGAGTGTTCTGACCCCTCTAGGCCGTTTTCTTCTGTCTGTTCGCTTCGCCTCGTCGTGTAGGTGCCGCCTGTGCAGTTGCCGTTCCACTACGGCCTCTGCATCGCCTCGCCGTTGCTCCGTGGCCGCCGTTCTGTCGTTGCTCGCCGCCGGCGTTGTAGTAGTCGCTAGGTGCTATAAGCGCGTTGGTTGGATGCGGAACTCCTCCAGGAGCATCCCGCACACCTCCGCCGCCTCGTTTGGTCGCCGAGCAGCTCCGACGAGCCTTGCGTATCCCCTGTTCTGTGCATCTTCTGTTTAGTCTTCAGATATCGATCCTGTTATCTGTCAAGGTTCGACCAGTAGCGCGGTGGCTTTGCCTCCGTCAGATAAGCAGGAGGGCTTGGGTTCGAATCCGTTGCGAGGCAGGTGATTTTGCCCCCGTTTTTAATTTTCGCACGAGGCTGACAGGCAGGCCCCACCTGCCAGCCTCACAGTGCCTCTCCAGCCCTTGCGCGCACCCACTGGCGCCAGCTCAGCTGCTGGGACTCTCTTGTCAGTGACCGTGGCTAGCTGACCCCTGGGTCACTTTAACCTTGCGCTTTGTATTTCTTTTTCTATTTTCCTTTTTCTTTTCTTTTTGCTGCCTTTTTCTTGTTTAATTAATATATATGAAAATATGTTTCTGATGAAAATGAGTCCTATATGAAAAGTTCTTAGAATTTTATGTAGATTATGAATATTCTATTTGTTGCCATGTTTAAAAACATTTAAAATGTTGTTTGAATTTATTCTTGTTTTAAATATGCCTAAACTTGTAAAATTCATAACTAAATATCTACAACTCTAGATTTAACAAACTTTATATGCATTTGGGGTAGAAAAATGTGTAGCATATTTTGGTGTTGTTGTTTAGCATGTTTGGGAACTCTATCATAGAAGTTTTCAGATCTGTCCCAAATGCAAATCAATTAATATGGGAGTTTCTGGATATTGTTGTTATTTATTTCCAGCCCATTTAATTGTGCTAGCATGTTGCTATAATGTTAGTTGCACCCTTGCCATGTTAACCAACTCCTAAAAACTTGTTGGATGCTTGTTTGAACAAACTACATAAACTTGGTAGATGTTCTTTTGTTTGTTTTTCTTTCATGTGAGTGATCTTGCTTGAACATGATGATGTTGCACTCTTGTGACCCTAGGCCATGCATCATATCTACTTTTGTCCTTGTTCATCATGTTCATGCATCATGTGCCTGGGCATTGCATTGTGATTGATTTTGTTCCGTTGTTGCATTGTTGTGGGGACCCCGACTTAAGAGTCGAGATCACTGAATGCACGTGTACAGTGATCCCAGAGATCAATGCTCACAGAACACACAGAAGCTGAATAAGAAGAGTCTTACATCCATACATACAGTCTTACGCAAATTATGACCATTATGGCCAAGTCTTACATAGATAAAGCCTCATGGGCTGAATAGCAAATAAACTCGATTAGCGGAAGTCTTTGTAGATAAGTAGAACCCATGCCATCTGCCTTAACCCTACAGGCATTCTGAGTGGGAAAGCGTCCTAGTTCGCATGTTCTTCTCCATAGAACTCTTCTTCAAATTCCTGCTCCTCCATGCCTGGCCAATTAAATAACCAGTGGCAAGCCAATGAGTACTTTGAATGTACTCGCAAGCAACCCATGATTTGGTTCAAGGTAACAATGCAAATTGTACAACAATGAGCAACCTAGCTACAAGCTAGATTAAATATTCTACCATTTGTGAAACATGCATCAATGTACTTGGGTAACCTCGAAGACAGGTTACAGATATCAACATGAATAGAGTTCAATTCATTATCAACGAGTCAAGTCCCCACCTTGACTCAACACACACATATTCTTCCACCGAGATTGTAAAATTCTAGACATAGTTTAAGTAGCACCTCCCAACTGTCCATGACCGTGGACACGGCTATTCGAATAGTTTTACACTCTGCAGAGGTTGTGCTCTTTACCCACAAGATCCGAGAAGCTTTCGTGTCACCCACGATCCCGCAGTACCTCAAGTACTCGGGGGAAGCACCCAATCATTACCTTTCCCATGACGACACTAACATAGGGTCCACTCGTTGGTGCACAGCCCCCGTGTACAAACGATAAATCGTGGGACTTGCCCTTTTTACAATGTCACGCATACACGAAGGGACTAACGGTGTGTCCGGTGCCCTGTGAAAACAGTCATGGTCGCCTATCCAAGCACGACCCCGTCTCGGGAGTGACCTCAAGTCTCCCCCGTCACTAGTGACGTGGGCACCATGCTAGTATCAGCCTAAGTAATCAATAATGCCCCGTCCCATAAGGGGTAGAGTGGTTGCACATGTTTGGTTGGGACGGTAATCACACATAAATCTAGTCCATTATTTTACCTACAAACGAGAACTTTCTTTGGTGCATCACTTCTTCCTCAAGTGATGACCTTAACTCAACATCACGCTCGGGCATTAGGGGCACCCGATGGGGTTTTCGAAAAGAATGCAACCATGAAGGATTCATGGCACATATGCATCACTATGCATCACAACTAATCTTTTGTCATTGCATCTAGGCACATGGTAAGGATCATGAGTAGGGTATGCATCATGTGGTGGCTTTCAACAAGTTTACCACTGTCACTTTTTATCATCATGCATTCGGAAATAAAAGGGTTCCGAGGAACAAAAGGGGTATCATGGTCAAACGGCTGCTTGCCTGGATTGGCTTGGTCTTCAAGGTCTTCAAATCCTTCTCATCCTTCTTCTTCCGCAACTTCGTCAAACACGGTATCTAATCGTCGCAATAAACAACGGGAAAATAAGACAATAATAAAAACAGAAAAATCAAAGTGCTCATAAAAATGTCAACTTATATTTATAAAATACTAGAGGGAAAACTAAGATGGCAAAAAATCGTAGTTTGGGATTTGGAGTGACAGAATGGGGTATAAGAATTTTTGAACAAAGGTTTTAGTGTTCAAATTTAGATTTAAATTGGAACAAAACAGAAAAAGTTCATGGATATGGGTGAAAGTGATATCATTAAATAGGTTGGAATTTTACAAGTTTTTAGGATCTGGAATTATTTCATTTGGATAAATATTTAATCTTGTGGAATTATTTGAAAATCCTACATAAAAGAAAAGGAAAAAGGGCTATTGTGCAACTGGGCCAGAAAGGCCACAGTGCAGCAGGCCCAGGGGGAAACAGCCCAGCGCGCTGGTGCCTGTGCGCGTGCTAGGTTTCAAACCTGACGGGCGGGGCCCAGGCGTCAGCGAGAGGAGAGAGAGGCGAGGGAGAGAAGAGGCTGACAGGCGGGGCCCGCCTGTCATCCCTAACCCTCCGGTAGAGGGCCGGCGAGCTCACCGGCGGTGATGCAGGGCACGGCGAGGGCAGGCGAGGGCACGGCTTGACTCAGCGTCGAATCACCATTCTGGTGGAGGTGGAGTTGGTTGTCGGGGTGGCCTTGTTCGCCGGCGGCGAGGTCACGCGGCGGAGGAGCTTCGGGTGATGGTGGTTCCGACCGTTTCCGGCAGCTGCAGAGAGGGGAAACGTGGGGGAAATTGATCAGTGAGGCTCGGCGGTGCTAGATCGAACGAGAGGAGCGGCGAGGAGGGCTTGTACCTCCGGATCAACGGTGACCCGAGGCGGCGGAGCTCGAGCTCGATCTCAAGCTCGGACCCATCTGGAGGGGAGTGAGTGGCGTAGGGAGATGATTAGGTGGGTGAGAGAGCGACTGGTGAGGAGAGGGAGGGCGCAGGGTGTCCTTTTATAGGCGAACGGCGAGGTGCCGTGGACCCGTGCGCCGGCGAGCTTCTGCTCGTCGCCACAGGGCTCAGGAGGGGCTGGAGCCGTGTCTGTGGCGTTGCTGGATGCGGTCCAGAGCCGGGGAGAAGAAGAGAGAGAGCAGGGGGAGTCCAGAGCAGCGCGCGTGCAAGGAGGCTCATTGGAGCTCTCGGGCGGCCGTCGCGCGTGCGAGCTGGGGCGAGAGGAGGGAGAAGGAGGAGGGGGGACAGGGCCGTGGCGTGTCGCGGACATTGAGGCACCTTGACTGGCGCAAGGGGGAGGGGGCTCGAGGTGGTCGGGCACTGCGGATTGGAGATGGCTACAGTGCGGGAGCGCACTGTAGCATGCTCCAGAGCACCCAAATGGCCAGCATGGCCGTGTCCCACGCGCTCTGGGCGCGGCCACCATGTCCATTGGCTCTAGGGGGGAGTAAACAACGTAGGAGGAGCATTGGATGCCAGGGAAAGCTTCTAGAAGAAGAGAGTGCTGAGATAGAATGGTGAAAACTGCTGTCCAGATTACAAATTGGGGTTTTAACCCTACTCAATCATTGAGCTGAGGCCAAGGGAGAGTTACTGGAGGTGCAAGGGAGCCTGAGGAAGCTGTGGTAAAAATTTGGGCTCAAGGAGAATAAGGAAAGGGGTGAAAGTGGTAATTTTGGAAAATCACCATAAGGTGTTTGATGTGGTTTTGAGCAACCAAATGATTTCCACTAGACATGAGACTTAACAGGATCAAATGGTATATAGAAATAGGGTGTTCCACCAAGTTTGGGCTCATTTGAAGAAACTTGCCAATGTAACTTTGGTGAACCCTAGAAATCAACAGAAATGGTTTCACCAAGTTTGAGTTAAGCGAATCATCCCTCCTTGATGCACCACTTGGTGTAGTGTCATCATTTGGGGTTGTGATCATGCCCACAAAGTTTGAAGTCCCAAGTAAAAAATTGGCAATGTAAAGTTGTTCAAATTTGAATCTGAATAGAAAGGGTTTTGGGGTACTCTGATCAAGTTACCCTTCTCCAAAACTTGTGTCATTTGGTCTAGATGCATTATTAGACCATTCTGGCATGTGTACCAAGTTTGAGAGCATTTGGACAAGTTTGGCAATGCAAAGTTGCTCAAACTTAAAAAATGGACATAATGGTTTTGAGGGGTTTTGATGAGGTTTTCTTGCTTCCCAAGGCATGGGGTTTGGCAAGATCATCAAATATGTCATATATGACATGATAGAATTTCCCTGGAATTTTTAGAGAATATTTCCTTTGTAAATATTTCAAAAGCTTGAAATATCCAGAAAGGGTTTCTCAGGGATTTGTCCAATATTTTGAACATGACCAAGTGTTGAAACTCTTATATATGGAAAATATGTGTCCTAAGAGTCGCTTTGAATTTTGGCAAATATTTTTGAAATAGTTAAATAATTTTTCCATATTAAAGACCATTTCTGGCCTTAAGAAAAAGCTTTTAAATAAAATAGCAAAATAACTTTTAAAATTATATTTCTGTGGTTTATGGGAGTCCTATATCTACTAGGTTTCGAATATACTCTTTGAAATATTTTTCTCACCCTAAATCAAGCACTTGCAGTGCAAACCTCAATCCAGGGGTTTTTGGAAAACTAATTTTTGAAAATACTTTTTGGCCAAATTATTTTTGTAAGAAAATACTATACTGTTATATACACTTGGTATGGTCATTGGGCAGGAGTTTGGGGTAAGGAGATGAAATATACAACATGGAGTAGTTGAATTTAAAGAGCACTTGAAAATCACAGAGAGAAAAACTTAATTCCAAATAAAAGCCAAATGATGCCAACAAAAATTGTTGGTCCAAATTTTCATGCTTTATTAATGCAAATGACATGTTACAAAAATGCAGGGTGTGACAATTGTTGTGTTTGGTTAGAGCCCGGTGAGGATACGGAGTACGAGGTTCCTACCGAGGTTGAGTTTGAGGAGCTAGGTTGCGACCCCTCCGTGGAGTCAACAGGCAAGATGACCTTACCCAGATATCACTACTATCTTTGCCTATGCTAGATGTCTTGCTCTTTTAGATTATTGCCTCGATGCCCATGTCTGTTTGTCAGCCTCCTATTGTTGCCATGAAACTCTCTAACCTCCCACCTAGCAAACTGTTGTTTGGCTACGTAAGCATCGCTCATCCCCTATTATAGCGTTGTTAGTTGCAGGAGAAGATTTGAAGATTCTTGCTTCATGTTGAAGTTATTGTTGGGATATCACAATATATAATCTGTTAAACTAAATCATCTATATATTTGGCAATGGGTGGAAGGATAAGCCTTTGCTTGGTGTTTTGTTCCACTCATGCCACCCTAGGAACCGTTTAAACCGGTGTTATGTTCCTTGATTTTGCGTCCCTAACACGGTTGGGGTTTATGGGCCCCCCTTGATAACCCGCTTAGCGCTAAAGCTTTTCCAGCAATGCCCAACATTGGTTTTACATTTGTCTAATAACTAATACTTGCATAGGGCGTTGCAAACCCGAGTTCTTAATTAACAACCCTGGGCCAGTGCTCCACATGTGTGTTGGTCCAAACTGAGCAGACTGCGGGGCCACCTCGAGGAAACTCAAGGGCTGGTAAAAACCTGTAGGATGACTCATCCGGCCATGGCCTGAGACGAGATACGCGCGGCTATTATCAGGGTGTCGGGACGCCGGGAGGTCTTGCTGGATTAGTTTTACCTTTGTCGGAATATCTTGAGCACGGGATTCCGAGAATACTCGGGCCTTCCCACCTTGGAGTTGCGACTCCGCAGATCGTGAGCTTGTGATGGGCTAAGTTGGGACACCCCTGCAGGGTTTGATCTTTCGAAAGCCATGCCCGCGGTTATGTGGCAGATGGGGATTTGTTAATATCCTGTTGTAGAAAACTCGACACTATGTTCATAATACACTACCTGCGTGAGTAACCGTGATGCTCGTTTTCTGAAGGGGTTTGGGAAGTGAACACGGTGGGGTTATGTTTGACATGCTTAGTTAGGATCACTTCGTGATCACTTTGACGATAGTTGGCACTTTCTCTTCTCGCTCTAAACACGTAAGCTAGTGCTTGCGCTGCTGCAACCTTGTTTAAGCCTTTCCACACCTAAGGCTTTGATAGTATTGCTACCCGGGAACGGGATTGTTGATTCCTCCGTGGCTCACAGATTCTACACAACACCAGATGCAGGTACTGTTGAGAACTACACAGCCGGTGGTTCAGAGTTGTATTGGGAGTTCGATGAAGAACGTGGGCGATACTACGTGTCTTACCCAGAGGATCAGTAGGACTCTTACTAGGATGATCGGGTCCTTGTGTTGTTTTATTTATGGTATCTTTCATTTGGATCTTCGTCCGTAGTCGGACTCTGATGTTATTGGATGATGTATGTTAATGTATTACATTGTGTGACGTGGCGAGTGTAAGCCAACTACTCTTTTACATTTCATCCCCTCTTTTACATGAGTTGTGCAAAGATACCATACTTGAGATCATTCTAGTATGAGATTATGCCTTTAAGTCATGCCTCGACATGTGGGAGGTATAGTCTCATACTGGGCATTAGAAGTTGGTAATCAGAGCCTTCTCCGACCTAGGAGCCCCCCTGATTGATCGAATCTTTGACGGTTGAGTCTAGCACACACATAAAAATGTTTTGAGTCCTATATATATCGAAGAGTAGGATTTCTTTTTACTCTTCATCCCTTCGTCGCTCTGGTGAGGACTCCTGACGATGTTCTATCTCTTCTACTCTCAAAAATTCACTAATTTTTTTTAGGATCACACGAGTATTGTTTAGATTGTTCCGATATCTTTGTGACGAGAACATTGTTCTCGATGCCTCCTGTCATTTAGGGGTTGTGGCAGTGTCCCGAGGAGTTGAGCTCCGAGGTGTTGTCGTCACAAATGTATTGCAGCGGTTCTAGAATACTTAAGACGACCTACATCGAAAACTCTTCTATGCGGTTAGTGGTGAGATAACCCCGACATCACCCAGTACTGGGGGAGGTAGTTCGGGAGTATTGCCACAGCTTGTATAGTAGTTGCGTTTCGAAGGTCCGAGGTAAACGGTTTCAGAAAATGATTGGTTATGTGTTGAAGGATGGATACAGCTGGATGTAGGATTAGAGTTGAGTGCGCATCACCGAAAAATTTCGGAAATTAATAGGTGGGTTCTTCTAGTAGCTCATAGGCATTCTTCCAATGAATGCATGATATGGAGTTCGGGGTTCAACATTGAGTGAAGTGGTTTTATGGGCGTTGTTCCAATCGGGAGTTGCATCTTAAATGGTCCTTGGCTATGCTGATCCGGGGATTGCAAAACCCTTTTGTAACACGTACCATGAGCTTTCAGCACGAACATGTGGAACGAAGCTTCTATCTTGTATTTGTTCTATCTGCTTCTTGTTGTTTTTATTTACCTTTTGTTCTCCCAAGTTGCTTCTCGAGAAGATTGTTGTACCATTAAACTGTGGATTACATTCGTTCATTTTGTTCAAATGTTCTTGTGAAGACTTATGTTGCAATTCTAGGCGTTGATTCAGCTTATATATTTTCAATCAATGGCTAATAGTTGTCATCTCATTCAGGATGGCTCCTAAGAAGGATCCCAATGCTAACCCAGAGGGTGAAGAAGAGCATGTCCCTGAACGTCCTCCTTCCCCTCCTCCTCTGTCTGAGGCCTGGAGAGCAATTATGCAAGTGACCAACCAGAACACCCAGATGCTTATGAAAATGATGCAGAACTTTCAAGCCAACCAAGAAAATCAAGGTGGTCATGGGAACCAAGGCCAAGGCAATCTGTTCAATCAACCTCACTTTGCGACTCTCAACCAATTCCTGGCAAACCAACCGAAGTTGTTCAGTTACTGTGTGGATCCGCTAGATGCTGAAGACTAGATCACAGACATCAAAAAGCACTTTGAATGCAGTAATGTGAGACCTGAGGATTATGTCAAGTTTGCCGCCTTTCAACTCAAAGATCAAGCTGATGATTGGTGGCAACAGTACAAAGATTCCAGAGGTGGACGTGAGATCTCGTGGACTGACTTCTGCAAGGATTTCCGCTCTCACCACATTACAACTAGTGTCGTTGAAGGCATGCGGGTGCAATTCTGCAACCTGAAGCAAGGCACCATGTCCGTCTATCAATACAATGTCAAGTTCCAGAATCTTGCACGCTATGCCAAGCAAGACTTCCCACATGCCAAGAGCAAGATTTATCAGTTCCGTGGTGGTCTCAAGGATGAACTCCAACTAGCTCTCACCTTGTTGGAGCCGGATGAATTTGACCAATTCTACAATATGGCTCTTAAGCAAGAGGCAGCCCAGCTCAAGATTGAAGCTTCCAAAAAGAGGATTAGAGATGTTGTTCACTCCTCCTCTTCTTCCCAAGTGGTTGCAAAGCAGCAGAAGTTCTGGCTACCACCTGCTCCAGTGCTCCGTCCTCCAAACAACAACAAGCACTCAGGTGGCCGTGGTTTCTCCCACCCACCCAACCCAAGCAATCAATCCAAACCTCAGTTTCAAGCTTCAAGATCAAATGGTCCTTATCACCGTCCTCTCTCAAAAGTGGTTTGCAACAAGTGCACTCATAAGGGTAACTATGCTAACAAGTGTCCCAACCCAAGGCACCTTCCGCCTCCTCCACTTGTCAGCACTGCTATTGTCCAGCACAATCCCAAGCAAGCAAGAGTGAATCTGATGAATGCAGCTCAAGCAGAGAATTCTTCAGATGTGATACTTGGTAACCTTCCAGTTAACTCTATTCCTGCAAAAGTATTGTTTGATTCTGGTGCATCACTTTGCTTCATGTCAAGACCATTCTTTACCAAGCATAATTTCACTTCGGCATTTCTGGATAAGAAGTTGCAAATTATTTCTCCGGGAAAAAACATGACTTCTAATTTGATGGCTCCGGATGTATCTATTCATATGGGTGATTACCGCTTTCTGGTGTCTCCGAAATTGATCTTATTCTTGGGATGGATTGGATTTCCAAGCATGATGCAAACATTGATTGTCCAAATAAGGAAATCAAGCTTACTCATCCTGACGAAGACGTGATTATCTTCGCCTCTCGAGATAACACAATCAGACTATTCTCTCTCAATGACAAGGGAGAGATTAATGCCATCTCTCAGATTCCGGTGGTAAATGAGTATGAAGATGTTTTCCCTGAGCTTCCAAGCATGCCTCCGCATCGTCAAGTTGAATTCGTCATTGAACTCGAACCCGGTACCGAGCCAGCATGTCGGCATCCGTACAAGCGTTCCCCTGATGAGTTGAAGGAGCTGAAGAAACAACTCGATGAGCAAGAACGTATGGGTCTGATCAGGCCTAGTACTTCTCCTTGGGACTGTGGTGTTCTATTTGTCAAGAAGAAGGATGGCACAGAACGCCTTTGCGTTGATTACCGGCCATTGAACAAGAAGACAATAAAGAACAAGTATCCGCTCCCCAATATCAATGAATTGTTTGAGCAGCTCAAAGGAGGAAATGTGTTCTCAAAGCTCGATCTCCGGATGGGTTACCACCAGATCCGTATCCGTGAAGAAGATATTCCCAAGACCGCATTCAGAACGAGTTTTGGCTCTTATGAATACACGGTCATGTCTTTTGGCCTCGCAAATGCTCCACCCACCTTCTCGAGGATGATGTGCTTCATATTCAACCCCTACACCAATGAATTTGTTCTCGTCTATCTAGATGACATCTTGGTATTCTCCAAGAATGAAGAAGACCATCCCAAGCATCTCCGTTTGGTCCTGGACAGGCTCCGTGAACACAAGTTCTATGCGAAGTTCTCAAAATGTGAATTCTGGCTGGATAAAGTCTTATATCTTGGCCATATCATCTTTGCCGAGGGCATTTCTGTGAACCCCGATAAAGTTGAAGCTATTGTCAACTGGGAACCCCCGCAGAATGTCAAGCAACTCCGAAGCTTCCTTGGTCTCGCTAGCTATTGCAGAAGATTCGTTGAGAACTTCTCCAAGATTGAGAAGCCTCTTTCCAACCTATTGCAGAAGAATGTCAAGTACAACTGGACTCCTGATTATGATGTGGCATTCAAAACACTCAAAGAGAAGCTCATTTCTGCTCCGGTTCTTACTCCTCCGGATGAGTCCAAGCCCTATGAAGTCTTCTGTGATGCTTCTTTGCAAGGTCTTGGCGGTGTTCTCATGCAAGACAAGAAGATTGTGGCATACACTTCTCATCAGTCGAAGCCAAATGAGAGGAATTACCCCACACATGATCTCGAGCTAGCAGCAGTTGTACATGCCTTGATCACGTGGAGACACCTTCTGTTGCGCAGAAAAGTGGACATCTTCACCGATCACAGGAGCTTTAAGTACATCTTCACACAGCCAAACCTGAACCTTCGCCAGACTCGTTGGGTTGAGATGATCCAAGAGTATGATCCAAGCATTGAGTATACACCTGGCAAGGCCAATGTCATTGCAGATGCCTTGAGCAGAAAGGCATATTGCAACAGTCTCCTTCTCAAACAGTTCCAGCCTGAACTTTGTGAATCATTCAGGAAGTTCAACCTCCAAGTTGTTCCGCAAGGCTTTCTTGCGAACCTTCAAGTTGCTCCTACCTTGGAAGATCAGATCCGTGAGGCCCAACTAAGTGATGGTATGGTGCAGAAAGTGAAACATGGTATTGCTAAAGGTACTCCCAAGTACAAGTGCTATCGTGTTGATGAGAAAGACACCTTGTTCTTTGAGGACAGAATTGTAGTTCCCAAGGTGATCTCAGGGAGCTCATAATGAACGAAGCACATTACTCCCTCCTCTCGATTCATCCCGGAAGTTCCAAGATGTACCAAGACCTCAAGCAATCGTACTGGTGGACTCGAATGAAAAGGGTGATTGCCCAATTCGTGAATGAATGTGATGTTTGCAGAAGAGTGAAGGCAGAGCATCAACGTCCAGCCGGTCTCCTTCAACCTCTACCTATTCCCGAGTGGAAATTCGATCACATTGAGATGGATTTTGTCACTGGGTTTCCTAAGTCCAAGAAGGGGAATGATGCTATCTTTGTAGTGATTGACAAGCTAACTAAAGTAGCTCATTTCCTTCCCGTCAAAGAATCCATCAATGCAGCTCAGTTGGCAGAGTTATACACCTCCAGAATTGTTTCTTTGCATGGCATTCCTCAAGTCATCTCCTCAGACCGTGGAAGTTTCTTCACATCCAATTTCTGGGACTCCTTTCAGTCAGCCATGGGCATAAAAATTTGCTTCAGCACTGCGTTACACCCTCAGACAAGTGGTCAAGTTGAAAGCGTGAATCAGATCCTCGAAGACATGTTGAGAGCTTGTGTCATCTCTTTCGGTATGAAGGGGGAAGATTGTCTCCCGTTTGCCGAATTCTCATACAACAACAGTTTCCAAGCAAGTACCGGCAAAGCTCCTTTTGAAATCCTCTATGGCAGAAAGTGTCGTGCCCCGCTCAACTTGTCCGAGACTGGTGAACGTCAACTTCTTGGCAATGACTTGATCTCAGAAGCCAAAAAAATGTGCAAAGTCATACGTGAGAATCTCAAAGTAGCTCAATCGCGTCAAAAGAGTTACTATGACGGCAAGCATCATGATTTGGCTTTCGACATTGGAGATCATGTCTATCTCCGTGTTTCTCCTATGAAAGGAACCCAAAGATTCGGTATCAAAGGAAAGGTTGCTCCTAGATACGTGGGCCCTTTCAAGATTCTTGGCAAAAAAGGCGACCTAGCCTACTAACTCGAGCTTCCCTCCAACTTTGCAAATGTTCATGATGTGTTTCACGTGTCTCAACTCCGCAAGTGCTTCAAGACACCTGAAAGCACCATTCCGTTCGAGGAGATTGATCTTCAACAAGACTTGTCTTATCGTGAGCACCCTGTTGCTATTCTTGAAGAAACTGAGCGCAGAACCCGCAACAAGTGAATCAAGTTCTTGAAAGTAAAGTGGTCACACCATACCGACCGAGAAGCTACATGGGAACGAGAAGATCACCTTCGTTCCGAGTATCCTTCCTTCTTCTAGTCCTAGATCTCGGGACGAGATCTTTTTGTAGTGTAGGAGAGTTTGTAATACCCCATATGTAACACTTTCCAATAATGGCAATAAAGCTTTCTCAATTTGATCCTTGTCCTTATCCTTGGGGGTTCTTGTCATTTTATTTTGCATTGCATATCAATTATTATTTTGCATCCTTTCATTGCTTCATAATCATAGCATCATGGTATCATAGTTTACTTCTTGTATGATGAGTGTGTGTGAGGCCTTGTGTATGTTGTGTGAGTGGTTCTAACCTTGACTTGCTAAACCCTAACCCCTTCTCTTCTTCTTCTTCTTCTTTCTTTTTCTTTTCTGTCCTATCTTTGCTCCATTGTGCAAGTCACCTAGCCAAGTACTTTATTGTTCTTTCTTTTCCTAATAACCTTGCACCATGCCTACAACCTCTCCACCAAATATCACCCCATTTTGAAATGATTTGGTTGGGTTTTAAAATGACTAGAGTTTGAACCATATTCAAACTCCTTTTATTTTTCTGGCTCTAAAAATGTCCAAGTCAATTTTATTAAATAGAGCATTAATCACTGAGCATGGGGATATTTTTCTTTTCCCCTAACTCATTTTCTTTTAGCCTGTGTTTTTCTTTTTCTTTCTGTCTGAAGAAATAAAGAAAAAGGAAAAGAAGCAGCAGCTAGCTCAGTGGCTCTGGGCCTCCTCCATCTCTCTCTCCGCCAAGCCCATCTCTTTTCTGCCACAGCAGCGCAGGCCCAGCTCCACCCACAGGCCCAGCCAGCAGGCCGCAGCGGCCGCACCGTCTCTCCCTTCGTGCCTGGCCCCACTTGTCTGTCTCTCACCCCGAGTCACTGTCTTCCTCCGTCAGCGAAAAGCATAGCAGAGCACGCTCACCATCGTGTAGTGAACTCACGGATGTCGATGTCTCGTGGTCCAAGCACAAGCGCACCAATGCAAAGGCAGACGCGTCCCTCACAGCCTCACGAGAAGCTTGCGCCCAAGCCCTGGAGGAGTCCATTGAAGCAGACACCCACCGCGAGGCTACAGAGAGGCGCCTACTGGAGCTTTAGGTCCTGAACGCCGACTTGGAGGAGCGAGCTGAGGCGCATAGGGCCGCCCTGGCGTCGATGAGGGGGATGCCCTCAGAAGAGGCTGAGATCTTGCGACGTGAAGAGGCGCCGATGATAGAAGCTGCGGAGCGCAGCCTCAAGCTCGAGCAGCTGGAGGTGAGGGAGCGCCACGTAACCCTGGCCGAGGATGCTGTCTCCGCTTGCGAGGCTGGAGTACAGGAGGAAATCTACCCGAAGGTGACGGAGGCCCACGCAAAGCTCGCCAAGTGGTACCACTTGAAGTTGGAGATCCAGCGAGCAGAGGCTGATGGCAGGACTGCTGCCCTCAGGGCGAGGCTGAGAGAAGCAGAGCTGCGCGAGAGGGCCACCGTGGCGGCTCAGTCTTCCTTCTAGGCTGAGTTGGCCTCCGCGCAGGCAGACTTGGCCTTGCTCCGGCGACAAGTTGATGACGCCGTAGTCCTTGCGCAGTAGAGCGAGGACAAGGCTTGCCGTCGACTACTACTGCAGCATGAGCATGTCCCCATGCTACGGACTCTTCGGGCGATGGCCAACCGGGCGATGGGGGCCATCTGTGAGGAGAACGCCCCCAACCCCCACGCGGAGGATTACGCTGATCATCTTGTCTTCTTCACTGAGGTTGTGACGCGTATCGAGAGCCAGGCCGCGAGGGGCCGGCGCCTTGTTGAAGAAAAGAGTCGGAGCCTCCTCGGGCGCGCGTTTTCTCGGGTCTTCAGCTACCTCCAAAGCAGTGATCCTGACTTTGACTTCGACGCCGCCATCGCCCCCATGCCTGGGGCTTTCCAAGACAACTTGGCGGACTAGGTGGACGACCACGTGGACGCCCTAGTCTAGGCCTTTGCCACCTATGATGACGAGGCCGTGGTCATGGCGGATGAAGGCGGCGCGTTTGAAGACGATGGAGACGTGTCCGGCGACAGTGCTGGTGGTGCACATGAGAGCGACTCGGACGGTGCAGCGAGCGATGTGTCCAATTGAACTTGTGTTCCTCTGCCCTGACCCTGCATGCATATACTTGCAAGAGGCCCCGTTGGGTGTGAGAGCGTTTTGATGGGGGGGGCTATGTGTGTAAAGTGGTATTCCACTTTCCTTCTTTTGACGCTTGGATCCGAACCTGGGACGTGCATCCTTGAGTTTCCCGAGCTTAGTTGCCAACGTATCTCACCTAGATCTTGTATGTCTTCATGTGCGTTACGAGGCCTTGGGTTTTCCTCCCTCCTAGGGTGGATCGCTGGCGTTCCGTGGCCATGAGCCTCCTGAGAAATGTGTGGCCCTGCTCTAGGGAACAGGGCCAAGGGTGTTCCGCTGACCGTGGCAGGATGCCTATGTGGAAAAATTGCGGCACGTAGGCTCTTGCCCCGAGGGGGACCTGCCAAGGTTATAGCGGCACGCCAAGTGAGATTGGCCTTCTAGTCCCCGAGCCGGAGGGCCCGGGGTAAGATCTTCAAGTCAGCCATAGGCGGCAAAATCTTGCATAAATCAACGAAAACTCCCCCCCCCCATTTCGGCAACAAGCAACACTTCAAATTCAATTCGAAAGACACGGCGAATCCAATTACAAAAAGGAAGGCGAGGAAAGCAAATAGCCCCGTCCGGCACATATCTAGTCTTCAGTCTTCTCACCAGCGCGGGACTAAGTGTTGCCACTAGGACGTGGGAGGGAGCCCCTGAGGCCCGAGGGTGGCTCTCCCGAGACTCTAGGGCGTGTACAGCCCCACTCATTATTACATGAGAGTGTCACGGGCGGAGATCTTCACATGCGCAAGCCTTACTTCATATCGCCAAACTTGGGGCCCACCTTGCGCCACCCCCGACCTCCGTTGGGGCGACCGGAAAATAGGATAGGACCAAGGAGGCAAGGGGGATGCCAGCGGCGCCCTCGATGACCACGTGCCCTCTACCAGACAGGGAAGCTTGGTGAGGCTCGCCCCGATAAAGGACCTACTTTCTCATACTTCCCTGCACGTCGCGTCGCGGGGGAGGCAACGGTTCTAGACCCTCCACACGCAGCCCCTAGCGTTCTGCTCCCGTTCAGGGCGGAGCAGCATCACTCAGATCTTCGACCATCATCGTGGTCTAATTCACCTGCAGTCCATTGTTAGCGTACGCATGCTGCTATGATACCTGCTGTGCTCTGTCATCGTCGCTGAAGGGGTCCACAGAGCCCCCGGGCGACCGTGGTAATCTTCTTCCTCGAGGGCCCCATCGTTCCACCTCGGCCCGAGAAAGGAATTGGGGCCTTCCCCGAACACATATGCCAGGTCCACCATGCGTGGCACATAGGCTTCGTCGGCCGCCCCACCGAGGGCACCGCCTGCGTGCCCTGCGCCGTGAGCCCGCATCTGCGGCACCTGGCCTTGGGAGCCGCTGACTTGTACCCCGGCGTACCTTCACGAGGGGCCGCTAGCGCTTGTTCCCACTGGTGACGAAGTCGTTGCGGTCGTCGGGATGGCGCCAGGGCTCCTGTTGGTGTCGTTAGGTCTTCCAATCGCTCTAGGGGATGCCCCCACCTGCCGAGGCCTCACCAGCGCCCCACCTGCGACCTGGGGCGGGGGAGAGGAGCAGAATGGCGGAGCGCCCTGCAAGCGTAGCCCAGTATTTCTGCGACGCGTTCCAGCAGCACGTCGCAGCCGCCCTCGTCCAGCCTGCATCGTAACAGTTCTCGCGCCATGATGAGAGTAGCCGGCGTGTTCGCTTGCTCCCGTCGGGTGTAGGGGGCTGTTGCCACGGCATGGTTTGCAGATCGCACCAGAGAGAGCACGCGCCTGGACGCCGAGGCGGTGGTCGCCGTCCCGCACCACCCGCAGCTAGCGGCGCCGGGCGGTGCGGGAGCTGCCTGAAGAGCGGGGTTGAGGTCTCCATGGGTGGGCGGTGCCGCCTGCGCATGCCAGGTCACCCAGGGGTCGGCATGAGCTCCCTGATCGCCGGCCATCGGGATTGTGGAGCGGTGACGGCATGAACAACAGAATAAAAGATCCGGCGCACCCCTACCTAGCGCGCCAAATTTTGGATCTTGGGTTCCGGCAAAACCCTTGAGGTTCGAACTCTGGGGTGCACATAAAGATCTCTCCTTCCGCCCTAGCTCGTCTACTCGCCGATCCCTAGGCCTAGCTCGTCAGATCCGAAGAACAAGGGACACAAGGTTTATACTGGTTCAGGCCACCGTTGTGGTGTAATACCCTAATCATGTGTGGTGTGGTGGATTGCCTTCTAGGCTGAGGAAGAACTAGTACATGGACGAATTGCCTCCTCAGGAGAGGGGTTCTTGTGCTCCAGTGAGCTTGTGGCGTGTGGGTGGTCTCGATGATCCGATCAACTCAAGATGTGATGATCCCCATGGTGGGGGCTAATCCTATTTATAGTGGCACGGGTCCTCTTCCCAAATATTGAGTGGGAAGGGATCCCACAATGGCCAAATCTGAAGGGGGACAGCTTGTACAAGCTATCCTGACAAAAGGTGGTCTTCTCCTGCCAGAGGCTCTAGTGGTGACACCGTCGTGGGCTCCGCGATGAACTCCCTCTGCCGTCCTGCTGGTCATGGTCTCGTTACACCGATATGGAAACATTTGCCTGATGCATTGGGATTCCGCGCCTGCACCTGCTCCTTTAGCACCAAAGAGGAGACTGGCACTCTACACCCACTGGCGCCCAACTGGCCTAGGTCGTTACTGCTCACGTCACGAGGACCTCGTGAGGTATCCCTTGCCTTGATATCTTCAATCCTCATGTGCCGACCTAGTGAGGCCGCCCCAGGGGATGTCTTGTGTCGCCCGCCACGCGAGGCTTGGCCCCTCGCGAGGGTCTTGAGTGATTTCTGAAGATGTTGGGCCGTACTAGGCCGCCCGATGAGCCACGCCTTGCACCGCAGGCAGGCAAGACTGGGTACCCTCGTTCCTAGAACGCCGACACCATTCTGCTCTATATTTAGGAAGAGGACCCGGGCCTCTATAAATAGGACTAGCCGCCACCATAGAAGGGGATCGGATTATTGAGACCGCCCAGACACCTACAAGTTCATTCGAGCACAAGAACACCTCTCCTGAGGAGGTTGTTCTCTCCATGTACTAGTTCTTCCTCAGCCTACAATGCAATCCACCACACCACACTGGATTAGGGTATTACACCACAACGGTTGCCTGAACCAGTATAAACTGTGTGTCCCTTGTTCTCCGGGTCTGACGAGCTAGGCCTAGGGATCGGCGAGTAGACGAGCTAGGGCGAAAGGAGAGATCTTCGTGCGCACCCAGAGTTCGAACCTCAAGGGTTTTGCCGGAACCCAAGATCCGACATTTGGCACGTCAGGTAGGGGGTGCGCCGGATCTTTTCTTCCGTTGTTCAGTTCCATACTGCTCCGCAGTCCCGATGGCCGACGATCAAGGGGCTCATGCCGACCGCTGGGCAGCCTGGCCCACGCGGGCGGCGCCGTCCACCCATGGAGGCCTCACCCCGCACTCCAGGCGGCCCCCACACCGCCTGGCGCCGCCGGTCGCGGACGGCGTGGACCTGCAACCTCCTCCTCGGCGTCAAGGCATGTGCGCTCTGCGGCGCTATCTTCGAACCACGCCGCGGCAACAACACCCTACACCCAATGTGAGCAGGCGAATACGAGGGTTGCGCTCATCGTGGCGCGAGAGCTGTTACGATGCAGGATGGATGAGGGCAGCTGCAACGTACTGCTGGAACGCATCACCGAACTACTGAGCTGTGCTTGGAGGGGCGCGCCGCCGTTCTGTTCCTCACCCCCGCCCCAGGTCGCGGGCGAGGCACCGGTGAGGTCCCAACAGGCTCGCGCACCCCTGGGCGATGGGGAGACCTTACGACACCAACAAGGGTGTTGGCGCCATCCGTCCGACCGCAGCGACTTCGTCATAGGCGGGAGCAAGCGCCAGCGGCCCTTTACGAGGGTACGCTGGAGTACAACTCAGCGGTCGCCAAGGCCAGGTGCCGCAGCTGGAGGCTCAAGGCACGGGGCACTCAGGCGGTGCCCCCGGTGGGGCAGCCGACGAAGCTTATGTGCCCCACATGGTGAACCTGACGTACGTGTTCGGGGAAGGCACCAATGCCTTCCTCGGGACGAGATGGAACGACGGGACGCTCGAGGAAGAAGATTGCCACGAATCGCCCAGGGGATCTATTGACCCCTTCAGCAACGACGACGTAGCGCAGCAGGCATGCACTAACAATGTACTGCAGGTGAATCAGACCACGGTGATGGTCGGTGACCTGAGAGCGGCCGCTCCGCCCTCGAGCGGAGCAGAACGCTCGGGGTTATGCGTGGAGGGCATGGAGCCGCGGCCTCCCCCATGACGCATGGAGCCGGGAAGTATGAGAAAGTAGGTCCTCTATCGGGGCGAGCATCACCAAGCCTCCCCCCGGCAGAGGGCCCGTGGTCACCGAGGGCGCCGCTAGCGTCCCCCTTGCCTCCTTGGTCCTGTCCTGGTTTCCAGTCGCCCCAACGGAGGTCGGGGGTGGCACAAGGCGGGGCCCTCGTCTAGCATATGAATTAAGGCTCACGCCTGTGAAGGTCTCCGCTCGTGACACTCTCACGTAATAACGAGTGGCGTTGTACATGCCCCGGAGTCTCCGGAGAGCCGCCCTCGGGCCTTGGGGGCTCCCTCCCACGTTCTAGTGGCAGCACTTAGCTCCACGCTGGTGAGAAGACTTGAAGACTAGATAGGCGCCGGACGCGGCTATTTTCTTTCCTCGCCTTTCTTTGTAAACTGATTCTCCGTGTATTTTAAATTGAATTTGAAGTCTTGCTCGTTGCCAAAATGGGGGGGGGGGTTCGTTGATTTCTACTAGATTTTGCCGCCTCTAGCTGTCTTGAAGATCTTACCCCAGGCCCTCCGGCTCAGGGACCAGAAGGCCGATCCCACTTGGCGGACCGCTGTAACCTCGGTGGGACCGCCTCGGGGCAAGAGCCTACACGCCGCAAATTTTCCGCGTAGGTATCCTGCCACGGCCAGCGGAACACTCCTGGCCCTGCTCCCCGGAGCAGGGCCACATGTTGCTCAGGAGACTCAAGGCCGCGGACCCCTAGCGATCTACCCCAGGAGGGAGGCAAACCCACGGCCTCGTAACTCGCACGGGGCCAGGTAAGATCTAGGTGAGTTACAACGGCAACTCAGCTCTGAAAACTCGAGGATGCACGTCCCGGGTTCGGATTCAAGCAACAAAAGAAGGGAAGTGCAATATCAGTTTACACACATAGGGGGCTCCCCCCATCAAAATGCTCTCATGCCCTATGGGGCCGCGTGCAAGTCTATGCGTGCAGGGTGAAGGCAGAGGAGTACAAGCACAACCGAACACATCCCTCGCCGCGCCGTCCGAGTCGCTCTCATGTACACTGCCAACGCTGTCGCTGGCCACGTCTTCACCGTTCTCAATTGCGCCACCTTCATCTGCCACGACCACGGCCTCGTCATCATCGGTGGCAAAGGCCCTGACCAGAGCATCCACATGGTCATCCACCCAGTGCGCCAGCTTGTCCCGGACAGCCCCAAGCACTGGGGAGATGGCGGCGTCAAAGTCAAAGTTAGGGTCAATGTTCTGGAGGTAGCTGAAGACCCGGGAGAATGCACGGCCAAGGAGGCTTCGGCTCTTTTCTTCAACAAGACGGCGGGCCCTCGCGGCCCGGCTCTTCAGGTGCGTCACAACCTCGGTGAAGAAGACAAGATGACCAGCGTAATCCTCCGCATGGGGGTGAGGGGCGTTCTCCTTGCAGATGGACCCCAATGCCCTGTTGTCCTTCATCCGAAGAACCTGGAGCATGGGGGCATGCTCATGCCGTAGTAGTAGTCGACGACAAGCCTCGTCCTTGCTCTGCTGCACGAGAGCTGCGGCATCATCAACTTGTCGCCGGAGCAAGGCCAGATCGGCCTGTGCGGAGTCCAGCTCAGCCTGGACCGAAGACTAGACTGCCGTGGCGGCCCTCTCGCGCTGCTCTACTACTTCCAGCTTCAACCTGAGGGCAACAGTCCTCCCATCAGCCTCCGCCCGTTGGAGAGCCAACTTCAAGTCATACCCCTTGCCAAGGTCCGTGCGGGCCTCCGCCACCTTCTGGTCATTTTCCTCCAAGACTCTGGCCTCGCGAGCGGAGACAACATCTTTGGCCAGGGTAACGTGGCGCTCCCTCACCTCCAGCCGCTCGAGCTCAACGCTGTGCTCTGTGGCTTATAACATCAGCGCCTCCACACGCCGCAAGATCTCTGCCTCTTTGGAGGGTGTCCCCCTCATCGATGCTAGGGCGGCCCAGTGCGCCTCAGCTCGCTCTTCCAAGCTGGTGTTCAAGGCCTGAACCTCCAGTATGCACCTCTCTACAGCCTCGCGGCGGCGGTCAGCCTCCCTAGCCTCCTCCTGGGCTTGGGCACAGGCCTCTCGCAAGGCTGCGAGGGAAACCTCATCCTTCGCGTTGGCGCACTCGTGCTAGAGGCGCCCGAGGTTAATGGCTACCCCCAGTCGGCGCCACTCGTCCATCAGCTGAAGGCCCTCGGCTTCGAGACAGGCGTCAACTCCCTTAAGCACTCCCCCAAGTCGAGTCAGCGCATTCATCGCCTCCG
The DNA here is from genome assembly GCA_902687465.1 of Secale cereale. NCBI lineage: Eukaryota > Viridiplantae > Streptophyta > Magnoliopsida > Poales > Poaceae > Secale > Secale cereale. Next base: position 372,226,509 of record LR738714.1, on the reverse strand, counting down.
GGAGAAGCTCACGGTGGGCAGCTCCCCGCCTACGCGCTGACTCAAGCGGGTGGCCAGGACCCTCCTCGGCACCAACAATAGTTGAAGAAGCCTGAGGAGACTCGTCTTCCCCCGGAGGTGGGACCAGGGTCTCCTACGCCCCAGTCGTCTCTCGGGCCTCGACTAGGGCCCGGAGGGGCTGGGACTCGCCACTTGAAGAAGACACCAGGGCCAAGGTGGCCCTACTACGTTCGACGACCATGGGGGGAGCCCTCAGCACGCCTCCCGCTCCCCAGGCGGAGCCGCAAAGAAGGAGCGGAAGAAACGCGGGGTCGAGGCGCTAGGCTGGCACGTCCGACCTCGTGGGTGACCTCGCGCCAGAGGTAGCGCATCCGCTAAGGGCGCCCAAGATAGGCAGGGAGCTCGGGACCGCAGGGGCCTGCTTCTCAGGAGATTTCGTCGCCTTGGCAGGAGGGGCCCTGAGGAATCGCGGTCAGGAGGGAAGGTAGCACTCAAGGAATTACAAAGATAAGACACTCACTCGTCTTTGGCAATGTATTTCCTTTGCTTCAATGGTCGGAAAGCGTGTGCCTCATGAGGTCCACCTTGTTTGAGCAGCAGTACAGAAGACAACCTTTCTCTGGCAAGCGGGCTAGCGTGGGGTCGCCTGTCAGGAGCTCGAGCACCGTGCACCATACCTTGCGAGGAAGAGCAGACGCTTGGAGCCTCATGCGGTCCCCGTAGCCGGAGAAGGCCCACATCAGCCGAGAGTGGCGCTGAAGCAGGGCGATGCGGCACTGAATGAACTCCTTCACCACCATGGGCGCCGTCACCCCAAGCCTCTACAGCCTAGTCAGTCGGAGCCAAACAGGAGCTAGCTTCCGGTCGACGAGCTTCTCGTGGTTCTAGCCGGAGCTCGGGGCGGCCGGTATCCATGGTGGCAGCAACAGGGGGCTCCGCAACCCGACATCGACGAACACCCACCGCCTCCTGAAGCCGCTACCGACCGTCGAAAGGTCGAAGTCAATGACCGAGCCGGCCATTGCCGCGATGGCCTGGAAGGATACGCAACCAAAGCACTGGAGTGCATCTGTCAGATGCAACGAGAAGAAGTGGCGGAGCAAGGCCACGGAGGGGGCAATGCCCACCATGGCTTCACAGACAAAGGCGAGGAGGATGATAGATTGAGGATCAAGATGCATCGCGCAGATCTGGTAGTGCGAGAGTACTGCATTGAAGAAATCGGAAAAGGGAGGGATCAGGCCTGCCCAGAGGGCGTGAAGGTGAAGGGGGACCTCGGTGGCCGACCTGTCAATTCTTGCGCGGGAAGCGGGCAAAGCCACCGTCACCCCCCACTCATTGGAATCGGCAGTGAGTGCCGGGCGCTCCTTATCCATCATCTCTTTGTTAATCACCACCAACCGCTCGGTGGCGGGCTCGAAGGCTGGCGGCGAGGGGGCGAAGGTACAAGACTCGGCCCGCTCTTCCTTCTCTCGGCTGGAGACCATGGTGGCGGAAGGAGTTGGTGTCGAATCAAGCCAGGGGAAGGGATCGAGAAGACGAGGAAGCCGCCCGGCGCACTACCGGCAAAGGATGTGGAGTCGAGCAAGTAGCAGTGGCCGTCCAGCCAGGCAACAATCGAGGCTGTATGGGGAAGTGAAGGCGCCCACGTCCCGTCAATCGCCACGCGTCACTCATGGCCGCAGGATTTTGGGGCCCACGGCGCTTCGCACTTGACCCTTGGCTTCGCCGTGAAGCCCAGCCCGAGCGCACCGTAGGCCCGGGGGCTACTGTCGGCGTTCTAGGAACGGGGGTACCAAGATTTGCTTGCCTGTGGCCCAAGGGTGGCTCATCTAGCGGCTTGGTACGGCCCAACCTCTTCAACAACCACTCAAGACCCTCGCGAGGGGTCGAGCCTCGAAAGGCGGATGACCCAAGACCTCCCCTGGGGCTGCCTAACTAGGCTGGCTCCTGAGGAGCACAGATACCAAGGCAAGGGGCACCTCGCGAGGCTCTTGTGACGTTAGCAGTGATGACCAAGGCCAGGCGGGCACCAGCGGACGCATCGTGTCAGTTTCCTCTTTAGTGCTAAAGAACAGGCGCGGGCGAGGAGTCCCGAGGCGTCAGGCAAAGGTTTCCATATCGGTGCAACAAGACCAAAACCAGCAGGACGACAGAGCGAAGGTCATCGCGGAGCCCTCAGCGGCGTCACCCCCAGAGCCTATGGCAGGCGAAGACCACCTTTTGTCGGCATAGCTTGTAGTAGTTGTCCCCCTTCAAATTTGGCCGTTGTGGGATCCCTTCTCGCTCAATATTTGGGAAGAGGACCCGGGCCTCTATAAATAGGACTAGCCACCACCATAGAAGGGGATCGGATCATTGAGACCGCCCAGACACCCACAAGCTCACTCGAGCACAAGAACACCTCTCCTTAGGAGGCTGCTCTCCCCATGTACTAGTTCTTCCTCAGCCTACAAGGCAATCCACCAGACCACACTGGTTAGGGTATTACACCACAACGGTAGCCCGAACCAGTATAAACCTTGTTTCCCTTGTTCTTCGGGTCTGACGAGGTAGGCCTAGGGATTGGTGAGTAGACGAGCTATGGCGGAAGGAGAGATCTTCGTGCGCACCCGAGAGTTCGAACCACAAGGGTTTTGCCGGAACCCAAGATCCGACAACCAGGCTTTATAATACACATACAAATAGTATCATCAAATCTTGTCATCATCATAATCATCATCCAAGAGAAAGAGATCTCTCGTCATCATCTCGAAAACAGCGATACAAGTCTCAAATACTGGCAACAATATCGTCATCCATCTAAACAATGATATACACGAAAGAACCTAAACTAACTACTGGTTGTCGTATACTCCTGGGCCTGACACTCCGGCCACTTATTGTATATACTCCTGGCATAGCACCTATTCGCCGTCGATGATCTATGCACTTGCATCATCACATGAGTCGATTATATGCAACATCTATAGTTGAACAACAGAAACAGACACACTTTGCAAAAATAGAAGCAACATATCATAAGGATAAATAACAAAGTTCATCGTACCCAAAATGCCCTAACTAGAGTGATCGTCAATAGTTGAGGAGGACGGTTTAATTACATCACAAATAAAGTTTCATCGTGCATAACTCAAAGTTTCGTCATAGAGAAAGTATGGACTAAACGGACACATTGTCATATATCGTCAATCACTCGATAAGGTCGTGCCATAAATCCAAATCAAGGAGATAGTCCCTGAGCGCAGTGAAATGCTTCAGGTCGAGACGAGTGGCTATGCATTTTCGAAAGTCTTTCCGTGACATTTTCCCTTCTTCGTAGAACAACCCTGTTTTTCGAGGACCTCCTTCATGACGACCTGGACAACTTCATGCTGGATGTGATAGAACTCGGCTCAGAGTTGCTGATCCGGGATATCTCCTAGTGCCTTTGCCCATTGCAGAATATGGGCATCGCCGGATGTAGGTGACATGCGTAGTCTTTGGAGATCCCGTCTGTACTCCGGCATGAAGTGGATGACATAGAATCCATCACTGAGAGTATCTTATAACCGAAGGCGGTCGCGCGGTTCCTTGTCTTCCTGACCTGGATCTCTCCTCCCCGTATGCGGTAGCTTAAGATAGCTCTGTCGAGAAAAACTTGATTTCAGTGTAATCCTTTTTCTTCAAGTTCTTCAACGAGTCCAAGAAAAGAGTGTGGGAGAATTGGGGGTAAAGGATGTTGAGGACAGTGCGCCCATCCCTGCGAAATATAAGTACACCTCAAATTAGCCTCCGCGCGTGCAAATGAATGATTGAATTTGAACGGAGGATATTAGCAGATGACTTACGTGGGATGATAAGGCACGAGAATCGTCTCCTTGTCCTTATTGCCGACCATGAAATCGATGATGTACTTACTCGCGTAATCACGGTGCTCTTGGCAGACTGCCAAGAAGCTCTCGTGCATGAAGTACGGGTCAGCGACACATATGTTAGTTATTTGCTCAATCCGGATGATGTAGTTCATGTACAAGGAAAAAAAGAAGACACACGTAAAATCCAGCATCTTGAAGTGAAACATGTCGAAGATGTAATCGAATCGAAGTAAGAACTTATCCGCGGGGAATGTGTCGACGTATGACCTTTGTTGTGGAACGTTAACCACGTAGAGCGGGTCTCCTGGATTTTCGAAGGCCATCAGGCTTTTCTCTCTCCGCAGCACATCGTCATGAAGTCTCGTGAGATCGTCATATATGGGGATATGAAATTTTGCCGCATCGAGTATAGGTATACGATCTTGAACCCGAGGCTGCTGAGGCAGCTGGATCATAGAAGCAACTTTGTTGCCTTTCATTGGTTTCTTCCTATGCTTCTTTGCTACTTGAAGTGAGCCTATAATTCATTCATCCCCCGGCAATTCGGGCACCAACTCGTTGCGCTGAAACCCTGAGTACTCAAACTGCTGAGCCATCAATCCTCCGTCGTCAGAGGCGCCGGTATTGAGAAACTGTCCTAGGTCAATGTCATCCTCATTGATGGCATCATGCATTGCTTCTTCGATGGCGGCAACATCGTCAGCCACTAATGCAACCTCTTCTTCACCCGGCACGACATGTGACACTAATTGGGTAGGTGGGGTGTTGGTGTTCATACCTTGCTGAGGGCTCCCGGCCACCTCTAGACGAAACAGACTCTTCGGCCATAACAGGACCCTACGCTTGCATTCGCCAAGCCGCCGCGGGGTCTCATCGTCATCTCCCCCTAGTGCTACCAGAGGAGCCAAATTCTCGTGGTCTGGTTCGAAACTGGCCACGGAAACCTTGAAGACGTCCGGGGGGATCTGCCGGCTGTGGAACAATCATTCTTCGGCTTCATTATCGCCGCGTTCCCCACGTCCACCTTCTGGCCGCTGATGTTGTACAATATGGTGCATGGGTTATGTCGGCCTGCAAAGACATGTCTATGATATGAGACATCCGAAACACAATGGAAATGGGAGATTATACATATATTTAAGAGGGCCGGTGTGACATGTACCGTGAGGGCGTCAAGCTCAGCCAAAGATGAAGAACCGCCGGGAGCAGGTGCGGGAGCCGGTGCAATGCTAGTCGAGCTGTTCACCAAGAAGTTGGAATGGGGAAAGTCTGATGCATCCTTATTTGGATTTTCCTTGGTCCAACTGACGACAGCCGGAACCAAGACACCTTACGAACTTGCAAACTCCTCTTTTGCGGTAGCTACCGCTTCTTTAATTGTCTCAGCTGATTTCTTGTCAACCGAAATCGCATTTTGTCAATGTTTTCGTCATTTATTAATCTTCGTCTTTCTTTTCTCTCTTCCGCGATCTCATGGTAGTACTTCTTCCACGTGGCGCCATATCTGACATCGTGCATGCGTCCATATGACAGCAGAGCATCCACCGGGAGTCCTTTCAATATGTTCAAGGCCCGGTTGAATGGGGTGTCCCACTTGGGCCTCGCCAACACCTTAGACGGTGAGTCGCTTTCGGCCGCAATCCAGTGCTGCTCTCTCTGCAAAACAAACAACGATCATTTACAATTATGTTCAAGTCCCGGTTGATCTGAAGCGAAAATTGGGGGCTAAATTAAAAATTACCAGTAGTCTCATGAAATACGTCGTGACCGCGTCTGTCTCGAAAACCTTCTTCACTGGGTCCCAACGGTACCGGGCCCTGAGGATGTCATGCCCCTACGGAACGGTGAACTCCGCCAAGGGGTCTGGGATGCCCAGACTTTCGCGTTATGCATCCTCCTTGGCCCATATGGACCTCTTCCCTGCATAGCCATAGCTTCTGAGGTGGTGGAACCCCATGTTCCTCTCTTGAAGCCCCTTCATGTACTTTGACTTTTCTTTGGCATCTTCGACAACGCAAGCCGTCTGGAATATTTCAAACTGCGCTTCCGTAATTGTCGGATTATACTTTACAATCACGGTGTAGGGTTCCTTTTTGTCGATGACCCTTACTTTCACCCTTACTTTCTAGGTGGCCAACGCGTCGCTAAACTTGGTCATGGCACGTTTGTTTACCTTCTTCATTGCCGGGTCTTTATCTGGATAAGTACATTTCTTTTCATCCCGACCCGGGAACAAGAATACATGGTGCAACTTTGTTAGGACGGAGTGCTTCATATTTTCTATCTTCTTTAGTTTCTCATCATTGATGGTGGCGGTTGTCCATACTATGCACTCACGGTAGGATTACCGTAGCACTTTCGTGCTTCTGCAGGATGTTTTGGCTCAAAATTGTCGTCGTCCAACTCCGTGACCACCAGTCTAGTACTGATGAGCTGGTTTGGGTGTCGATGTCTCCTCTTCGGTTTCGGTTCTATACCGGGTTCGCCAGTCTCGTCGCCGATCTCAGTGCCGGTTTGGGTCTCAAAGCCAGTCTCAGCACCGGTCTCGGATGTGATAGGTGGGCCCAGCAACAACAACCGTTGATCGTCAACAAGGTTTAAAAATTCGTCTGCCGCCAGGTAGGCATCATCACATTCACTAGAACCATGTCCTTCATCGTTGCTAGCCATGTTTCCTACGATTAAATCTAGTTAATTAATTCTAGACCTAACAAAATGAATAATGAAAAAAAGGCATATGTTTTGCAGGAACGTTAATTCCTTCCCGGTGCGGCAAATCCCGGGCACTCGATATGTCCTAGTTTGTAGCACAAGTCATGCCAAAATTCACGAAAAATTTCGCATGACCTTTGATAAAAAGTGGGCAAATCGAGCTCCTGAAATTTGCCGGACCAGAAATGAATCAACATTCCGGCAAAACATAGGGCCACTCAGCTTCAGTCCCTGGAAACAACAAAAGTCCACTTGGGCACAACAATAGATAAAAATGAGCAAACACTATTAAGGAATCTACATATAACATGACCACTTCAAATTTGCCTTTCCTAGTGTTTGACATTTCAAGAAAATCTACACAAATCTTCTAGCATAAACTTGAGCAGCACATTCTAGACATTTATATTTTATATTGAATTTTTTCTCTAAACTAAACCCTACTGCCATAATTAACATCTACTTAAAACCTAGTGCCCTAACCCTACTGCCCTAGTACTTAAGCATCTACAAGGACTAACTAATTAGATGAACCCTAGCTACCTACTTAGCATCTACAACTACTTAAGATACTAATTTCATTCATTTAGGTCATTCATTTAACTTCACCTAATTAACCTAGTAAAACCCTAATTCCCTAACTAAAAAACATCTAATTAACATCTACTAGTACCACTACTGCCCTAACCTAATTTAAATCTACTTAGTTACCTAACCTAGTTAGCTAACCAAATTAACCTAAATTAACATCCACTTAGTTACCTAACCTACTTATGTAGCTATCCGGCCCGAATGGATCAAGTCTTTGTGCTTAAGTTTCATCCGTTTCTCAAATACCATGTAGCGCGAGAAATTAAACGGAGGCGATCAATTCTTGTGGGGAAAAGTGTACAAACCTCTACAGAGTGTACAAACTGATCATGATTAGCCGTGTCCACGGTTATGGACATCTTTGAGTATCTAGAAGTGAATTATTTGTTGATCTCATCACTTGATCTAATAAAATTGTTGGGTTATTAATTGTGGTAACTTGGGGATTTGAGATGGGGGTACCATTCTCAATATTGCTTAACTAAGCTGAGTAGTAAATAAAATTTATTCCTTTGTTATAGGGAAAAAGTAGCTTTATGCAAAATTAACCTTACAGCCTCCCCCAGCCAAGTATGCATATAGTGATAGATATTGTTCATCATTATTCTATGGTGTGAATTTGCCAGTACATTCAATGTACTCACCTACATGGCTAGAACGTCTCATGTTGCAAGAATTATTCGACGAGTAAGTGATACGTTAGGGTTGCGATGTCTATACACAACTTTGCCATTGGTGTTGATGGGAATCCACAACTTTGTTATTACTTCCGCTATATGGATTGAGGTAATAGTATTTACATTACTTTATACGTGTGATTTACCTCTATTATAAATCCTTGAGTATTGTGTGTGTGAGCATACATATCCCGGGATGACACTTAAGCACAGAGACTTGATCCATTCGGGTCAGTTCGCTACAAGATGGTATCAGAGCACATGTTGACTGTAGGACGCGACCCTAGAAACTGGCAAGCCCATAGGAAAGGATTTCTATAAAAACTTTTCTTAATAATTCTTTAACTCTCTTCTTTTTCCGAGCTTTGTCAAAACTTCTCCTTTTACCTTAAATAGTTAGACAATACCCTTTTCCATTTGACCACTTCGGAGTAAAGAGGACTTCACCATGCATGAGAAGTGTTGAAGCTACAACAGTGGATACTCCGAAGATTTGAAGAGTTGACGACTTTGAAGAGACATCGACCTTTAGAAGACCAAACCCTGTTATGTACTTACGTTAGATGTGACGATTGTGAGCCGTCATTTGTTTAATGTTTTTTCCGAGGGCCACAAAATAAAACCCGTCTTTTCAAAACTATTGTTTGTATTGAGTGTATCTCTCTCCATCTCCCGAATCCCATCCCAAAACCCTTGGACCCAATAGAGGATGAATGAAGATAGACTTGTATTCTCTGGACCGATGACCAAGCCAGATGTAGAGCTATGGATACAAAATATTGTGGATCACTTCAGAAAAAAAATTGATTGCAAGGAAGTATGCGGTTCAATACGCTCTTCAGTACTTTACATAAAGTGCTGCAACATCGTGGAAAATGCATCAAGCAATACAAGGATGAAATGGAGAAGAAAGTTGGGAGGAATTCAAGAAGACTCAGTTAAAGTCCCGTCTCATCCAAAAGCGTGGTGACAACCCGAAGAAGAAACCTTGTGCCTGCAGGATTTGTGGAGAAATAGGACACACCCAGGAGGAGCACAAGGATAAATGCTCTCATTGTGAAGAAACTCACCCAGCTGAAGAATGCCCAACTAGGAAGATTACTTGTTTCTTGTGTGAAGGGACTACCCACTACCCTGCTTAGTGTCACATTTACACCATGGTACAACAAACTATCCAGCAGAAGAAATAAGCAATGAAAGGAGGCCTCGTGGAAATTTTAGAAGAACATGTGATGAAGGGAGATGTGGAGGGCACACACGAGGAAGACCCAATTAAACTTTGCACCAAGTCATGCTATTCATGTAGAGAAGAAGGACACATTTCCTAGCATTGTTCGAGGGAGTATCTAGTAGAAATTCCCATAGTGGAATTTGAGTATGACCCACGGGAAATAGAAGCCTTGATCGGAACAAAGAAGTCGAGGAAGAGAAAGAGCATGTGTCCCTAGAACAACCCAATTTCTGTGAAAAAGGACCTGAGTCACATCACATGTTATAGGTGCAAGGATTTAGGTCATTATGCTAGCAACTGCCCACAAGGAAGCCAAGAACTTAGGGAACCAAGACAGCCACCATGAAGTCCTTAGAATTGTCTGACGTCATTTGTTTATGCTGCAAGGAAGTGAGGCATTTTGCCAGAGAAGGTTCAGACCCGAGGAAAGATTGAGCAGAGTAGTCGAGATCTTGATATTGGAATAAAGCATGTAAATAAATGTGGAATGCACTTCTATTACGATGTTGAGTTGAGTGATGGAAAGGACATTGTAATAGTTCGTGCACTAATAGAAGTTGATATGCTTGGAATCCCATATGAAATGTTATGATATGTTGGTTGATTGTGAGGGCCTCTCTTGCTATCTCACCCAAACTAAAACCTAGAACCCATGGACAAGCAGACCACAAACCCTTATCGAACAAACAACCACATTTCAGCCAAGGAAATACATACATTATCCTAAGTAGCTCTTCTATCTTATACCTACAGGTAACAACCCTTTACGAGTCTTTTCACAAGGGCCCGAAAACGATTATGACCCTGACTAGTGATCAAGATTACCCAAAGATCCTGAAGGATAGGATGAAGCATATTCACCTTGAAGTAGATGCAGTTTACAAGGGTTATCCCTTCATGAAGAATGGTGTTGAACTTTGGTACGTGGAGGTACACCTCCACCGCGTGAAAGGAGTTTTCCCAAAACTATGGGTCAATACTTTTTCATCTCCCGAGTACCACAAACAACATTCTTCGACTATGTTCGTGAAGCTGCTATGGAGGTCATACGTAAGATTGGAGAAATACTTGAAGCAAGACTTCGTCACACTCAGGAATGCCTGAGTGGAGTGCATGCAGAGATGATGGAGATGAAGCACACGACCACTAGGATGAAGCAAAAGATCAATGAATTCAAGAATCAAATTGCACAATTTTAGTGGGACTGAAGCATCCTTAGCTAGAACAAAGGAATAAAGATGGAAGGAATGTTTGACCAGACCAAACTATGTGGATGGCAGCATTTGTAGTGAAGCACCCTTGAAATTTGAAGTGTTGAATAGTGGTTCATGATGAAATAAAAGATTTGATATGAGGAGAACATGAATTGCGGATCAACCAGTCAATTTTATTTGGGGCGATACATTTCTGTGTGAACACTGGACCAATGGAAAGGAAAATGTTGCTACAAAGAGTGAAGTTCGCATAAAATAAGTGGTGTTATTTTTGATATGATGCTCACCCAAGGGTACGAAGGAAATAAGTACAATTGGATTTAAAGAGGGTGTAATGCTGGAGTGAGGAGCAATAGTGACTCCAAGGATGAGTTAAGGATATACAAGTTCTGAAGTGGGCCCATAAGTCGAGGACCTAAGGAGGCTACGTAGTCACACGGGAACCACGAGACTTGTCATAAGTAATATGTTTCTGCTATAATGAAGCAGAGCACTATGTTAGAGATTGTCCCAAGGAGAGTGAGAGTTGTGCTAAGTAGTTGAGTTGAAGAAAGTAATGGAAATGCAGTAGATTATAATAAGTTGAGAATCAATAAAGTTAGCATCGTGGATATTGATTTTGGATTTTTGAGTTGTTACTAAATAGGTAATGAGTGAAATCATGATACGTGGAATAAGATTTTGAAGAAACTAGTGTTTTTCATTTTAAGGGTGGTAGAATCCAACCACATTACCCGAATACAAGAGTTTGTTACATCAAACTTTGGAATGGACCACTCAATGACGAGTCTGAGTAATTACATCTTAGTTTGTACCAAGAGAAGGAAATGATACAATATAGAGGACGGATTTAAGAATGCTAGGAAGCTGGATGTTGGAAGAATGATCAGTTGCAACCCGATGATGAGACCAAGTGTTACTAGTGATGAGATAAGCCATAACCCACACGCCCCAGGACCTGTCAAGAAGCAAGCACACTCTTGATGAAGGAAACCCCTAGTAGAAGTTACGACTTTGTCAACACACAATCTTATAGGTGTTTACGCAAAACCCGAGAGTTGTGAAGAAACGATATATGGTTGTTTGGCTTGCAGAATCAATGGATTTATCCGAACTTGGTTCACCGACAAGAGAAATTCTGCAATGCTGTGAGGATGACCGAGTGCCAGAATGCGAGATTCATTAAACCATATACAAGGTAACGATTTGGGTGCGGAATGGATTGATCACCATACCGACACTCTCTTATTATTCGCCTCTGTTATACGGGATGGTAAATCTGAGTGACTTACCCATAGTAGAGACACGACGATATCAAAACCTTGTTTAAACCTTAGAATGGTATGACAATTTTCCATTGTACAAGGCAGTTGTTGCCAACCGTAGGTCATACGGTGAGAATGAAGCCTAGAACCGTTTTCTGCAGGGACCCAGTTAATTTGTTTGATGACCCCCATGAGATATCGATAGTTTTTAGTATTGGTGCCAGACCTGTCAAGAAGAACTAGTCTCGAAAGAACCTTACCAAGATGAAAGGACACAAGAATTGAGGGCAAAGTTTATGCCACTACCGAAAGAGCCCAGAGAAGGTGTTATCCTGAAGATTTGACAAGACCGGCCCTGTCAACAATAAGGACGGAGTACATGACCTTTGATGGAACCGTAACCATGTTTCTAAGGGTGGTAGCACCCCAGACCCCGGTGACGATCAATGGATTTGTGAGGAGGCCCCGAACCCCAGCCTAATTCTTGCTAGCCTCTTCGAATCTCGAGGACGAGATTCATTTTAAGTTTGGTAGGTTTGTAACATCCCAAAATTCTAAATTTTAGAATGTTATATTAAATAGATAGTTTTGATTGCTTGTGTGATGTGTTGTGTGAAATTGAGTGAAATTTGAAAATTTTGAAAGTTAAATGAGAGGGAATAAAATGAATTTCCCAAAACATTCATTTTGCATTTACGATCTCCATGGATTCAAATTTATTTCATCACAAAACCCTCGAGTGAAGATGAAATGACTTCTTCCATTTAAATTAAATGAAGAAGGGATTTGAAAAGATTTGAATTCCATTCTTGAAATATTTCAAATTCTGAAACTTTATGCAACTCAATGATTTTCCCGAGAGAAGATAAAATGACTTCTTCAAATTATAAGAAATATGAGTTGGAAGTTAAAAGAAACAAATTGAAAGTCCTTTGAAGTATTTTTGAAACTCATTTTCAAATTTGACAGATTTGGTTTTTATTCAAATTATTTTTCTCTAAAAATAAAATATATGGAAAGTAGGGTAAAATGATTCCCTACAATAGAAAATTGGAGAAAAATGAGTTTGAAGTAATTTTGGTTTTTTATAATATTTTATTTTTATTTTTAATAAACCAGAAGCACTTTTTCTTTATTTAAATTTATGTTCATTTTATTTGACTCTACAAAAATGTTCATGTTGTATAAAATATTTTTCTGAAATTTTTTGTATATAATATGCCTATATAAAAGTTGATCTTATTTTCGTTATTCGGTTTATCTTTCATGTTTCTATATAAAAAAGAAAAAAAACTGCGCGTGCGCCTGGAACTAACCGCCGCCCACATGCGTAGAATAATAACAGCAGTCACCCCATTTTTTTTCCTACATGGCCAAGCCCAGCCAGCCTTTTTCTTTCTTCAAAGTTTTTTCTTTTATTTTTTTCTTTTCTTTTCACTTGGGTCGGATTAAAAAAAGGTAGCCCGTGTACGCGCGCGGTGGCCGAAGGCTTTAGGCCCATCCGTACTTTTTCTCCTCCATTTCGTTTATTTTTCGTCTACGCTTAGTCCCACATTGCCTAGCCTTTGACTCCAAAGCCTCTTTTCCACCTATAGATATAGACCCATAGAGCCTCCAAAAATCATCCAATTCGGGTTAAATCAATATTTTGGTTTGACTAGACTCACAAAAGAAAATATTATTTTTTCTCTCCCGCGGGAATTCTGGAAGTCGTCTCCTCTCTCTGAAGTCGTATTTTCTCTCCCTATAAGGTATCTTTCTTCGTATTTTTTATACTCCCGTAGCTTATTATATTTAGAGTAATGAATGGTAGAATAATTAGATTATCAATTAGTCTTTGAATTTATACATTAGACACAGTATTCTTTTAGCCGTAGCTATTTGTTTTTCTCTCTCTCTCTGTGTGTAAAACAGCTTGGCCTTGATTTTTCAAATAGCCATAATTTTTTACTCATTAATTCAAATTAGATGAAACCAGCGCCCACAGTTTCGTTTTGATTCCACCTATCTAGTGAATCTATCAAATAAACTTTTTGCAATTTTGAAATTCGAAATTTGTTCAGATTCATATTCAAACTTCTTTTGATCATATCTTTTTAACCGTAACTCCGTTTGAGTTGATTCTTTTTGCAAATTGAAGCTCTTGACCTAAACATTCTGATAAGGCCAAATTCACTTAATTTTGGTACTGTTAGAAATTGGTTTCTGTTGCAAGAGTTATTTGTTTGGTTTTGAAGTTTCCCGAAGTGTTTCTTCATTCTTTCCGATCTTTTGAGTGATTGCTTATGTGTGGTTACTATTCATTGCTTACGGTAGATTGATCAAAGTGTGACGAGTAGATCTATCACGAGTTATGAGTGCAAAGAATCTCCATCAACAGTATAAGGCAAGTTCATACTTTGATCATACCCTTCCATACCCAGTTTTACTTGCATTAGTTATATTCTCAAACAGTTGCATGAGTAGGACTTGGATACATGTGGTATTGCTTAGTAGTTCATGAGGTATGAACCCAAATGACTTGAGATCAACCCAAGGGAATATACGCTTTGTTACGTATTGCTTAGCCATGGGTAGACGTGGATTGGTATGTGAGATTCATGAATGTTGCGAGAGTAATATTATCAAGGAAAGCTTAAGGTGGTTACTTTCATAAACATCTTGGTGGATTGGTTGGGGCACCCTGGGGAAATACGAGTGGCTTGCCCAGACACCTGGGGATATACCAGTGTTGTCCTAGGAAATCCCGGGGGTACCGTGTGATTATCCTATGGAATGCCACCCAGGCACAAAGGGATCATATGATATTTTCATGCCTAGAAACTTCCATGTGCAGCCACAAGCCATTATGGGCTCTGGCATTGAGTATGTTGTGTGACCTCTTTCAATGGTGGACTAGCAGATGTAGATGGAATGTAGGTGTACCGGTCCATCCGGGGTAAAGGGTAAATGTTTCTGAAAGACTGTATCTCGGTCATCCGTTTCTCAAATACCATGCAGTGCAAGAAATCAAACGGAGGCGATCGATTATTATGGGGAAAAGTGCATAAACCTCTGCAGAGTGTACAAACTGATCATGATTAGTCGTGTCCACGGTTATGGACATCTTCGAGTATCTAGAAGTGGATTATTTGCTGATCTCATCACTTGATCTAATAAAATTGTTGGGTTATTAATTGTGGTAACTTGGGGATTTGAGATGGGGGTACCATTCTCAATATTGGTTAACTAAGCTGAGTAGTAAATAAAATGTATTCCTTTGTTGTAGGAAAAAACTAGCTTTATGCAAAATTAACCTTATAGCCTCCAGCAGCCAAGTATGCATATAGTGATAGGTATTGTTCATCATTATTCTATGGTGTGAATTTGTGAGTACATTCAATGTACTGACCTACATGGCTGCAACGTCTCAGGTTGCAAGAATTATTCGATGAGTAAGTGATATGTTTGGGTTGCGATGTCTACACTCAACTTTGCCGTTGGTGTTGATTGGAATCCACAACATTGTTGTTACTTCCGCTATATGGATTGAGTTAATAGTATTTACGTTACTTTATACATGTGATTTACCTCTATTATAAATCCTCGAGTACTATGTGTGTCAGCATACTGATCTAGGGATGACACTTAAGGACAAAGACTTGATCCATTCGCGTCGGGTCGCTACAACTTCCCTAACTAAAAACATCTAATTAACAGTGCCCCTACTGCACTAACCTAATTAACATCTACTAAGTTTCCTAACCAAGGTAGTTAACCAAACATCTAAAAAACATCTAGTTAACCTAGTTAGTAAACCAAATTAACCTAGGTAGTTCACTTAGTTACCTAACATAGTTAGTTTACCAAAATTAACCTAGCTAGTTCACTTAGTTAACCTAATGAACTAAATTCGCCTAAGTTAATTAACCTAGAGGGAGGGTGGGGCTTACAGAGTGGAGGGACGACGAGGGAGCAGGTGCGGCGAGGAGCGGACGAGGGTGGCAGGGGTGACGAGGGAGCAAGGGCGGCGAGGGAGCAAGGGCTCCAGTGATGGTGATGGGGCAGGGGCGATGAGGGAGCTGGGCGGCGAGGAGCGGACGAGGGTGGCTCCATGGGCATGCAGCTCCTGTGGCGGCTCTGGCGGTGACGGAGGCAGGGCGACGAGGGAGCAAGGGTGGTAAGGGAGAGGTTGTGCTCTGGTGAGAAGAATGGGGAATTGGAGGAAGGAGGGACGCCTGCGATGTGGCAAGTCAAACTTAGTAGCCGCGCTCTTACAAAACATGCGCTATAGCTACTTAGTTATAGCACATGTTGCAAGAACGTGCTACTGCTATAGATAAGTTAGCTATAGCACGTGTTGGGAAAACGTGCTATAACTAAAGTAGCTAAAATGCTTTTGCTTACATTTTTTCTTTTTCTTTAATTTTCCTTTTGTTCTTTCCTTTCCTTTTTTTCTTTTCTTTTCCTTTTGTTAGTTGCAGCACTGTCGCCTTAAAATGCACTGCTACTATTTTGTTAGCAGTAGCGCGGTTTGTAGAAGTGCACTGCTATTATACCAAGCCTGGCAGCAATGGTTCTAATTGTCATAGTAGAAGCGCGTTTTATGGGGGATGCGCTACTGCTATCTTTGTGGTAGTAGCGTGCTGTTCAGAACCGCGCTACTGCTACATAGCAGTAGGGCTTCGCTTTAACAAGCTCTACTGATAAGTGTATGTGTATAAGATTTTTCCTAGTAGTGTTGGCTTTGTCTTTGAAGTCTTCAAGTCCTTTTCCTTCTTATTCTCCAACTACTTCGTCAAATACAGGATCTATTCGTCGCAAAAGAAACAACATAAAAAATAAGGCAATAGCAAAACAGAAATATCAAAGTGCTCAGAAAACTGTCACTTATTTTTGTTAAATAATAGGACGAAAAATAAGAATGAAAAAATTCTTAGTCTTGGATTTGGGGCTATAGAAACAGAGTAAAGGATTTTTAAAGAAGGATTTAAATGGTCAAATTGGAATTTAAATTTGAACATTACAGAAAAGTGTGATGGATTTGCATGAGAGTTACACCATTAAATTAATGGGATTATTACAAGATTTTTGGAGTGGGAATTATTTAATTTGGATGAATTATGTGGGTTCTGGAATTTTTGGAAGCCCACTGTAAGAATGGGCTAGGGCTACTGTGCTTACTAAGCCAAAACAACTGCAGCGCAGCAGTCCCAGAAGAGAAACGGCCCGAGCGAGCCAGAGCGGCGCGCGCTAGGTATTAAACCTGACGGGCGGCCCGACGTCAGAGAGAGAGAGAGAGAGAGAGGGAGGGGAGCGAGGGAGAGGAGAGGATGAAAGGTGGGCTCCAATTATCATCTCCAACCTCGCGGCAGAGAAGCCGACGATCTCACCGGCGGCGATAGGAGGCACGACGATGTCGGGCGAGGGCACGGCTGGACACAGCGTCGAGTCGCCGTTTTGGTGGTGGTGGATGCGGTAGTCGGAGTGGGCTGGTTCGCGGTGACGAGGTCATGCGGCAGAGGAGCTTCGGCCTTTGGTGATTTTGGTCGTTTCTGGCTACCAAAGAAGTGGTGGAGAGGGGGAATGAGTTAGTGGCTTGCGGTGGTTCCAGATCGAGGGAGGAGCGGCGGAGGTGGTCTGTACCTCGCGAACGCCGGCGAACCGAAGCGGCGAAGCTCGAGCTCGATCTTGAGCTCGGGCGCTTCTGGAGAGGAGTGGGAGGTGTAGGAGGCTGATTAGGAGTTGCAAATTGCGAGAGGTGAGGAGAGGAGGGCACGTGGAGGCCTTAAATAGGTAGGCTAGAGCTTGTCGTGGACCTGTGCACCGGCGAGCTCGTTGTTATTGCTATGGGTCACAGGGGCTTGCAGAGGTGAGTCGGGGTGTTCGCTGGGTTGGTATGGTGCTAGGGGAAGGGAGAGAGAGCGGGGAAGGGGAAGAGCATCACGGTGTGAGCTCACCCATTGGGGCTCTCGGGCGGCCATGGTTTGCGTGCGGGGGAGGCTGCAAGAGGGAGAAGGAGGAGGGGGGCCGGGCAGCTACCGTGTCACGGACGTCAAGGCGCATCGTCGGGCGTGTGGGGGAGGCCCGAGGTGGCCTGAGGTGCTTCGCCGAGGGCGGCTTAAGTGCTTGGCCGCACTATAGCGCGCTCTGGAGCGTGTATATGGCGTGCCATGGCATATAATATGCTATGTGGGAGCGGCCACTGGTGTCTAGGAGGTAGAGGGGGAAGTAAAGAATGTGGGAGGGGCATTGGATGCCCTAGAAGGCCAGTAGGAGAGGAGAGAGGTTGAGGGGGAGAGAGAATAGAGCTGTCCAGAGAAAGAAATGAGGGTTTTTACCCCCCCCCACCCCGCACAATAATTGAGTTGAGGGCTGGCAAGACTTACTGGAGGTAGAAGGATACTAGGAGGAGCTGTGGTAAAAATTTGAAGTAAAGGGGAATAGTGGAAGAGGTCCAAATGATGATTTTTTAAATATGGCAGAAGGTGTTTGAAGCAAGTTTGGGCCACTTGGACTCATCTCCTCCTTGTGCCACTTGATGGGGGTATTGTGCATGACCAAATGGCATTGTGGTAGATATTTGAGCTCATTTGGATAAAGTTGCCAATGCAACTCTTGTAAACCCTAGAAATCAACAAAAATTGACTTGCTTAGATCTAGCTAAGCTAATCCCTTCCCCTTGATGCACCACTTGGTGTAGTATCGTCATTTGGGTACTTGAGCATGTCCACAAAGTTTGGGATCAATTGGGGAAAGATGGCAATCTAAAGTTGTTCAAACTTGGATCTGGATAGAGATGGTTTGGGGCACTTTTGTGAACCAAAACTATTCTAACTGAGAATTTTCTTGTAAATTTTAGAGAATATTTCCTTTGTAAATATATCAAAAGCTTGAAATATCCAGAAGGGTTTTTTGAGGGATTTGACCAATATTTTGAACATGACCATGTGTTGCAACTCTTATATATGGACAATATATGTCCTCTAAGCTTCCCTGAATTTTCTCAAATATTTTTAAAACATAAAAATAATTTTAACCTATTAAAGACCATTTATGGCCTAAAGAAAAAGCCTTTAAATAAAATAGGAAAATAGATTTTAAAATTACATTTTTGTGGTTTATGGGAGTCCTATACCTAATAGGAGTCAAATATACTCTTTTAAAGGTTTTCATACCCCAAATTAAGTAATTGTAGTGCAAGCCTCAATTCAGGGTTTTTTGGAAAACCTAATTTAGAAAATACTTTTTGGCCAAATTATTTTTGTAAGAAAATACTATTCTGTCCTATGCACATGGTATGATCATTGGCAAAAGTTTGGATCAAGGAGATGAAGTATAGAAGGTGGAGCTGTGATGACTTTAATGAGCACTTGAAATCACAAACACAAATCCAACTCAAATAAAAAGCCAAATAATGCACACGTTTTTGTTGGTCCAAATTTTCATGCATTATTAAATTCAAATGACATATTACAAAATGATGGGTGTGACACGTGCATGAGCATTTACCATATTATATATAATGTTAGTTAAATTTATGGTCTTACTATGTATAGTAAGGTGCCCGTGCATTGCACGGAACAGTGAAATGCATATATCGAGGAGTTGTTTATTTCGACAAAGTATGTGGGGGTCATGTCATGTGTAACAAGTATCGATAGGTTTCTTCGGACATTATTTCTTCTGTAGAGCTCACAAACATCTGGGTGAATATTAAATGTAGGCTAAATAGATAAAAAAATATCTTTTGCAAACAAAAGCGTTCAACTCTTCAACCTGCATCCAAAACTTGTGAAGAAACAACACTTATTGTGCTTTGCAAGAACTGATCTTTAAGAATTAGTTTTTGAGTATCGATTTTGTTTATTTTTTCTCGACCACCATGAATGTAAATCAGCATGACTTGGAAGGGGGTAGGGAGATGTAAGAAATCATTCATCATAAGTCTTTCACCATTACTGTAGTAAAAATTCTCAATTAATCTCATAAATGGCAAGCGAGAATTCTAATGGAGCAAAAGCATACATGGAAGATTCTAGACTAAACCATAAATGGATACACTTTTATTCAAGCGCGATACTCTAATAGAGCAAGATCATTCATGGAAGGTTCTATACTATATAAATAAGAAGTCTCCACATGCTTAGACAGCGGCTTACATTGAGCGAAGACTAATGATGAACAGTTAACCTGGTAATGCATATGACCAGGTGAACCTCCTTGGAGTCCCCGTGCATCATCTCGGGGTGAAAATCATACCAGGTGTCTTCCATGTCCACATTGTCGGGGATGGAGCAGCTCCGCACATTCCCAGTCAGCATGAGGGAGGCGGCGTGGGCGTCTTCGTAACTCGGAGCAGGGGCATGCAGTAGAAATGAGCACGCACCCGTACAACGGCCTCGTGTCAGCGTCAACGGCGTTTCCCCTGACACACACTACAGAGATGGGGCGGCATCTTGTGCGGGCCTTGCCGGTGCCCATGCCCAAGAGGAAGACGTTGTCGTCCTCCTCCGCGATTAGCAGGCGGCGGTGATCCTCCAGTGACTCCGACGCGGAGAATGAGTAGCACATCTCGTACTTAATGTTCACCGCTGCGGTACAGTAGTGATTGACGGGCGGTGCCGTGAGGTGATGTACGAGGCTCGTCGGCGAGCCATCAAACAACGGTGTGCACTCATAGAGTAGCAGGGCGTGTGCGCGCATCTGGAACTATGCTCCACCAGCAAGTGCTGGTCGACGTACCTCTCGCAGCCGAAACTCTAGTAGATGTAGGGCACCTTGCAGACATCAACCAGGTCGTCCATAAAAAGGGAGTAGCTGTAGGGGACGTTGCGCCCGCCGAATGGAGCACATGAGGGAGTGGCTGTAGGGGATGTCGCGCCCACCAAATGGAGTGCAGGAGTAGCACACAAAGTAGTAGCACTACAAAAAAATACACTTCTGTGATGATACGTGTTTGTCACAGTAGGTAACGTTTTCTGTCATGCATGTACATCCATGATAAATTTATGACAGAATCAAGATAGCCATACTTGTGTTGTCGTAGAAGTGTTCCATGACATTACCAAAATTATCATCACGGAAGTGTCCACTTCCATGACGATAAATCGCGTGTCACGGAAGTGCTTTCGTCAAGGGTGACCGACATGTGGCATCCACCGTAACGGAACGCCGTTATGCTATCAGGTCCGGTTTTGGATCCGTTAACCCGTTAACAACCCCGACCAATGGGGATTTTCCAGCTGTAAAATCATCATTGGCTGGAGGGAACACGTGTCGGCTCACGTTGGGACAGATGTCATCCACTCATTGGACCCAAAGCGCCTATGATACGTCGACACATGGCATGGCCCAATAGAGGCCCATTCCTGTAAAAAGGCCGGCCCGTTTGACTTGGTCCAAAGGTGGTGGGCCGGCCCACGGAAAGCCTAGTAAAGGCCTCTTTGCATATAGCCCATTTACAGCCCGCTAACCCAGGGCCCGTTACGCCATATCTGAATTAGGCCCAGTAGCATCATGTGGGCCGTCCGATATGATTCCAGCGCATTTTAGGTTCCGGCCCATGTATGGCCCATGACGTCTTTCGGCCCATATTAGGCCCTTTTGTAACTCTTGGCCCATTAACGGCTCGTGGTGAAACTGGCCCATAATGAACAGTGTATCATTTTATACCCATTAACGGCCCATTAATCCATTGGGCCATTTGCAGCCCATGTTATCTATCGGCCTTCTCAGGGCCCATTTATTCTTGGCCCATTAACGGCCCGTGTCGAAACTGGCCCGTAATGAATAGTGTATCAATTTATACCCATTAACGGCACATTAATCCATTGGGCCGTTTGCAACCCATGTTATCTTTCGGCCTTCTCAGGGCCCATTTATTCTTGGGCTCATTTCTAGCATTCGGTTACTTACGGCCCGTTACTACCATTTTCTGCTTGTGAGCCAAATTCAACCCGTGGTTACAGTCGGCCCGTTTGTGGCCCGTTAATACATTGGGCCATTTTCATAGCATCATCAAATACGGCCTATTAACGACGGCCCATTATGGTCGGCCGATGAATGGACGACTCCAACTCTAGCCCATTTATGGCCATAATGCGGTCTGTTTATGGCCCATGTTGGGCCAATCGATCATACAACCCGTCTGTGGCCCATTGATGTGACGGCCCGTAGAAGGCCCATTGTTTCTACGGCCTATAGAAGGTCCATTGTTTCTACGGCCTGTAGAAGGCCCATTGTTTCTACGGACCGTAGAAGGCCCATTGTTTCTACGGACCGTAGAAGTCCCATTGTTTCTACGGCCCGTAGGAAGCCCAGTGTCACTACAGTAAAATATGTAGCCCATGGCCTGTTAAAGGTGGGAAACTACAATAGGTTTAGAACTGCTAATGGCCCAAGATGATTATAGGCCCACGTTTTGGCCCATATGAGTAACGAGCCGGCCTGTAGACCGATAACACTGAGATCCACTGAACCTTCCGGCCTAAATTATAGCATACCAACCAAAGAATAAACCTAGACTATACAACAAAGAAATTACGGCATATTACATCCACTGGGAATGAAAGTTCGCTACCGGTGATAATAAAGCGCAACATGGCCACCGATTTCATACATTGGACATCAAAGGTCGCCACCAGTGCATATAAACGCGCCGAGAAAAGAATATACAAAACTGAGAGCACTTCAGAAGGCACTAGACCTGGCAAGCTCGGGCCCCGCAAGCAGCCGAACAAGCTGATGAGACCTCAGTTGTGTCAACGATAGATGCTTCATCCCTAGCTGTATGGCACGATAGTGCGCAAGGCAGTCCCCTGATATCTTCATTACATCTTTGACTTCAAGTCGGAGCTGAGCTGATGCAAGCCTTTCCGCTTTAAGTTGAGACTGAAGAAGTCGAACTGATTGAGGCAGCGACTGCACAGAGGTTGTCTCACACCTGCTGGTAAGTAGCTCCAACTCACTGCCTTCATCAAGACAGGACCTTGGGGTCATCTCGCTGTCCTCCAGATGGTTTGGCTCACCATCTTTCCTAAAGTTCTGCCTGGCATAAGAGATAAGACTCTGAAAGAGAAACAAGGAGACATGTAACATGTTTCACAATTATATAAGCAAATAAGTGGATCGGTTCTACATAAGGAACATGTTTTTACAACTACAATTTAAAACTGGTAGTTGTTGCAAACATCCAATCAGATGTAAACAGCTGTGGAGGAAATGATGCCTATCCAAATCTATACTAGAAGAAAGTTTGAAGGCTTGAGAAGGATGAACTTACATTACATGTTAACACGAGCTGGACAAAGCCCTTCTCCATGTTGATGGAAGGACAATTCAAATAATTCCCCAGAGAAAATTCTTTATAAGCGTTGCCATTATTCTACATTTTGCAAAGAGTAAATATAGATCAAATAATATTGGAAGAAATAGAGGATAATGAAGCTCAGGTGCAGACTGATGATACATAATCAAATAACAATTAATTAAGTACAGTGTTACAAGGTAAAAGGTACTGACAAGAGGAATGCAGACATCAATGTGTGTAGTGGCATTGGCTTTATTCAACATTTTGGTAAGAGTAAATGTAGATATGATAATTTGGAGAAAGTGGAGGGCAGGGCAGATAAGATGCAGAGTAATGCTAGACAATCAACTATCTCGCGATGCATGTATAGTAATACCACCACCGTTCGTTATTAGTTGTCGCTCAAATGGATGTATCTAGCACTATTAAATCTAAATACATCCAATTGATCAACAATTAATTCGATACAGAGGGAGTACATGAAAATAGGTACTTACATGAGCAATCCAAAAATTAATAACCATTGTGTTAATTCTACATTTATCTAAGAGTAAATATAGATCTTATAATTTCAAGCAAAGGGAGGATAAAGAAGTGACCATTTACAGTGATGCTACATAATCAAACAACAATGAGTGTAAGTATGCTGACAAAGGGCAAGAGGTACTGACAAGAGCAATGCAGAGCCCAGTATTATCGTGAGATCATATGATCCTTTGAGCATGGAGATTCATCTGAAATTAGTTTTCATACAAGAGAGAAGGTAAGGCACATGCCGAAATTTAGGAGTTCAAAATTTGAATTGATATCATAGATAGTACCTGAGGCTGGGTTGTCAGCAGTTCTAATAGGGGTTTGGCCACTGGAGTAGGGGTAAAGTCTGTTACAGTTGGGCCTGTGTTTTCTGTGGCTGCTGATCTATCTGATTTAATAGGTATCACTACCTTTTCCAAATACTTAGTTTGTACTCCTTGAGGATCTGCAATCACCCTCTTCCTTTTGGACATCTATTACGAAAGAACAACATTTGACTGAAAAAACATAGTACGAACATGGAATAGGTACAGAAAATGGATAGGTATGGCATATACTCATATATGATGCTTAAACTAAGCAGATGGTGTAACAAGTAGAAGTAATGCAAGAGGTCAGATGCTAAATATATGCGACCAATACAACCTTGCCAAGTTAGAGCATGCACCTTGATGGATGAATAAGATAGGCCATCCTCCACCATGCCAAGTTTGTTAGCCAGTGGATTGTTCCGCAATATTCCTCTCGTGTGCCCATTCTCATATTCATTATGATAATGTTCAATACCTGACATGCATGAAAACATAAAAACAAGTGAGATTATCTTTGTAATGCGGAAGTGATTCTAATCTAATACTTCCTCCCTGTAAACACATTTGTGCTATCTCTGCAATTCTTCTAAGAGGTGCCATCCATGCTGTAATTTGGTGTGTGCATTAATAAAATGTGGCCTACTACTCAAAATATGAGAGCTCCAGAAGTGATGATACTTCGTAGATAACAACTTCAACATATAGTAAAGAAAACAAGTCGACCTGACCTGACAGATTCAAAATATACTAAGGGAGAATAACTCGACCTGACCAGTCGACCGTAAGAGAAGAGGATCATCTTAAAGAAGAGCAGAAGAGTAAGAAGATTGAAGATATTACAAGTCTTTCTATACAATGTTGGTTGGCCACCCATGATGAACCAGAGCGCATAGAGAAATACTATTCCTTCCTGTCTCTCCATATGTGGCTCACATGCATTTCGAAACTAAAGTAGGAACATTTAGCTGACCAATTAAACATCTCCCAGTTTTACTAACAGCAGCATAATATCATATTTGAATTTGTACAACTAAGCTTGTTTAGCTCGATGGGTGGAGCAGTGCTATTATGACACGAACCACGTAGGTTGATCGTGGTCATCATAAAATGGGGAAACCGTAAGCATGATGAGTATAGTGTTGATCGTGGCAGTGGGATGGCAGATCTAAAGCTGAAAACCGCACAAAGGGTAGTTAGCAACCGATATTTGCTTTGAAATAACAACTACGATTTGGTATGGAAAAGAAAGTACAGTCAACAAGTGATAAAGAAATGCAATTCTGCTATCTCTCTATATGTCGCGACATGCATTTGGAAACTCAAATGGGACCTTTAGCTAACCAATTAAATGTGTATGTTAACTAATATCAGTACCATATCACAATCATATTTCAACAACTAAGCTTTGGAATTTTGAGTGTTGTGTTGTTTAGCTTGAAGGGTGGAGTAATGCTACTATGACAGAAAGCACCTACGCAGATCATAGTAGAGTAGATAAAAGGGGAAAACCCTAAGCATCAAGAGTAAAATCAGGAAAGTGGAACTAGCTGGACCAGTGGGTGGCGCACATGCTTTTCAAAACGAATATAGGAACATTAGGTGACCAATTAAACATTCTCTGTTTTAGTAATATGAGCACCATATTAGATTCGTATTTCAACACGTAAGCTTTGGAAGTATGAGTGGCATGTTGTTTTGCTTGATGGGTTGAGGTCTTGAGGAGCAGTGCTAGCACGACACGAATAAGTGAAGCACCTACGATGATGGTAGTGAATATAAAGGGGGAAAACCATAAGCTTTACAAGCATAGTGACCGTGACATGGCGGATCTAAAGGTGCAAACCGAACAAAGCTACTTCGCAACCAATGTTTGCATTCAACTAGCCACTACGATTTGGTACGGACAAGAAAAGTACAGTGAACAATTTAAGATCTATTTACCGGGTGAGATCAATAACTTAAGCACATATGGAAGAGTACCACCTCTCTAGCAACGCCATGTAGGCCCCTGCTGATACGTTGACGATGCTGCAGGTGCGATGGCTGTTGGCGGCAGGGAAGAAGACTTTAAATGGCAGACGGCCGGGTTGGGGATAAATCATGTTGCCATGGACGAGGCGGTCGTTGGAGCGGCAACGACAAAGTGGACAATGGTGCCGATGAAGTGAGATGAAGCGAGGAAAGGATCCTGGTCTGGCGCCGTGGATGAGAGATGTCCATCTCTTGCAGTGGACGATGGGGTAGGGGTAGCGGTTCCGGCAAGGTGGAGGATGGGGTGGCGGACGAAGGAGGCTGGCCGCAGTGGGGAGGTCTGCGTGGCACCGATGGTATATGAATGGGGAAATGGAGGGGGAGGGGGGATCTCAAACTTTGGGGTGCGCTTGTCTGAAATGTGGCAAAGTTACGAGTCTCGCATCTCCCAAATATTTGCCGGTAACGACTTCGGGCGAGGAGAGGGTGTTTTGCCGCCCACGGTTGGCGCCCATGGTGTATGAATGGGGCTGATAGGTAGGGAAGTTGTGTCACGTCTGAGGGAAGTTACACATCTGCCCCTATTTAAAATATTAGCCTACATCAATTTCGGACTAGGAGAGTTTGTTTTGCCACCCATCGTGGATGAATGGGGAAATGGAGGGAGAGACACATGTCTTTCGGACGAGCTTGAATCAAATGTGTTTTGCCGCCCACGTTTGGCGCCCACCGTGTCTGAATGGGCTCAAAGGCCGTTGTGTCACGTCTGATTGAAATTACTAGTCTACCCCTATTGACAGCAGTGTAAATCTGGTCGGTAAGGATGTCAAATGTCAGGGTAGACAGTAATTTCCATCTCGCAAACACTTGCTTCGGGCAGCCAACAAATGATAGTGGGTGTTTAGTCGCTTCGTTCAAAACTTGGGAGAATTAGCATTCACGTTTGCCTTGGGCCCTGGCAACTAAATCCAAATCCAATTTTTATTCGATTACGAGTATCCATAGATAATTCTACGTTTTGTTATTTATTTCTTCCAAACCACAACAAAGATTTATTCCACCTTTATATATGATTATGATTTAGAAATGCCGTGATCTTCGAATTCAGTAGGTTGGATACACTTTGAGTCAAACATTTATTTCATCCAATACAATATGCTCAGACGAAAAAAAGTTCACCTTATGTCAATCATACAAGTACTGAGGATTACCTCGCCTAAAAAATTCGGATCATTACAACACATGGATAACATAGGGGTCTTACAACATAATCCATTCAGAGACATGACACGACATGCAAGTACAATAATCTAATGACAATTTCAACTGCTATCTAAAGAAGAACTGGGATGTCACATCCCTAGTTTAGCACTTGCATTAGGGCTAGCTAGAGTGTGCATCATGTTTACTTATCAAAGAAACTTGAAATGGGAATGACAGAAACCCCAGCACCCCTCTTCTAACAACTAGGGTTTGATAAAATCTTTTCCAATGTACCCAAAATGCCCTTCAAAAATGTTCATCATTTCTGCCTTGGTCCTAAACCTCTGCCAAAAATGGTGCACAATTTTCTAGGACATCTAAGGGCTCTGGATTAAATCATATGGTATTTGTATTTGGGCATTTAAATGCTATAAAATATTTTAAATGCTCAAATAATCATAAACTATAATGTTCCATACTGTTCATAATATATACAGTGGGCATGACAAGTTTTATGAGTTATAAAGATGTTCTGGCATTTTTATTAATTAAACAAAGTTGCAAAACAAATGAAACAGAAAAGAAATAGGAAAAAGAAAGAGAGAGAAAGAACTTACGTGAGCCCAGCACTGTTGCAGGCCGGCCCAGCCCACCAGCCCCGTTTCTGTCGCCTTCCTCCTCGCACCAGTCGGCAGCGCGCGTGGCCACCGCGCGCCGCCACGCGCCCGGCCACCTCCACCCTGCTTGCCTGCCTCCCCGACGGCCTGGACGTCTCCTGGCGTCGCCACGCAGCTGCCCGACCCCTCTCTCATTTCTCCTCGTCCTCATCGCCTTCCCCTGGCTCTCTCCCCTCTCACCACCGAGCCGCCCGTCGCCGCCGCTCGCCGTTCCGCACCTAGAGCCTCCCCCTCGTCCCGTGACCGTGTCCACAAGGTTCGCCGCGACGCCCTCTTCCTCCTCGCTGAGCCACGGATCGCCGGGAGCCCTGCAACGCCTTCACGCCGTCGTCCCCAACCTCGGATCGCTGGAGCTCCTCGCCGTCGATTAAGAAGCTGCAGAGCGTCCCCGACCCCTCCGTCGAGCTCGCTAGCACCGCTGTGAGCCCCTACGCCGAATCCCTCCTTCCTCCGCTTCATTTGCGCCTTGTAGCTGCTGCTCCGTTGATCACCGAAACCCACCGCCGCCGTGCTTGCCGCCCGCGATGCTCCGGTGACCATTTGGTCACGGACGCATGTCCATCTCGCTCGCCGCAGTACGTAGACGAGCTAGGTGCCACACACGCATCGCCTAGGCCACCGTAGCCGCGTCTCCACACACGCCCGAACGCCGGCCGCCGCTGCCGAGCTCGTTGTCGTCGCCTCCGGCCACCACAGGCCCGGCGAGCACCACCGTTTGACGCGCTTCGGCAAGGGCTCTCCAACGCGCCCAACCGCGGCTCGAACCGAGCCCTGTGGCCGTTTTCCGAAGCTCGCCGCCGTGTCTGGCCTCGCCGGCGTCACTTCGCCGGCGAGTTTGACTCTTTTGACCGGGGGGTTGACAACTCCTGGGTAGCTGACGTGTGGGCCACCCCTCCCCTAATTAGCTATTTTAATTAAGTAAATGTTAATTAAATTAGTTAGTTAGTTTAGTCACTGACCCGTGGGCCCAGACCCCACTGACAGCTAATTAGACTCTAGTTTAACACTAATTAACTTTGTTAATTAGCTGTGACACTGACATGCCGGGCCCACATGTCATGTTTGACCTGGTCCAGCTCCTGTTGACCTGCTGACGTCAGCATGAGGTCATGCTGACGCAGTAAAGAGTTTCTGGAATTTAATTTAAATCTTAAATGATTTATGAATTTCACAAATTACCCAAAACTTCTAAAAATCATATAAAATCAACCGTAGCTCAGATGGAAATAATTTATATATGAAAAATGATCAGAAAAATCCAATCTTTCCAAAGGCACTGGTTTCATGCATGTTTGAGCAAGTTAACCTTGCTGTATACATTAAAACATGATAATGCACTTATTTAAATAATAGCTAAAGTGCCAATTTGAATCTTTGATTCAAATAGGCTGAAACCCTTCTGGTTATAGTTGCATTAGCCCAACACACATGCATCTTGCCATGTCATGAGCATGCATCATATTGTTGCATTTGTTTGTTTAATGATTGTATCGCCGGTATTCCCTGTGTTAGGTCCTGCTCCCGAGGATACTGCTGCGTATCCAGCTGAAGAGCAGTACCCGACAACCACTTTGTCAGGAAAGCAATCATTGATCATTCCGATACAAACCCAATCTTCTCGCTCCTGCTCTCTTTTACTGCATTAAGGCAACAGCGTGTGAACTGCTACTTGTTGCGGTAGTTGAACCCTATTCCCTTGCATGACCTGTCATTGCCACAGTAAATAGTTGAAACCCACTAGCTTGGTAGGAGTTGATTGAGCCATGTGATGTGTGATCCACCATGCTATTTGTTTATGTTGCCTGCTATGCTTAGAGTTGTGTCTGGTCTGGTTCATCTGGGTGATGGATCAGAGTGAAATGATCATACCGGTAAAGAGAAGGAAGTGTGGAATACGCTTGGTAAAGGTATCGATGAAAGGCCATGTAGGAGTACATGGTGGGTTGTTTCATTGGAATCGTCCATAGGACCCGAGATCTGTATGTGTGGTTCAAGTTACAGTTACTACCACACATTGGGCCCTGAAATATGACCCCGCTCGACTTATCGACTGCCATGTTCTCTGTCCAGGAGTTGCAACTAGTTTCTGGTGTTTGTAGTTTACTGGTGGTCGTGCACAGCGCTGACCCTCGGGGTGGGCTGTGATGCAACAGGTACGTGGCACGGTGTACCGGTTGCCCGTTTGGTGACAAGGGAACCCTGTACACATCATTTGGGGCCGTGAGCGACACCCCGGCCGGATCTCCCCACGGATGGAACCCAAATAGGCGATAAACCTGGACGAGAGACTTGAGTGGTTGGTTAGGTCGTGGTCTACACCCACGTCGGCTTTCGCTTGAAGTCTGCCGAGCACATGTCGTGTGCAGACGCTAAGTGGTGAAAACATGTGTGAAGAAGTACACCCCTGCAGGGTTATCAATCTATTCGAATAGCCGTTGTTCGCGGTACGGACTACTTGGTTACTCTTACAGTTCATAGACAAGTTGATGGATACTACTAAAAGCCTCAAGATAAGTGTGAGTGCCGTGGATGGCCCTTCCGTAGGATGACGGAAGAGGATCCTCGGTAGTGTATTGTTGTGGTGAGTAGAGGACTCATGTTCGTAATAACATCTTGCAATCCGTTGAGAGTTGTAGTATAGGTTAGCCAAGAGTCAAAGCTGGCGTTCTGCTATGAACTCCACTACCCCCTTTGATAATGTTGCATGTATGATAGGCTCTGTGGTAAGACTTGCTGAGTACCTTTGTACTCATGTTTGCTTAATAACTGTTGCAGAGGAGAACCCTGCCCCTGCTGATGGGTTCTACATAGACGTTGACGTCGACGAGTAGCTTGACACCCAGACGGAGATCTGGAGCTTGTGACGAGCCTTGTAGATAGTCAGGCTACACCAAGCCTGTTTTATTTTCTAAGTTGTCTGTACTCAGACATGTAGCTTCCGCTTGTGCTTGTATGACTGTATGACTTGAGTGTTGGGTCATGTGACCCCTACCTGTATGGATATGTTATGTATGGCTCTTGGAGCCTTTTAAATAAAGTACTTTGAGTCATAGAGTTCTGTTGTGATGCAATGTTGTATTTGCACATATTGAGCATATTGTGTGTATGGTTGAAATGCTTGGTATGTGTGGGATCCGACACCTAGTTGTTTTCCTTTGGTAGCCTACCTTACAGGGAAATGCCTCCTAGTGATTCCAATGAGCCTTGGTAGCTTGCTACTGCTAGGAACACGTAGGCTGGCCGGCATGTGTCCTTCTTCGTTCCTGTGTCTGTCCCTTAGGGGAAATGTCACGCGTTGTTCCTTTAAGTCCATGTAGCTTGCTACGACTTGGGTTCATACGTTGATGACCGACATGTTCGTTGCTGGGTCATGGATGCCTGTCTCTGTAATTTAGTGCCACTTTTGGTTTATAACTAGCCATGTCGGCCCGGGTTCTCTGTCATATGGATGCTAGCGACACTGTCATATACGTGTGCCAAAATGCGCAAACGGTCCCGGGCCAGGTAAGGTGGCACCCGTGGGGTTACCGTGCGTGAGGCCGCAAAGTGATATGACGTGTTACAGCTAGATCGGTGTGACTTAGGATCGGGGTCCTGACAGCGTTGGCATCAGAGCTGGACTGCCTGTAGGTTTCTCAAGCCAAACTGGTCGATGTTGAGTCTAGAAAAATTCTTAGTTATATGTAGGGGAATTGATTGTGGAAGGGAACGTAAGGCTCTTTTACTCCTTTACCTTATGCCCTTCTGATCTGAGTCAGTCTATTCTTTCTACGGGGATTTAGGACTAGGCCTCTTATCCTTACTAGGTTCATGTGTTACTAATCCGTAGACTCTTAGGATTGTTGGTTTTAAGCCTCAGTTCAATTTCTATCCTTTTTAGTATGATGATTGTTGGACCCGGAACCTTGATATGGAATTGTTGAGTGGCTATGCTATCATTTGTATGATGTCTCAAATCTTTGTATGAGCATTTACAGTTGTTATGCTGCCCGATTTCTTCCAGAAACACTAATGCCTTTGCATTATTTCGTGTTTCAGATGTCTGGCCGCACCCCTCACCAAGTGGTTCGTTTGACTCGGTGCATTAATGTGCCCGGTCACACGGCCATGCTAGTCCGTGTGCTGACTGAGACCAGTTATCGCTGGTATCCTGAGTACACCGTTGAGGAACAGTACCGGGATTTCAATCAGAGTCAGTATTTCTGCACAGCCCAGATATACCCCTCATATCCCGGAGCTAACGACCCCATCCATTGGTCTTATGGACTCGGGGTTACCATCGAGATGGCAGTACAGGATGCCGCCTATTCGATGATGACCATTCTCCGGGCTAGGCATGCCCTGTTGCTGAACACTGAGTTCTGTTACATGCCAGCCCTCTACCAGAACTCGAAGATATCCCGGTAGTCCGTGACTTTCCGGATGTTTTTCCAGAAGAACTGCCAGGAATTCCACCTGACAGAGATGTCGAGTTCGTGATAGATCTTATCCCTGGAACTGTCCCAATCTCTAGGAGACCTTATAAGATGGCACCACTAGAATTAGCTGAGCTAAAGAAACAACTCGATGAGTCCTTGCAAAAAGGTTTCATCCATCCTAGTTCTTCCCCTTCGGCTTGCCCCGTCCTCTTCGTCAAGAAGAAGGATGGAACGGAGCGGATGGTTGTAGATTACCGACCTGTCAATCTGGTCACCATAAAGAACAAGTATCCGCTCCCCAGGATCAACGACCTGTATGATCAGCTCGCTGGATCCTCAGTCTTCTCTAAGATGGATTTGAGGTTGGGTTACCATCAAATCAAAATCAAGAACGGGGACATTCCTAAAACGACTTTTGTTACTCGTTATGGCCAATATGAGTACACCGTCATGTCCTTCGGATTAACCAATGCCCCAGCTACCTTTTCCCGACTAATGAATTATATATTCATGGAGTACTTGGATAAATTCGTCGTGGTATACCTCGATGATATACTCATTTACTCCAAGAACAAGAAAGATCATGTCGAGCATTTAAGGCTGGTATTGACGAAACTTCGAGAGCACCGCCTTTATGCCAAATTCTCTAAATGTGAATTTTGGTTGCCGGAGGTAACCTATCTAGGTCATGTGATCTCTGGCAAGGGTATTGCTGTCAATCCCGAGCGAGTTCAAGCCGTCCTTGATTGGACTCCCCCTGAATCGGTCAAGCAAGTTAGGAGTTTTCTTGGCTTAGCGAGCTATTGCTGACGCTTCGTTGAGAATTTCTCCAAGGTTGCTAAACCTCTAACTGAACTCCTCAAGAAAGATAAAAGGTTTGAGTGGACCCCATAGTGCGAGTCCAATTTTCAGGAACTGAAAAGACGCCTGACATCTGCACCTGTACTGGTACCACCAGACTTTTCCAAGGATTTTATAATCTATTGCGACGCCTCGCGACAAGGACTAGGTTGCATACTCATGCAAGATCGTCAAGTGATTGCATACGCATCTCGACAGTTGCGTCCACATGAGGATAACAATCCTACTCATGATCTAGAGCTTGCCGCTGTAGTCCATGCACTCAAAACATGGCGACATTACCTCCTTGGTAATCGCTGTGAAATTTTCACTGATCATCAAAGTTTGAAGTATATCTTCACCCAACCGGATCTAAATCTCAGGCAAAGACGTTGGGTTGAGTTGCTCACAGATTATGACTTAGGAATCACTTACACCCCTGGGAAGGCCAATGTCATGGCTGATGCGCTAAGTCGTAAGTCTTATTGTAACAACTTAATGTTACAACAAGGGCAACCACTTCTCCACGAGGAATTTCGTAAGCTTAACCTTCACATTGTTCCTCGAGGATTCCTTTCCACCTTGGTGGCGAAACCTACCCTTATGGATCAAGTTATAACTGCCCAGAAGCGTGATAAAAGTATATCCCGACTCCAAGAGAGCATTGCTAGCGGACTCGCTAAAAGTTTCTCTATGGATGATCGAGGTGTTGTTTCCTTTCAGAACCGTGTAGTGGTTCCCAAGAACCACCATCTACGGCAGTTAATCCTTAAGGAGGCTCATGAATCTCCTCTCACGATTCATCCCGGTAGTACCAAAATGTATCAGGACCTACGTCAGAGATTCTGGTGGACTAGGATGAAGAGAGAAATCGCTCAATTCATTGCTAACTGCGACGTTTGTCGTCGAGTCAAAGCAGAGCATCAACGGCCTGCTGGCACCCTTCAACCTTTAGCTATTCCTGAATGGAAATGGGACAAAGTCGGTATGGACTTCATTACCGGGTTTCCCAGGACCAGGAAAGGGAATAATGCTATCTTCGTCGTTATCGACCGCCTCTCTAAAGTAGCTCATTTCCTGCCTGTTCGAGAGAGTATTACCGCTAGCCAGCTAGCAGATTTGTATGTCTCTCGGATAGTATCACTTCATGGTGTGCCATTGGAGATTAACTCAGACCGTGGAACTCTTTTCACTTCACGATTTTGGGAAAGTTTCCAGAATGCTATGGGAACTCATCTCTCCTTCAGTACTGCCTTCCATCCCCAGTCAAGTGGTCAAGTGGAACGAGTCAATCAAATTCTGGAAGACATGCTTCGAGCCTCTGTCATTTCATTCGGTATGGAATGGGAGAAGTGTCTTCCATTTGCCGAATTCGCTTATAACAATAGTTATCAAGCCAGCTTGGGTAAAGCTCCCTTCGAAGTTCTATATGGACGAAGGTGTCGAACACCTCTTAACTAGTCAGAAACCGGGGAAAGACAATTCTTTGGCCCGGATATGATCCAGGAAGCAGAAGAGCAAGTTCGCATCGTTCGTGAGAAATTGAAAACAGCCCAGTCTCGCCAGAAGAGCCAATATGATAGTCATCATAAGGCTGTGACTTTTGAAGTCGGCGATAAGGCTTACCTTCGGGTTACTCCTCTTAAGGGAACCCATAGTTTCGGTATCAAAGGTAAATTGGCCCCTCGTTACATCGGTCCTTTTCGCATTCTTGCCAAACGAGGAGAAGTTGCCTACCAATTGGAACTACCTCCGCACCTATCCAGAGTTCATGACGTGTTCCACGTTTCTCAACTCAGGCGTTGCTTCTCGGATCCTATCCGCGGAGTGGACCATAAAACGCTTGAACTTCAGGACAATCTCACATATCGAGAATACCCCGTTCGTATTCTTGATCAAACCGAGCGCACCACTCGACGCCACAATATCAAGTTTCTCAAGGTTCAATGGTCACATCATTCCGAGAGTGAAGCTACTTGGGAAAGGGAGGATCATCTTCGACTTGAGTACCCCACCCTCTTTCCGGAGGAACCCGAATCTCGGGACGCGATTCCTGTAAGTGGGGGTGAGTTGTCACATCCCTAGTTTAGCACATACATTAGGGATAGCTAGAGTGTGCATCATGCTTACTTATCAAAGAAACGTGAAATGGGAATGACACACACCCCAGCACCCCTCTTCTAACAACTAGGGTTTGATAAAATCTTTTCCAATGTACCCAAAATGCCCTTCAAAAATGTTCATCATTTCTGCCTCGGTCCTAAACCTCTGCCAAAAATGGTGCACAATTTTCTAGGACATCTAAGGGCTCTGGATTAAATCATATGGTATTTGTATTTGGGCATTTAAATGCTATAAAATATTTTAAATGCTCAAATAATCATAAACTATAATGTTCCATACTGTTCATAATATATACAGTGGGCATGACAAGTTTTATGAGTTATAAAAATGTTCTGGCATTTTTATTAATTAAACAAAGTTGCAAAACAAATGAAACAGAAAAGAAATAGGAAAAAGAAAGAGAGAGAAAGAACTTACGTGAGCCCAGCACTGTTGCAGGCCGGCCCAGCCCACCAGCCCCGTTTCTGTCGCCTTCCTCCTCGTGCCAGTCGGCAGCGCGCGTGGCCACCGCGCGCCGGCACGCGCCCGGCCACCTCCACCCTGCTTGCCTGCCTCCCGGACGGCCTGGACGTCTCCTGGCGTCGCCACACAGCTGCCCCGACCCCTCTCTCATTTCCCCTCGTCCTCATCGCCTTCCCCTGGCTCTCTCCCCTCTCACCACCGAGCCGCCCGTCGCCGCCGCTCGACGTTGCCGCACCTAGAGCCTCCCCCTCGTCCCGTGACCGTGTCCACAAGGTTCGCCGCGACGCCCTCTTCCTCCTCGCTGAGCCACGGATCGCCGGGAGCCCTGCAACGCCATCATGCTGTCGTCCCCAACCTCGGATCACCGGAGCTCCTCGCCGTTGATTAAGAAGCTGCAGAGCGTCCCCGACCCCTCCGTCGAGCTCGCTAGCACCGCTGTGAGCCCCTACGCCGAATCCCTCCTTCCTCCGCTTCCTTTGCACCGTGTAGCTGCTGCTGCGTTGATCACCGAAACCCACCGCCGCCGTGCTTGCCGTCGGCGATGCTCCGGTGACCATTTGTTCACGGACGCATGTCCATCTCGCTCGTCGCAGCACGTAGACAAGCTAGGTGCCACGCACGCATCTCCTAGGCCACCGTAGCCGCGTCTCCACACAAGCCCGAACGCCGGCCGCCGCTGCCGAGCTCGTTGCCGTCGCCTCCGGCCACCACAGGCCCGGCGACCACCACCGTTCGACGCGCTTCGGCAAGGGCTCTCCAACGCGCCTAACCGCGGCTCGAACCGAGCCCTGTGGCTGTTTTCCGAAGCTCGCCGCCGTGTATGGCCTCGCCGGCGTCACTTCGCCGGCGAGTTTGACTCGTTTGACCGGGGGGTTGACCACCCCTGGGTCGCTGACGCGTGGGCCACCCCTCCCCTAATTAGCTAGTTTAATTAAGTAAATGTTAATTAAATTAGTTAGTTAGTTTAGTCATTGACCCGTGGGCCCAGACCCCACTGACAGCTAATTAGTCTCTAGTTTAACACTAATTAACTTTGTTAATTAGGTGTGACACTGACATGTCGGGCCCACATGTCATGTTTGACCTGGACCAGCTCCGGTTGACCTGCTGACGTCAGCATGAGGTCATGCTGACGCAGTAAAGAGTTTCTGGAATTTAATTTAAATCTTAAATGATTTATGAATTTCACAAATTACCCAAAACTTCTAAAAATCATATAAAATCAACCGTAGCTCAGATGGAAATAATTTATATATGAAAAATGATCAGAAAAATCCAATCTATCCAATGGCACTGGTTTCATGCATGTTTGAGCAAGTTAACCTTGCTGTATACATTAAAACATGATAATGCATTTATTTAAATAATAGCTAAAGTGCCAATTTGAATCTTTGATTCAAATAGGCTCATACCCTTCTGGTTATAGTTGCATTAGCCCAACACACATGCATCTTGCCATGTCATGAGCATGCATCATATTGTTGCATTTGTTTGTTTAATGATTGTATCGCCGGTATTCCCTGTGTTAGGTCCTGCTCCCGAGGATACTGCTGCGTATCCAGCTGAAGAGCAGTACCCGACAACCACTTTGTCAGGCAAGCAATCATTGATCATTCCGATACAAACCCAATCTTCTTGCTCCTGCTCTCTTTTACTGCATTAAGGCAACAGCGTGTGAACTGCTACTTGCTGCGGTAGTTGAACCCTATTCCCTTGCATGACCTGTCATTGCCACAGTAAATAGTTGAAACCCACTAGCATGGTAGGAGTTGATTGAGCCATGTGATGTGTGATCCACCATGCTATTTGTTTATGTTGCCTGCTATGCTTAGAGTTGTGTCTGGTCTGGTTCATCTGGGTGATGGATCAGAGTGAAATGATCATACCGATAAAGAGAAGGAAGTGTGGAATACGCTTGGTAAAGGTATAGATGAAAGGCCATGTAGGAGTACATGGTGGGTTGTTTCATTGGAATCGTCCATAGGACCCGAGATCTGTATGTGTGGTTCAAGTTACAGATACTACCACACATTGGGCCCTGAAATATGACCCCGCTCGACTTATCGACTACCATGTTCTCTGTCCAGGAGTTGCAACTAGTTTCTGGTGTTTGTAGTTTACTGGTGGTCGTGCACAGCGCTGACCCTCGGAGTGGGCTGTGATGCGACAGGTACGTGGCACGGTGTACCGGTTGCCCGTTTGGTGACTCGGGAACCCTGTACACATCGTTTGGGGCCGTGAGCGACACCCCGGCCGGATCTCCCCACGGATGGAACCCAAATAGGTGATAAACCTAGACGAGAAACTTGAGTTATTGGTTAGGTCGTGGTCTACACCCACGTCGGCTTTTGCTTGAAGTCTGCCGAGCACATGTCGTGTGCAGACGCTAAGTGGTGAAAACATGTGTGAAGAAGTACACCCCTGCAGGGTTATCAATCTATTCGAATAGCCGTTGTTCGCGGTACGGAATACTTGGTTACTCTTACAGTTCATAGACAAGTTGATGGATACTACTAAAATCCTCAAGATAAGTGTGAGTGCCGTGGATGGCCCTTCCGTAGGATGACGGAAGAGGATCCTCGGTAGTGTATTGTTGTGGTGAGTAGAGGACTCGTGTTCGTAATAACATCTTGCAATCCGTTGAGAGTTGTAGTATAGGTTAGCCAAGAGTCAAAGCTGGCTTTCTGCTATGAACTCCACTACCCCCTTTGATAATGTTGCATGTATGATAGGTTCTGTGGTAAGACTTGCTGAGTACCTTTGTACTCATGTTTGCTTAATAACTGTTGCAGAGGAGAACCCTGCCCCTGCTGATGGGTTCTACATAGACGTTGACGTCGACGAGTAGCTTGACACCCAGACGGAGATCTGGAGCTTGTGACGAGCCTTGTAGATAGTCAGGCTACACCAAGCCTATTTTATTTTCTAAGTTGTCTGTACTCAGACATGTAGCTTCCGCTTGTGCTTGTATGACTGTATGACTTGAGTGTTGGGTCATGTGACCCCTACCTGTATGGATATGTTATGTATGGCTCTTGGAGCCTTTTAAATTATGTACTTTGAGTCATAGAGTTCTGTTGTGATGCAATGTTGTATTTGCACATATTGAGCATATTGTGTGTATGGTTGAAATGCTTGGTATATGTGGGATCCGACACCTAGTTGTTTTCCTTTGGTAGCCTACCTTACAGGGAAATGCCTCCTAGTGATTCCAATGAGCCTTGGTAGCTTGCTACTGCTCGGAAAACGTAGACTGGCCGGCATGTGTCCTTCTTCGTTCCTGTGTCTGTCCCTTAGGGGAAATGTCACACGTTGTTCCTTTAAGTCCATGTAGCTTGCTACGACTTGGGTTCATACGTTGATGACCGACACGTTCGTTGCTGGGTCATGGATGCCTGTCTCTGTAATTTAGTGCCACTTTTGGTTTATAACTAGCCATGTCGGCCCGGGTTCTCTGTCATATGGATGCTAGCATGGCAAGCTATATTTAAATGGTTCAAAGCAGCATCATCCGAATAGAAATTAAAATGGTAAGATGAAAACTTGAAAGGGAGTGTACCACTTCTATATTTAAGTTGCCAAGGCATCTAAGCAGTTGAAATAATCTGAGAAAGCACTTAACAGTGTGGCCTCATATAAACCACGAAGACAGTCTTGTGATGAAGTTCAGAGGAAAAGCTAAGGACTCAAATGAACTAGCCATGCATTTTTTCACCATAGTTCAGAAGACACTGCTGACATATTGGCCAACTCAGGTATAGCGTAACAAGTAACAAACAAGCATTCGAATCAAGCAATACAGCAAAGCAGACAACGTAACTATTTGTTATTCTATAGGATTACAGGTTGAGGGCACAAGCCAAGAAAGCAGCCCACGGGCATTACATTTCACATGTACTAAAACACACTGGCTTACTATATGTTTCTGTGAAGCCTCACTGCTGTTGCAATGTTCTTTGAAGATATTGTCAGCATCCCGTGGTTGCAAATCTACTTGTTGTAGTTTATTCTGCACCCTCTATTTAGGTAAAATTAATTTTAATAGCATGCACTAGTTCGAATTGATCATCACTGGTTCATCTAAACTAATGAAATAAGGGTGTGTGCATACATGACAAAATATATCTGCTTCCCTCTATTTTTATGCTTGTTTGAGGTGCCAGCCCCAAAAGAATAAATATTTTGCTTGATGGGGTTGGCAGCTCCATAATTAATAGAAGCATCAAATTAGTCATGCAACTTGGGAAGATCAAGAACACACAAAAAAGTAATGAACAGAGGCTCGTAGCAGTGATGTAATAGCTAGCATCAGAAAATGTAGGGTAAAATGAACAAAAACCAGCGGAACCACATGCTAGATTGCTGATGTGAAATTAAGAATCGAGAACATGAAGCAGTCTAATGGAACCAACAGGTGGCATCAAAACAACACCATTATCATAAATATAGCATGCAATAAGTAAAATAGTAGGGAGTGATATCTAGGAAGTACAGTAATACTTAGGACAAAACTAAAGCATATTAACTAAATGTGCACTGGTATGTAATTTAGCACATGTAACATGTTCACTGCCAGAAGTATGGCCCTAGAGGTGCAAGCAGAATAACGCGTCTCATGAAAAACTGAATGATGCCCTGAAGAAATTCAAAGGTGCGGTGCTTATGCTAAGAAAGTGAACGTAGGCGCTGGCCGTTAGATAATAGTACCTGATTCTCGGCAGGCACACTAGATAGCTAAGGATCGTCGATGGTGCTCGTGTTGTGGTTGAGTTTGGGCCGGCTGTTGCCGTCATTGAATCGGCTCCGGTGCTACGGTTGAGGCACCTGTCGACATACAAGAAATCTCATTTGTGGTAAGTGAACAGTTGCACGATAAAGAGAAAAACCGAAGGAGTACAGATCGAAATAATCTGATGAGGCTGCGGCGTCAGTAAAGCAGGGCCGGTGGAGTTGAATATGGCATCTGTGGAGCGGGTCCGGTGCAATGGACGAAGGCTTCAGCGGGCACATTGTACAGTGCTTTTGGTGAGGCGGATCTGTTGCGGCGGACGAGGGCTTGTATGAAGGGTCAGCGAAGGGACGGATGAGGGAGTTAGTTAAGGGCCTACACTGTGGTGGACGAGGGCGCTGGTTAAGCAGATCCGGTGCGGTGGACCATGATGGCGGTCAAGGAGATCTAGAGAGGTGTATAAGCTAGTCGCTGAAGCGGCTCCGGTGAAGTGGTGAGTTGGTAGTTGGGGGTTCCAAGGTGCGGAAGGTAGATCCGTCGGGGTGTGAGGTCCACCACAGCGGCGGAGGATTAGACTCGGCGGCTTGTCGTGGTTGGGTGGGTTGGGAAGGGGAAGGGGAGGGGCTCTGGGAAGAATGTTGGGGGCAAAGAGGGGAAAACAATGGAGTTACCAAAGCAGCCCTTTTCCGTTCATGTGGCAGGGGTAAAACAGGAATATCGCAGGGCTAAACTTTCGGGCACGAGATATTTCGATGTGAGCGGGATGTTTGAAAGCTTTTGGCGCCTGAAATTATATTATGTTGTTGTACGGCCGACTATGATCTCATGGCCGAGAATTTGTTTGTTTTGCACGCAAAAAAGTGCAAGTTTTGAAAATCAATGTCTCCAACTCGAAACTTAGATTGTCCATTCAATTCAAATATGGATCATTGAGCTACTACAAGCAAATACCATCATATGGTCCAATTCAAATGAAATTCCAAATGTGTTTATCCTAAATATGATGACAAAAGCAAAATTATGTATGTGTATGAATAAAGTGGATGATTATAAAGTTTGAACATGCCCGTATGTGTATATCTCTAGGTTTGATATATGATTTGAAATCACGTAATCCCGACTTAAAAATGTACCTCCGTTTAAATGAATTACAAAAATTAATGATGGAGTCTAATTCCAAAATTCCAATCTTAGGTTTGTAATTCTGGTACATCAAAGTATATCACGCATGTTCAAAAGTATCGTTATCTCATAGTCCAAACTGTGAAACAAATTGATCAACCTTGAGTGCACACACTATTGACCATGTATATCTCAATTATGCTAAAGTCCCTCAAATATAGACACCTCACTCTTTATCTGAAGCCACCCCCCGAAACACACAGAGAGAAGTCGTTCTCTACCCCAAACACCAACACACGAGCACGTTAACACCCCTCTCTCTTCTAAAGTCCAGACCCCAATATATGTCTCTATCACTTTTTCTCTTGGGCATGCACACATCTCTTACCCCACTCTCTAGCTAGGTCAGCCGCCATCTCTCTTTCCCAAGCACACGCACTATGTAGAGTGTATCTTTCCCATACACACAAAACGTCGCCCCCAAACGTCTATCTCCCTAGTTATGTGGTTCTCGCACACTCGCCTCACACACAACCCCCACTGCAAAACAAGCACACTTTTGTCTCCTTGTGCACCACTCTCCTCTTTCTATCTCTCCCACATGCGGACCCGCCCCAGCTCCTCCCTGTATACATATATGTTGTGACTCTTTCCATAGCTCCCTAATGTATCATCGTTCTCGATCTCGCACATTGTTCTCTACACCATCTATTCTAGATCTCTCATGAAGTCCCTATCACACACACGATGACTCGCTTCCCTTGCGTCTCCGTACATAGGCCAATTTCAAACAACATCAACATTGTCTCCCTATCTATACACCATTTATGGACACAAACGCCCCCTCTCTCGCCCCCTCTCTTTCTCTCTCTCCCTCTCCGTCGCTAGCTCTCTCTCTTGCCCCCTCTCTTTCTCTCTCTCTCTATCTCTCTCTCCATTGCTAGCTCTCTCTCTCTCTCTCTCTCTCTCTCTCTCTCTCTCTTGCTCTCACACCCCTCTCCAACACACAATCGATGTCTCTTCCAAATAGCCTGCTCCCCCCGCCCGCACCCATGCTATCCCACTACTACACATGTCACACCATTCCCCCTTCCCTTATACCAGGTTTACATCATTAGTGGTCTCTCTACTCAACATACACACACTCCCTCTCACACACATACGCGTGCACAAACACACACAGACACACACAAATACCCATTAATCTGGATCCTCATCTCATCCCATGTCCGCATGTTTATCTCGCACACTCGCTCTCTAATTATGTATATGTATCTCCACGTTACACGACACAAAGCCCCATGTACATGTCTCTCTGTATCCTCCACACACATAGACACAAAGAATCTGTTATCATTGCCTCAGTATCTGGACATATCACCTACGCACACTGTCTCTCTCTCTCTCTCGCAAACACGCTCAACAGGGGTTTCCCCATGAATAACTTACCGTCTATTCATCAACAGTCGTGGCAGTACGGCAAACACGAGACATGAAAAAGAATAAATCTACATGTGCTTAGACCACCTAGTATGACTACTAGGACTAGAGCAAGCCAAAAAGCGCGCCGCCGTCACCCCC
The DNA here is from genome assembly GCA_902687465.1 of Secale cereale. Taxonomy (NCBI): domain Eukaryota; kingdom Viridiplantae; phylum Streptophyta; class Magnoliopsida; order Poales; family Poaceae; genus Secale; species Secale cereale. Next base: position 372,183,700 of record LR738714.1, on the reverse strand, counting down.
TCCTTATCGACGATGGGAAAATTGTTGTCTCACACAGTCGAGAAGTCATTGTGCTAAGGCCTCACATGCTAAGGCGTTGAATAGAATGTAGATGCTAGTTTATGGAAACAAGTATCGATAATACATTTGTATCTCCATACTTATATTTCTTCTCTTATAAAAAACGAGTTGGTGATGATGGTACACGTGCCATCTTGCAATATAGACCGTCTGATCTATATCTGACTGATGGATATTAAACTAAAAGATACCCGCACCTCTGTACACATTTGCAGACAAGGCCTTCCCTCGTTCATCATTGTCTCTAACAACCTCATTGTTGAGCAATTAAGAACGGAAGCCTCTGGAACAAACTGGCCTGGTGGCCGCTGCCGGCGTCGTCAATCCCGATGCCTCCGCTCAGTCCGACCACCAATCACCACCACGCCCCACTCCTCTTCACCTTATCTCCTAGTTCTCGATATATCATTAGTTTTTACACATGGGATTACTCCCGCATGGGTCAATCACAACAAGTGTTTTTATTTAAAAAAATGCATCTTGATGTTCCGTGCAATGCACGGATCTTGCTAGTACTCCTACAGAAGATTAAGTTGGTGATTATGGTGTGTCTGCCATCCGTCGTTTGCAACCATTAGATCTTCATCTAACGACTGTGAGGTAAGTTGTTGGCTTTTCTCACAAACATCCCACTTGTCTACCAATTTGCAGGAAAACCCCATAATTAGTATCTTAAAACCAACCGCATCCCTCCCTAACCTCACCAAAATAGCCCGAGGAATATATTCTAATTGAAACATAATATATCTCTAGTGATATATGTATATCAAAATTAGAGTGTTTTGTATCAAGTTTGTGAGTAAGTATTATTCTAGTTATGATTCGTTGCAACGCACATGAACATTGCTAGTATTTCCAACCATGCAATTTTTTCCCTAATATTCCATAGTTTCGAGTTTTCCATCAAGATATTAGTCACTCATGGTTGATATTTACTTTCAATCATGTACACATATGCACTATGTAACTAGCCTTGCTTATTGGGTTCCAAAGCTCAACTTTCACTCCTACTTACAATATGTAGAGTATTTAACAAAAAATTACCACTTTCAACCAGCCCTAGGAAGAATCTATTGTACAAAAAATAGCAAAAACATACCCAAAATTTCTTAATCCATGCCAAAAACTATGACCTACCGATTAGGTTAGTTTAAACCCATTTATGACAGGGTTGGCCCACACGTTCGTGCTGACGAAGCAGCTTAAACCAACACATTTTCTTTGACCGTTGACACGAGGGACCCACATTTGACCTTCTATCCTGTTATTCCCCCTCAAATCATTATTTTTCCTAAACATTACTTCAAACAGTAGTGATGCTTGTTCGTCGGTGGCGCCGGTGATGAGCTAGTTGGTCGCCGCTCCGCCAGACGGGCCGGACACCACGCTGGCCTCCGCACGGGTTGGCAGGCTGGCCCAAGCGTAACTCAGGAGCGAGCAAGCCACTGCGCTGGCCTTCACTCGAGCCAGACGGCTTGACTTAGCGCGGCGTGCAAGAGCAAGCCGTCGCGCTACCGTGCCAATCTAGCTAGCAAACCTTGCAGACAAGCAGCTGGATGGAGCTATCTTGGCTAGCTAGCGGCCGCAAGCGCTGGACGGAGTTGGCATCCGGGCTTCCGCAAGATGGGCTCCGCACTGCCGGCGGTTTTGACCTCGCCTTCTGCCGGCGGCGGTAGCTGCGTCCCATGGCCGAGGATGACTAGGTGGACGGGCCGGAGGTAGGAGGTCACTCGGGGATTTTTGTGCAGACTGACATGTAGGTCCCACAAGTCATAATGCCCGGTCGAATAGAAGGCGTTAACTTAATGGGAGACATGGGCCCTGTTTGGATACTCTAAGTAAGAGGTTAGATTCTAACCCTGAACTAACTCTAACCAAAGTGGTGTTTGGATGGCAGGGTTAGATTGACAACAAATGTATCCAAAGAGGGCCATGGGTTGAAACGTGCCTATAACGACACTTTGTAGAGTAGTCGATTCTTGGTAGGGCTGGTTGGTAAGAGCATGTACAATGGTTGATAAGTTAGTCTTATCTTAAGTCTGCCACGTATGCAAGTGGTAGTAGTTTGTTGCATTATTAGGGGTTTCTTGTAAGGAACAATGTACTACAGGCGATAAAAGGCGATTCTAGGTTGCGTTGTACTCCAACGAGTACTACTAGTGTTCGCGGGAGTGTATACCTCGTTTTGTGGGTTCGATCCCGGCCGAATGCACGGCGGCATTTTTTTAAAATAGTAACTTTGCTGCGAGCCAATATTTTACACGGGTAGTTTGAGTTTTGAAGTCAAACGGACGTGCGGCACCACAATCTGGGTGCACTGGATAGCCTAGCCACGTGAACAGGTTTTCCTTCCCAGCATCTCGTGGCTCGCGTGCTCGCCCTAGCCACACCTCGCTTCCAGCTTCCTCATCAACTAGTAGCATATTTAAACTAGCGCCTCCCAATTAAGCCCGAGGAGTCGGACAAGCCTGGCAGGGCATTGGGAACTGTGCAATATGGCTCTATACGTAAAGTGCTCTACTACTACTTTTTAGCTTGTGGCGTTGCACGCATGGATTTCACTCCATTATCGGCTCTACTATAAAAGAAATTCCTCTTGACGTGTTTTTTTAAAAGGAGGCAAAAGCTTTGCTTCATCTCATTCATAAAGAAGGAACTACTAACAAAGTTCGACGAGATCCATTACACCTCCACAAATGGAGGCGAAAAGCCTAGTCTCGTTGTATCAAATAACTCAAATGTTCTGCCCCGCAGTAACCGGCGCTGATATACAAGCTGCTAGTGTGTGCGTGAGAGGAGCGGCTGAGGCCCTCCACTTTGTGTTCGGTGCCAGAAAACTAAAAAGTTTGCCACATACACTTCGATGCCAAATGAAAAATATTTAGCACCGGCACAACAACATGAAGGATTTGGCATCCATCCACCTTAGGCCCACCTAGCTATAAAATAGTAATATATCAGCTCAAATTAGTGTCTTGCTACTCATGCTGGTGGTGCTTCGCATGCAACAGTACAGTGGCCGATTTGATTATTGCCTCAACGAAATGTGGCGTCGGAGCAAGTAGAAGCATCGATGCCCTGAAATTTTTATATGGCATCGGCTGGGCAATGTAGGAAACCGGTGCCAAATGTTCAAAAAGTGAATTTGGCACCGGTTTTGGCCTACATAGTGGAGGGCCTGAGTAGGCCAGCTACGTGAGAGGAGCGACTGAATAGAGCACCGAGAGTACACACTAGGACACTACACAGGTGTTCTTTCCCTACATTGATAGTACATCGATGGTTCCAGGGAACAATAGTACCCTCCACTTCCAACTATAGCTCCTTGGCCCTAATATTCAAGAGTTCAAAACTGGTGCACTATAATGTACAGTACATAGCACTATTAGTACCCTCGCACTACTAGTTGACAAAGCAGTACTAGTACTGCTACAGTACGAGTACGTACTCCTCCGTCACATAATGTAAGACATTTTTTGACACTAGTTGGCGTGTACAAAAAATAGCAAAAACATACCCAAAATTTCTTAATCCACGCCAAAAACTACTATCTAGTGCCAAAAATTTCTTACTAGTTCTATTATTTACAGTATAATGCAATCCCATAACATCCCATAATGCTAGTACTAGTAGTAAATAATAGCCTCACCCCTTCGCTACAGTTGGAAGGGACGAGGCCCTGCGGTTACTACACTCTTATCTCCTCCTCGCCAGCTCCCCTCCCCCCGAAGAGAACGTAGTTCGTTGCTTCTCCCATGGATTCACCAGGTGGTTCTCCTCCTCGTCGGGGCTGGGAGACCTTGGATGACGATCCTCTGGGAGAAATCGCACGCTGCTCTGATGTCCTCACCATCGCATGACTTGGTGCTTCCTGCACCAACTTTTTCAAGACGATGCTTAAAATGGCTTGGGAAAAGGCCATGCTTGTTGGTCTTCCATGCGTCCTCGAGGAGAAGGTTCTTCTATAGGACAATCCTTTGAACAGTCCACCGCTCCTGGCCATGGTTGCACATTGACTCCGCTAGAGTTGCCGACGTTGAGAGGTAGTCGGATTTTGTCCGATGAGTAGGTCAGTAATGGAGTTTGATCATGTAGTACTTAGTTATTCCATTTCCATCCCGTAATTTCTCCGCTGCCCACCATCTTATATATAGGCCTGGTTTGGTGCCAACGAAGCTTGGCTTGCATACCTCCGGTCGGATACCACCATCATTTTGCACAACATCTATAGTAGTGCGGCCATTTCGGTAGACCCCTTCTCCACCATTGGGATCGGCCCTCCGGACTGGCTGGGCTTGAATACGTATGATGCTGCCTACATGAGATTGAATAAGATAGCAATTGCGAACCCGCCAACAAAGCGATGCGGCTACGACGATTACTATCTCATCGCGGTGTTCGACATAAGGATTGCCATCAATGCAAGAGGCACTAACGGCAGAGGCTGACGCATGTTGGCGGCGGCAGATTTGTACCCCTACACGTTCGAAGCCGCCATGCGCCATCTAGACCACACCTTCGCGGTGATAAGATAGGGGACTTGTTTCATCTGGTTGCCATCCTACAGTACGGGAGATTACAAACGGAATGCACAAACCATCATTTGCATCCCTAACGGTACTCCATTATTTTGCAGGGACCAGTCTTCCCGCGATCAAAATAAGATCGCCGTTCCTGGATGTGCATTTGCATCCGCGATTCGGTCTAACCTGGAACCTTGTAGCTGACTATGGCATATTGGGATCAACTATCTTAGCAGTCATTACCCATGGTACCACTGATGTGCAACATGGTCACACAATCTGCCACGAGCGGACCGTCACCTTCTACCCAGGTATTCCATTTTTTAACCCTCTCGCCTTCTCTTTCATTGTTGTACTAGTACTCTACTTAAGTACTAGTAGGAGTACTTTTTACTTTGGAGGACGCATATAGCTATCTAGGCCCTTGAAGACTTGAACCCACTAGCTGCCACCATTTTTGTTTTTCCATGTCTTACTATCTCATCCATGTAGCCAAGAGTGGCCATATATAATAAGCCGGTTATTTTACTTCCTCTATACCGGAGTAGTACTATTTGCTACACAGTATTACTGACCGCCATATTTGAGCACAACATTATTATGAATGGACCTTGACTATGTATGTCACCATTTGTCCAGACCTGAGATGTGATATGTCTCCAATGTATCTATAATTTTTTATTGTTCCATGCTATTATTTATGATGTCTTGGATGTTTAATGGGCTTTGTCATACACTTTTATATCATTTTTGGGACTAACCTACTAACCCACAGGCCCAGTCCAGATTGTTGTTTTTTGCCTGTTTCAGGGTTTTTGCAGAAAAGCAATATCAAACGGAGTCCAAAGGGAATAAAACATTCGGGAGAGATATTTTTGGAGAAAATCACGCACGGGAGGCTTGAGAACCATGTCAGGGGAGCCACGAGGTGCCCACGAGGGTGGGGGGGGGGGTGCCCCCCTAACTCGTGGGCCCCTCGAGCGTCCCCTGGTGTCCTCCTTCCTCCTATATAAGTCTACGAACCCCAAAGCCATCAGCAACAGAGAGAAAACCCTAATTCCACCGCCGTAACCTTCTGTTCCCGTGAGATCCCATCTTGGAGCCTGTTCCGGAGCTCCGCCGGAGGGGGGATCCATCATGGAGTGCTTCTACATCATCATCATCGCCCTCACCATGAGTTGTTAGTAGTTTACCACAGACCTTCTGGTCCATAGCTAGTATCTAGATTGCTTCTTCTCTCTCTCTCTCTGGATCTCAATACAAAGTTCTCCTCGGTCTTTGAGGAGATCTATTCGATGTAATCTATTTTTGCGGTGTGTTTGTCGAGATCCGATGAATTGTGAGTTTATGATCAAGATTATCTATGAGAAATATTTGGTTCTTTTCTGAACTCTTTATGTGTGCTCATAATATCATTGCAAGTCTCTTCGAATTATCGGTTTGGTTTGGCCTACTAGATCTATAGTTCTTGCAATGGAGAAGTTCTTGGATTTGGGTTCAATCTTGTGGTGTCCTTTCCCAGTGACAGTAGGAGCAGCAAGGCACGTATTGTATTGTTTCCATCGAGGATAAAAAGATGGGGTTTATATCATATTGCTTGAGTTCATCCCTCTACATCATGTCATCTTGCTTAAGGCGTTACTCTATTCTTATGAACTCAATACACTAGATGCATGCTGGATAGCGGTCGATGTGTGGAGTAATAGTAGTAGATGCAGGCAGGAGTCGGTCTACTTGTCTCGGACGTGATGCCTATATACAATGATCATGCCTAGATAGTCTCATAATTATTCGCTTTTCTATCAATTGCTCGACAGTAATTAGTTTACCCGCCGTAGAATATCGCTATCATGAGAGAAGCCACTAGAGAACACTATGCCCCCCGGGTCTATTCTCAACATATCAATCTACATCTACTTTACTTTCTCCACTTTTACTTTCTGTTCTTATAAACAAATATACCAAAAAGATAAAATATCATCTCTATGAGATCTCACTTTGGTAAGTGACCGTAAAGGGATTGACAACCCCTTATCGCATTGGCTGCGAAGTTCTTATTTGTTTGTGCAGGTGCGAGGGACTCATGCGTGGTCTCCTACTGGATTGATACCTTGGTTCTCAAAAACAGAGGGAAATACTTATGCTACTATGCTGCATCTCCCTTTCCTATTCGATTGAATACAACGCAAGCTCAAGAAGTAGCAAGAATAATTTATGGCGCCGTTGCCGGGGAGGCTTACACAAAAGTCATATACCAAGTACCTATCACAAACCCTTATCCTTCGCATTACATTTTTAACTCTCATTTTCCTCCCCCCAACTTCACCCTTGTCGTTTTATTTGCCTTTCTTCTGTCATGTGTTTATCGTTCGCTTGCTTCTTGTTTGCTTGTGTGTTGCTTGCCTGATTTCCCTTATGTCTGAGGTGGGGGACAATTTTATCGAGAAGGGTAGTAATGTCGGGGCAACGTCTATGTTGACCCCCCGGATGAAGCTACCACTTTACATATTAAGAAGTTCCGGGTTGGTAGTGGTAATCTCATTGGAAAAGGAGTTCTTCAAGACTTCTTTACTTGTGACGGTGCTTTGCCCACTATGGGTGGCTCTATTCTTCACAGAACTAGTAGCCTTGCGGATGCTGTATCTTTGCTTATAGTTGAAATTGAAAGGCAATTTATCCATATGCATCCCTGTATTCAGAGAATCTTTTTGGAGTTTTCCAATATCGAGCATTCTTCTGTTAAGCGTGCAGCTACTATCTTTTTGGCTCGTGAATTTAGATTTATCATGAAAGAGGCCAAATAAATATTTGGTCATTACGGAGAAGATGCCGGTCGACCTCCCATAGAGGCTATCTTGTTCAATCAAGAAGACATAATGTGGTTGCGATCTCCTGATCATGTTGCTTTTAATGAAAACTTTAGAAAAAAGGTTCCTACCGATGTCTTGATTGATAGAATTTCTGAGATGAACGATAAATTTGCTATTCAAAACAATGGGTTAGGCTTCTCCCTTGAGCCAAGGGTTATGACCTTCTGCCAAAAGAATACCTATAATGATGAATTGGTTGTCCACTACAAAGGGCCAAAAGAGGTACCTATCCCTCGTGAGATTGATGTAGGGGACTCTTGTCCCATTAAATTTAGCCCTTTTGATTACTTTTTCTTGCCACAAAGGAAGCTTGCTGCTGAAGGTAGGGAATATGAGATGAGCTTTCGCGACATATCGTATCATTATGACATTCCCTAGATCTATCTTGTATCGTGCCTAGCTAGGGGCGTAAAACGATAGTGCTTGTTGGGAGGCAACCCAATTTTATATTTTTTTGTTTTTGTTGCTATTAGGGAATAAATATTGCATCTAGCTTCTGTTTAGATGTGGTTTCATGTCTTGTTTAGTGTTTGTGCCAAGTAGAACCTTTGGGAAGACTTGTGTGAAGTTTATGTGATCTTGCTGTGAAAAACAGAATCGTTAGCGCTCGCTAGAATGGTCATCAGATTTTACTGGAGCGTGCTATTTACTTTATTATTTTTGCAGATGATTAATATACAAATTCCTCGCGTTTACCAATTTAGTTTGAATTTTTTGGAGTTACAGAAGTATGCGAAACCTGCAGATTACTACAGACTGTTCTGTTTTTGACAGATTCTCTTTTTCGTGTGTTGTTTGCTTATTTCAATGCATCTATGAGTAATATTGTGAAGTATGAACCATAGAGCAGTTGGAATACAGTAAGTTTGACACCAATATAAACAAAGAATGAATTCATTGCAGTACCTTTGAGTAGTGGTTTGCTTCCTTATACTAACGGAGCTCACAAGAATTTTTGTCTAAGTTTTGTGTTGTGAAGTTTTCAAGTTTTGAGTATTGCTTTGATGGACTATGGAACAAAGAGTAGAAAAAGCCTCAGCTTGGGGATGCCCATGGCACCCCAAGTAAAATTCAAGGACAATAAAAAGCCTAAGCTTGGGGATGCCCCGGGAAGGCATCCCCTCTTTCGTCTTCATCCATCGGTAACTATACTTGGAGCTATATTTTTATTCACCACATGATATGTGTTTTTCTTGGAGCGTCTTGTATAATTTGAGTCATTGCTTGTTAGTTTTCCACAATTATCCTTGCTGGACACACCTATTTGAGAGAGTTAATATGGCCTAGGAATTGTTAGAACACTCTATGTGCTTCACTTATATCTTTTGAGTTGAATAGTTTTTGCTCTAGTGCTTCACTTATACCTTTTAGAGCATGGTGGTGATAATATTTTGAAGAAATTATTGAACTCTCATGCTTCACTTATATTCATTTGGGAGTCTATTAAAACAGCATGGTAATGTGTTTAGGCTATAAAACTAGTCTTCACATGATAGATATCCAATATCAATGTAGTAAAAAACTTTCACACTAAGTGCATTGAATATGATGAGATGTTGGATGCTTGATAATTGTTTTGAGATATGAGGATAGTGATATTAGAGTCATGCTAGTGGAGTTATTATGAAATTGAGAAATTCTTGTGTTAAGGTTAGTGATTCCCGTAGCATGCACGTATGGTGAACCGATATGTGACGAAGTTAGAGCATGAGGTATTTGTAAAGTACCAACCTTTGTGTGGAGGTCGGGCGCGCGCGATGGTTAACTCCTACCAACCACCCCCTAGGATCATGCGCTGATTGCTTTGTTTTGATGACTCGTAAATTTTTGCAATAAGTATATGAGTTCATATGACTAATGTTGAGTCCATGGATTATACGCACTCTCACCCTTCCACCATTGCTAGCCTCTCTTGTACCGCGCAACTTTCGCAGGTACCATAAACCCACTATGTATCCTTCCTCAAAACAGCCACCATATTATTCCTCAAAACAGCCACCATATTATTCCTCAAAACAGCCACCATACCTACCTATCATGGCATTTCCATAGCCATTCCGAGATATATTACCATGCAACTTTCCATCGTTCCGTTCATATGACACACATCATATTGTCATATTGCCATGCATGATCATGTAGTTGACATCGTATTTGTGGCAATGCCACCATGCATAACTTTTCGTACATGTCACTCTTGTTTCATTGCACATCCCGGTACATCGCCGGAGGCATTCATATACAGTCATACTTTGTTGTGGTATCGAGTTGTAATATCGAGTTGTAATGAAAGTGTGATGATCATCATTATTTGAGCATTGTCCCATGGGAGGAAAGGCTAAATCAATAAAGCCCCTCCGCAAAAAAAAGGCCAAAGAAAAAAAGAAAGGCCCAAAAAAATAAGAAAAATAGAAAAAGAAATGAAAAAGGGACAATTGCTACTATCTTTTTTTCCACACTTGTGCTTCGAAGTAGCACCATGTTCTTCATTGTAGAGAGTCTCATGCTTAGTCACTTCATATACTAGTGGGAATTTTTGTTATAGAACTTGGCTTGTATATTCCAACGATGGGCTTCCTCAAATGCCCTAGGTCTTCGTGAGCAAGCAAGTTGGATGCACACCCACTAGTTTCTTTTGTTGAGCTTCCATACCTTCTTAGCTCTAGTGCATCTGTTGCATGGCAATCCCTACTCACTCACATTGATATCTATTGATGGCCATCTCCATAGCCCGTTGATAGGCCTAGTTGATGTGAAACTATCTCCCTCCTTTTTGTCTTCTCCATAACCACCTCTCTATTCCACCCATAGTGCTATGTCCATGGCTGACGCTCATGTATTGCATGAAAGTTGAATGTTTTGAAAGAATAGAGTATGAAAACAAGTGCTTGGCTGAAATCGGGGTTGTGCATGATATGAATATTTTGTGTGATGAAGAGGGAGCATAGCCAGACTATATGATTTTGCCAGGATAACTTTCTTTAGGAATAGTATTTTGAGAAGACATGATTGCTCTGTTAGTATGCTTGAAGTATTCTTATTTCATATGTGAATATAGACTTTTATCTTGAGTCTTTCGGACCTGAACATTCATGCCACAATTAAGAGAATTACATTGAAAAACTATGTTGGTTAGCATTCCACATCAAAAATTCTGTTTTTATCATTTACCTGCTCGTGGGATGCTTGATACGTCTCCAACGTATCTATAATTTTTTATTGGTCCATGCTATTATTTATGATGTCTTGGATGCTTAATGGGCTTTGTCATACACTTTTATATCATTTTTGGGACTAACATACTAACCCAAAGGCCCAGTCCAGATTGCTGTTTTTTGCCTGTTTCAGGGTTTTGCAGAAAAGGAATATCAAACGGAGTCCAAACGGAATGAAACCTTTGGGAGAGATATTTTTGGAGAAAATCATGCACGGGAGGCTTGGGAACCACGCCAGGGGAGCCACGAGGTGCCCACGAGGGTGGGGGCGCGCCCCCTTCCCAGGGTGCGCCCCCCTGCCTCGTGGGCCCCTCGAGCGTCCCCCGGTGTCCTCCTTCCTCCTATATAAGTCTACGTACCCCGAAACCATCAGCAACAGAGAGAAAACCCTAATTCCACCGCCGTAACCATCTGTTCCCGTGAGATCCAATCTTGGAGCCTGTTCCGGAGCTCCACCGGTGGGGGGATCCTTCACGGAGTGCTTCTACATCATTATCATCGCCCTCACCATGAGTTGTGAGTAGTTTACCACAGACTTTCGGGTCCATAGCTAGTATCTAGATGGCTTCTTCTCTCTCTCTGGATCTCAATACAAAGTTCTCCTCGGTCTTTGAGGAGATCTATTCGATGTAATCTCTTTTTGCGGTGTGTTTGTGATACGTCCAAAACGTATCTATAATTTCTGCTTGCTCCATGCCACTTTTGGGTGATATTGCTATGATATTCATACACTTCCATACACTTTTGATCATATTTGGACTAACTTACTAATCCAGTGCACCCCAGTGCCAGTTTCTATTTTCGGCTGTTTTTGTATTTCAGGTTTTCACATTTCGAGAACTGCCTAGAAAAATACATAAAAAATATATAAAAAATCAGCGTTCCGGGAACGACACTGCTTCCGATGGGGAGCCTCGGGGGGGCCACAGGGGCCCCAGGCGCCCTGTGGGCGCCCCCCCCCCCTGGGCCGCGCCGGGGGGGCGCCTCGGCCCCCCGAGAGCCCCCCGATGCCCTACTTTGGCAGATATTTAAAGGGTCCCCCGTAACCCTTGAAACAAGACTTCTTTTCGCGATCCCATCTCTGTTCCGCCGCCGCCGCCACTTCCAAGATCGGGAGCACCAGGAGAACTCTTCCTGGCACCCTGTCGGAGGGGAGGATCACCACCGGGAGCTTCTCCACCACCATGGAAGGCCTCCCGGATGACTCGTGAGTACTCTCCCTTGGACCATGAGTCCATGACCAGTAGCTATGTGATGTTCTCCTCCCATTCTTGTGCTTCACTAATTAGTCCTCTTGAGCTGCCCTACATGACCGAGGCACCCATGTAATCCTTATGCTGTCGCTATGTTGAGTTTGCTGGGATTCGATGGATTATGAGATTATGTTCAGATTGATCTTGAGTAATATATTTGATTCACCTCTTTTATATTTTAGTTCATAAGTAATTCTTGCATGTTCTCCGTTGTTATTTATTGCTTTGGCCGAGTAGTAAGTAGTGACTCCAAGAGGGAACGTTATGCTCGATTGTGGGTTCATGCCCCTCGATGACTAGCTTGAGTGACAGAAACATGAGTCTAGGGGATGTGTTGTTGCCACAAGGGGGAAAACAACGGTGCTTGTGCCCGCGGGTGCAAGGATTGTTTACTTTACGCAAAGTTCTTTTAATGCAGTTGTCTGTTGCATTGAGTTTACACTATGGGTGGGACTCGCAACTTAATACCAGCGAGATGTTCTGGATAGATATCTCAAGGTGGATGATTAGTAGTAGATATTGATGGATTTCGGTCTACTTACTTTGGCGTACCGCCCATGCTTTGAACCTCAACCTTTATTGCAATGTAATCAGCATTGGTTTGCGTTCGTGGTCCTGTCAATTGCCCAGCTGTAATTTGTTACCTCACATAGCCGTTTTATCGTCTTTTGGGAGAGAGACATCACTAGTGAAAATCATGTGACTCCGGTCCTTATTACCATCATTGATCACATACACTATTTTACTTTTCGCTATTTTATTTACTATTGCAAAACACTATCTATCACTACTATCATATTGCTTTTAACCCTTTGTGAACTGCAAGGCCGGAGAGATTGACAACCTCTCTGTACTCGTTGGGAGCAAAGTTATTTGTATCTGTGTGCAGGTCCATGTTGATTGCTAATTGCGCCGTTAGCAGTTGACACCGACCTGTTGAACCTAGGAGTCTCTGGGGATTCGATCCTTGGCATCTTTGCTAAGGGAAAACACTTCTACTTACTGCATCTTACACCTTCCACTTGGGGTAATCCAACGAGGGGTTCGAGGCCCATCAAGGAGTATTTTCTGGCGCCGTTGCCGGGGACTCCACTCTTCAGGATAGGGGAGTTGCATGTTATCTTTTACCTTTGCTTATTAGTCTTGTTAGTTTACCTTTCATATTTGCTTTAGTTCCTTTTATCGAAAATCACAAAAATAAATATCTTGCTTGCTTGCTACTATGGGTTCTACCGAAAACACCAAGTTGTGTGACTTCACTAGTCACAACAACGATGACTTTATCAGCACACCTATCACTACACCTGCCACTTCAGCACCTTCATATGAAATTAAACCTGCTTTACTGAACTTAGTCATGAGAGAACAATTCTCCGGTGCTGGAGATGATGCTGCTTTACACTTGAACAACTTTGTAGAACTTTGTGATATGCAAAAGTACCAAGAAATAGATGGTAATATTGTTAAGCTTAAGCTTTTTCCTTTCTCTTTGAGAGGAGGAGCTAAAATTTGGTTTCAGCCTTTGCCTAGAAATAGCATAGATTCATGGGACAAGTGCAAAGATGCTTTTATCGGAAAATACTATCCACCTGCTAAAATTATCCAACTTAGAAGTAACTTCATGAATTTTAAACAATTGGATAATGAACACGTTGCCCAAGCTTGGGAACGTATGAAATCTCTTATCAAAAACTGCCCTACTCACGGTTTGACTACTTGGATGGTTATCCAAACTTTTTATGCAGGCTTGAACTTTACCTCGCGGAACTTGTTAGATTCAGCCGCGGGAGGAACTTTTATGTCAACTACACTTGGTGCTGTCACAAAGCTTCTCGATGAGATGATGACCAACTATTCCCAATGGCACACCGAACGCGCTCCAACAGGTAGGAAGGTAAACTCTGTCGAGGAGATTTCCTCCCTCAATGAAAAAGTTGACTTGATCATGTCTCTACTTTCGAAGCAATCTACTGTTGATCCTCGTGATGTTCCTTTGAATTCTTTGATTGCTCAAGAACAAGTAGATGTTAACTTTATCTCTAGAAACTTCTTCTCTTAAGGAGAAGGAAGTCATCCCTATTAATGCTACTCAAGTACAAATCAATGAAAATATTAGGATGATGGCTAAGCTTAAAGAGAGATGGGCTAGAGAAAGGGAGGAAGAGGTAAGAATTAAGAGCCTTCCTACCCACCACACTGTTGCTACTATCCAAGTTATTGAGAATGTTCACACTCTTAGCACCCAATGTACTCCTGGTCCCAATGGACCTATTAATGGTGATGCTATGTCAACTACCAAACAGGTGAGCCTTAAGGACACCTCTACCACTTTACTTGATGCTCGTGACCTTGATTTTGATAATTGTACTCTTACAGAAGTTATTGATCTCCTTCACAAAATGTCTAGAGACCCCCGCACTAGCACGCTTAACCTTGCCTTCACAGAGCATATCACTAATGCTCTCATCAAAGCTAGGGAGGAGAAACTTAGAGTAGAAGCCTCCATACCTAGAAAGCTAGAGGATGGTTGGGATCCTATGATAAAAATTTATTTGAATGACTTCTCTTGTTATGCATTATGTGATGTTGGTGCTAGTACCTCTGTTATGCCCAAAAGGATATATCATATGCTTAAATTGAAACCTTATGACTCTTGTTCTTTTGGTGTTCGTCTCGTTGATTCTTCCATAAAGAAACCTTTGGGGAGGATTGACGATGTTCTTATTGTTGTCAATGATAATTATGTGCCCGTTGATTTCACTATTATGGATATTGAATGTGATCCTTCATGTCCAATTATTTTGGGACATCCCTTTTTGCGCACCGTTGGTGCTGTCATTGACATGAAAGAGGGTAATATAAAATTTCAGTTTCCTCTCAAGAAAGGGATGGAACACTTCCCTCGTAAGAAGGTCAAGTTACCTTTTGAGTCCGTTGTACGGGCTAGTTATTCTTTTACTCTTGATAAAACTTGATCTATGCATTATGCCTAGCTTAAAGGCATAAAAGAAAGCGCTTTTGGGAGGCAGCCCACATGAATAATTTTTTTTGCTTTTGTTGTGTCTTGATGTTGTTTACTGCTGTAGCATCGTCATTGTATCTTTACTTTTCATATTTGTGCCAAGTATAGCCTCTGATTGCTAGAAAGTTCAAAAGTTGTGAGGTGCTGTCCAGGAAATAGATTCTGTCCTTGGATAGAAAAATTCGTATAAAATCACCAGATCATCTTTTTGGTCTGAATTTTTTCGACAGACTTCTCTATATAATTGTCTTTCGTGCGTCAGTTCTGAGTTTTTGATTTGAGTTGCAGAAGTATCCCGAACAGGTCAATTACTGCCTGTTGTTCTATTTTTCACAGATTATGTCCTGTTTTTCCTTACCTTCACTTTGCAAATTAAGAACTTGCTTTTTCTTTGCAAAAACCTTTTGGCAATCTTGAGAAACAGTAGAACTTCAAGAATATCCTTATTTCCAGCAAGGTATAATTATTTTATTAAGGGTACTAACCTCGCTAATCAGATTATGAATGAGTTATGTATGAAGGGAGTTTTCAAGTGTGCGAGGGAAGATGATAAAAAGATTCAGGAGTGTCAAGCGCTCAATCTTGGGGATGCCCCCGTGCACCCCCAAGAAATATTCAAGGAGACTCAAGCGTCTAAGCTTGGGGATGCCCCCCGTGCATCCCCTTCTCCATCAACATTATCAGTTCATCTTTTGTTCCGCTATGTTTTTATCACTTCATGTGTTATGTGTTATGCTTGGAGCGTCTTGCTTTTAGTTTTCTTTTTAGTTTTTCATAACGAGTCGAAACCCAGCATTCCTTTATGTGGGAGAGAAACACGCTCCACCTCTACCTAGAACATTACATAGAATTTTCATGTCTATCTATGATGTGTGTGTTCTTTATCTTTTAATAGCTACTATCGTGCTTTGCTCTTAGTATTCATGCTTATCTTTTCAAAGAGCTTTTATTTAGTTGGTTGCTTGAACTCTCTTTAATTACCATGCTCACCTTATTAAGAGAGTTTGCTTCCGTTTCATGGGTTAATGTGTCTATGATAAATATGCTACTTTCATGATGGTGCTTAGTAGTTCAGGTTTTCTTATGGTTAATCTCAGATAGCTGGGGGTTCCCAATGTGTCATTGGAGTACCAACTTGGTTTGTTTGCCTATGATGTGATATGGTTTAGTAATATCTTCCTTCGAGAATTTATTTTGATTGACTTGGCGTATGCTCACGCATATTCAAGACTGTAAAGAAAGTCTGTCAAGCCTTGATGATCTGTTGTTTCTAAGTAGCGATATAACTACCATGCCTGATTCAATATTGCTTTGTCGCTCTGCATGATTATGACCGTCATTGCTCTCTTAGTTGGTCGCTCCCAGTCTTTTGCTAACCTCCACGTGCACTAAGCAAATTAATCATGCAATACATAGCTCATGGGAAAGTAGCCTAAAAACTATTGTGGTAAAGAATATGTTGCTTATGTATCTTATTTCTTATGAGTTGCTTGCTGAGCGGTAACCATGTTTCTGGGGACGCCATCAACTGTCACACTTTTGTTGAATATCATGTGAGTTGCTATGCATGTTCGTCTTGTCTGAAGTAAGGGTGATTTACCGTGGGTTGAATTAATATGCATATTGTTAGAGAAGAACATTGGGCCGCCAACCAAAGCCATGCCTCATGGTGGAAGATTTAGCTTGGACCTTAATCCTCAATCTCTCATGAGAATATGCTTATGCATTAAAGAGGAGTCCATCATCTATTTTCTATGTTGTCCCGGTATGGATGTCCTCAAGTTGAGATTTATCAAAAACGAGAAATCAAATGC
Organism: Secale cereale; assembly: GCA_902687465.1. Taxonomy (NCBI): domain Eukaryota; kingdom Viridiplantae; phylum Streptophyta; class Magnoliopsida; order Poales; family Poaceae; genus Secale; species Secale cereale. The sequence continues at coordinate 372,166,943 of LR738714.1, read as the reverse complement.
GATCTATCTCCTTGGACCTTTGTACAGGTGGCATAGAGGTACCCCTTTGTGACACTTGGTAAAAACATATGCAATGCAATGATAACCCATGGGGATCCGAGCTAATTAGGACAAGGAGCGAGCACTATTGGTATTCGATGCACGAGGCTTGAAACTTATAAGATGTTTTATACATGACACATATGAAGTACTACTACCGTTGACACAATTGCCTCCATGTTTCATAATAAAAAGCTCTAGCACTTCAAGCATCAACTACTGAGAGCATGATTGTCATTCTGAGTGTAATGTGCATTGTCCCAAAGTAGCATTGTCTTTTGCATGATGTTGATATCGTTTATTCTGAAATGATTGTATCTAGTCATCACTTAAACCTTGAAGGTGCCCCTGCATTTATGTTTTGCATACTAAAGGGGGCAAGCTAGATATCACTCGATCATATTTGCACATCATGTTCATTGCAAATCTTTTTGTTGTTTCAGTTTCATGTTGTAAAACTTTCAGTCATTTCTGATTTTCTCTTGAGACAACTTAATTACTTTAGAATCATTGTCTCAGTAAGCTTTTGTCATATGACTATGAGAAAGTCCAGTATGGTTAATAGCATGTCACCACAGAAATTATTCTTGTTATCATTTACCTACTCGAGGACGAGCAGGAATTAAGCTTGGGGATGTTGATACGTCCAAAACGTATCTATAATTTCTGCTTGCTCCATGCCACTTTTGGGTGATATTGCTATGATATTCATACACTTCCATACACTTTTGATCATATTTGGACTAACTTACTAATCCAGTCCACCCCAGTGCCAGTTTCTGTTTTCGGCTGTTTTTGTATTTCAGGTTTTCACGTTTCGAGAACTGCCCAGAAAAATACAGAAAAAATATATAAAAAATCAGCGTTCCGGGAACGACACTCCTTCCGAAGGGGAGCCTAGGGGGCCACAGGGGCCCCAGGCGCCCTATGGGCGCCCCCCTGGGCCGCGCCGGGGGGGGCGCCTCGGCCCCCCGATGCCCTACTGTGGCAGATATTTAAAGGGTCCCCCGTAACCCTTGAAACAAGACTTCTTTTCGCGATCCCATCTCTGTTCCGCCGCCGCCGCTTCCAAGATCGGGAGCACCAGGAGAACTCTTCACGGCACCCTGCCGGAGGGGAGGATCACCACCGGGAGCTTCTCCACCACCATGGACGCCTCCCGGATGACTCGTGAGTAGTCTCCCTTGGACCATGAGTCCATGACCAGTAGCTATGTGATGTTCTCCTCCCGTTCTTGTGCTTCGCTAATTAGTCCTCGTGAGCTGCCCTACATGATCGAGGCACCTATGTAATCCTTATGCTGTCGCTATGTTGAGTTTGTTGGGATCCGATGGATTATGAGATTATGTTCAGATTGATCTTGAGTAATATATTTGATTCACCTCTTTTATATTTTAGTTCATAAGTAATTATTGCATGTTCTCCGTTGTTATTTATTGCTTTGGCCGAGTAGTAAGTAGTGACTCCAAGAGGGAACGTTATGCTCGATTGTGGGTTCATGCCCCTCGATGACTAGCTTGAGCGACAGAAACATGAGTCTAGGGGATGTGCTGTTGGCACAAGGGGGAAAACAACGGTGCTTGTGCCCGCAGGTGCAAGGATTGTTTACTTTACGCAAAGTTCTTTTAATGCAGTTGTCTGTTGCATTGAGTTTACACTATGGGTGGGACTCGCAACTTAATACCAGCGTGTCGGGGGAAACTGTCCGCCACGAACACCTATGGGACCGGAGCCCCTTGTCTGTGCGGTACGAGGGCGGAGGGAGCACGAAGAGCAGATCGAGGCAGACGCGCGGGCAGTTTTTACCCAGGTTCGGGCCGCACGGATGCGTAAAACCCTACTCCTGCTTGGTTGTGTATTGAGTTGAGCACTCGGGAGCTTGAAGAAGCAGCTACACCGTGCGTGAGAGTAATCTAGGTTTCGAACCCCCTCCACGTTGTGCATGGGCCTCCTTTTATAGTGCAAGGGGTCACCGACAGGTGTCAACGTAGGAGAAAGGGGTAAAAATGTAAAAGAGGTGGTAGTTGCAACAGTGCGGGAACAGTGGAGCTACAGTACAGAACAGTGGTCTATACCTACTTTAACAGTGGGGGACAAGGGCATTTAATGCCCGTCGCCGTCGACCCCAAAAGCTCCCGCCGTTGCGTCTCCGTCTGCCACGGCGATGGATCCTCTGCCGTGGAGTGCCACCGTGTCCCCCAGGCTGCACAGCCATCCGCCACGCGTCCCTGGAGTGGCCCCAGGGCGACGCGTGGGCCGATGAGCTGGAGCGCGGGCACACAGCGCACCTCCCCCGGCGAGCACCTTGCCGGGGATCTCGACCTTGCCGGGCCCGGAAGCTTGCCGCTCCCCGAGCCCTTGCCGGGTCTTCTAAGATAAAATCTTCTATTCGTCCTGACAAGCTCCTCTTGCCAGGGCCTCGTGCTAGTTAAGCAATCTCGAGCCTGGGACGGCCTTCCCGGCAAGCTCCTCTTGCCGGGGTCTTGGTCTTCTGTCTTGTATACTTTGTTTTTGAATGGCTAGATAAGGGGCAGGAAGGTCTCCGGTAAGCGCGTGGTGAACCCTGCCGCGGGGAGCTGCCGCTGCCCGTGCACAAGTTGGGGTACTAGGGTACCCCTACCTTAGTACACCGACAGGAGCCCCCGGGCCTGGGCCACACACGGTGCCGAGCGCTGTTGGGCCAGGCCCAAAACAGTGCACGGGCACCCGCGGCCCGCGGCGCGCCGAATCCACTTCCATATCCGCCGCACCCCACGGCAACGGCACGCGTCGATTGCGGCGCCGTGGGATGGGACGTGCCCACGATTTCTTTAATGGGAAGGGCGAAACGCCCCCCCCCACTCTCCCATAAAAGCAGAGAGAGCGGCGCGGTTCCCCTCCCTGCGCACTCATTGCCATCGTCTTCTTCCTCAGATTCCTCTGCGCTTCGCCTCTACTCCTCCGCCACCACCAAGCTCTTCGTCCCCTTCCTTCCACCGCATCCGCCATGGCCCCAAAGACCGACAAGGCGAAGTCGGAGAAGTCCAAGCGGGAGAAGTCAGATCAGGCGGCGAAGCTCGCCGCGTACCGGAAGGAGCACATTGTCTTCGCGCCGAAGCTCGGCGTGCGGGAACTTTGGAACAAATATTATTTGTTCTGGGCCAAGGAGACCCCAGCGCACCCCCGCACGCGCGTCTACCCGGCCGTCGCCAAGGACCACTACCCCGGCGGGTATTACTTTTTCGCAGCCTTCTTCCACTGCGGTCTGTGTCCTCCCTTCTCAAACTTTTTCTGCGATATCATGAATACTTATGGCTTCCACCTCCTCGACTTCACTCCCAACGCCATCCTCACCATGTCCGTTTTCGCACACATGTGCGAAAACTTCGTAGGAATCCAGCCCAACGTAGCTCTCTTTAGGCACTTTTTCATCCCCAGAGCAGAGGCCGACGCCCCCCTCTCCGGAGGAATCTCTTGGGTGTTTAGGCTGAATAAGAAATTAGCCTACTTGCCGGGGGAGCTCCGCGGCAAGTGGGAAGAGTGGCGCGCGGAGTGGTGCTGGGTCGTCGAGGAGCGGCCGCAACACTTCACCGCGCCGCGCACATCGCCCATCGTGCGCGGCAGGGATTGGAGTAATTTCGATTCCGACGATTCCAAGCTGGATATCGCTCTCGTCAGAATCCTCCGTCTTCGGATGGCGCCGCTGTCTGTCGCTGAAGTGGGCGCGGACTTTCTTCGTCGCCGGATCGCCCCCCTCCAAGACCGGAAAAGGCCGGCGTGGCAATACGGCGGCCCGGCAGACATCATGAGGCTGCGCCCCGGCCTCAATTTTAACTTCACAACACTCGAGCTGCGGGGTATGGTCAGGGAACTTTTCAAGTTCGACCCGGCACACCCCGAGTACTTCCGCGCTCCCCGGGGAGTGGTGCCGCTCTGCGCCAGCAGCCCCCGGGATCGCCTTGTCGCTATGATGCCCGCGTGCGACTCTCATGGATTGGAGCGCACGTGGATTGCGCCCAAGCCTATCGACGTCCTCGAGTTCTACGACAACCTTGCGGAGGTGTTGGAGAAGACGGACGATCTCAAGCTGCACACGCGGGCCACCACCGACCAAGAGATTGCTTACATGGCTTCTCGCGCTGAAGAAGTCGCCGCAGCCGCGGCGGCGGGAAACTTTGGATACACACCCGCGGAGGCGGAAGCCGCGGATGCCTCCAGCCAGGCGGATAAGGAGGAGATTCGCAAGCTGCTAGAGCTCCCTCCCGACGCGCTCGCCGGGGTCCCCTCGCTGAGGCACTCCGGGATCAATGGGATCGCGACGGAGGCCGCGGCAATGGAGGGCACAGCCGGAGGAAGCAGGGGTGCCGCGAGGAGTGGAGGCGCCGGACGAAGCGGGGCCACCAAGGGGAAGGGGCCCGCAGTGCAAGGCGCTGGGGCCAGCGAACTGGCCGAGGGAGAGGAGGGGGGGGAGGAAGACACCGGCGGATCCACCGAGCTCTACGCCGACGACCTCTCCTCGTCGGAAAGCTCCCCGCCCCCGGCGAGCCCGAGGCAGTCCCCATTGAAGCGTCTCCGCAAGGCGGCGACGGGGGAGCAGGCGCGAGCGCCCCGGCAACAGCCAGCTCGCCGGGCAGCTCCCCGGCCGAGCCAAGACGTGCCAAGGGCGACCGGCGTGCCGGCCACGGCAGAGGCCCCGCGCGCGCGGACCACGACAGAGGCGTCCCGCAGGCCGGCACCGAGCCGGCAAGGATCTTCTCGGAGCGGAGCAGCTGCTCCGCCCACTTCTCGGGCGCCGGCCACCACAGGGGCTGGGCCTACGCAGCCCCCAGCCCCGGTGGCTCCGAAACGCGCGAGGGAATCTTCATCCTCCGCTCCTCGCGCCGACGCGCCCACCGTGGAGTTTGACTTCTCCGCGCTGAGCGAGGACGATGAGGAGGACCAAGAGTAAGGACCCGAGACCTTACTCCTTCTTGATTTTTATATCTCGATTGTTGCTGACGCTTGACTTTGCTTGTTGCTTGTGATTGCAGGACCTTGGAGCAGCGCGCGAAGAGGGTCAGGGTGCCCACAGTTGAGGTCGTAGAAGACCCATCTGTCGCGGAAGCAGGGATCGCACCGGAGCCGAGCTTGCCGGACCCGAGTGCCGCTCCGGGGAGTAGCCCCCAGCGCAGCCCCCAGCGTAAGTTAGAGGTTTACTGTTTTCGCTCGTCGGGGTGCGCTTAGGGCTTTGATCTCTCTTTCCTTCTTTTTTTTTTTTTTGAATGTCTTGGTTCTTCTATCTTCTCTTGTGCAGAGGTGGAGCCGCAGCGGGAAGAGCGCCCGGAGACCGTCACCGAGGAGCCGCAGGCCCCGCCGTCCCCGGCAAGGCAAAACTCTCCGGCAAGGGAGAGCGCTCCGCCAAGGGCGGGTACTCCGCCAAAGCAGAGTACCCCGCCAAGGGCGAGCAGCCCGGCGAGGACGGCCACTCCGCCAAGGCCGAGCTCCCCGGCAAGGGAGCCCGCCGCAGAGGACGTCCGCCAAGGTACGTTCTGTATTTGGTTTTCTTGACTTTGCTTCTTTTTGGATCTTTGCTTGATCTTGAACTTCTTTTTCTTCTTCTAGATCTTCCTCCTCCTCCTCCCGCGCCGATGGAGACCGAGGTCATCAATATCGAGGATGAGGAGGGCGCGCAGGGCGGCGGCGATGACGTTCCCGTCGTCGTGGAGATGGCCGAGGCCACCGAGGAGGCGACCGAGGCCACCGAGCCGGCCGCGCAGGAGGCCACTCCGGCCGCTGACGCCGCGACCGGGGAGGGGGACGGCGACCGCACCGCCGACCCGGAGGTGGCGGGAGCACCGGATGCTACGCCGGCCGCCGGCCCCTCCACCGGCGAGAAGCAGGCGTACTATCTTCGTGCCCCCAATGGCGTCTTTATCCAAGTGCCTTGGGGGTCTTCATCAAGAGCTCCCGCGGAGGGCGAGGCGTTTGACGGAGAAGTCCTCGCCTCCGCGGGTCTGACAGTCGTCGAGGCGCCCGGTGAAGGAGATGGGCCCGAGGAGGAAAAGCTTCTCCACCAACTCCTGGCCCTTTACCGGGCCAGGCAGGCGAAGCTTGCCTCCCGGGAAGCCCTTGCTGCCCAGGCCGCCGCCGAAATGGAGAAGCGTGCGGCGGAGCTCAGCGCTGCCCACAAGGCGGGCCTCCGCGAGGTGGCGGAGGAGCGCGAGCGTCTCGCCGGTGAATATCAAGAGTGGCTTTTGGAGAAAGCCGAGGCTGAAGAACAGCAACTACCATGAGGTGGAGATGTCCCGGCGAGAAGGAGAGATCGCGCAGCGGAAGGTGGATCTCGACTCCCATGAGGAGGACCTTGCCGCTCGCGAGGCTGCCCTTGGCGGGGAGCTGAAGGAGGCGAGAGCCGCTGCTGCTGCCGCGGAAGACGCCAAGAAGGAGCTTGCCGCCAAGGTTGAACGACTAGAAGCGGCGATGAAGGTGAGCACCGAGAAGGTTGCCGCGCTCATTACTGAGCGCGAGAAGGACGCCCACACCAACGCGGAGCTCCAAGTGAATCTGTCCAAGAGGGGCGATGAGCTTAAGGCCGCCAAGGACTCCATCGAGGACTTGGAGCTGAAAGTCTCAACTCTGAGGGATTCAATTGACGCCGCCAAGCTTCGAGAAGACAAGCTGAAGGAGGAGCTCCGCAAGGAGCGGACCTTGGTGGACAGCGCCAACAAGGCATCCGAGCTCTTCCGCAAGAACATTGAGCTGTGGACCGAAGAGCTGGTTTCTTCTGCATCCAACATTGACCAGGAGTTGCTTGCCTTGAAGGTCGAACATCTTATCTACTCGCCGGATCCAGACCTCCCGCACAGCGCCAAGCTCAGCCTCTTCTTCAGAGGCGTCGCTCCGGCCCTTGCAGGTCTCCGGAACCGCATCCCCGCGCAGCTGGCCGAGGAGTCGTGCCGTCTCTGCGCAGGAACTCTGGAGCGGGTCTTGACGAAGATCGTGTACCGCAACCCGGGGATCAACCTCAAGAACGTTCTTTGCAGCTTGCCGGCAGATGCAGACACGGAGGCCCTGAAGGAGCAGGTCAGCCATATCATCGCCAAGGTGGCAAAGCTTGGCAGGAAGGAGGGCGACCGCGTAGACTAGGGCCCCATTTATCTTTATCTTTTCGTTGCTGCACATTATGTTACGAACTCATTAGTCCATTGCGACAAGTTGTCCTTGTAAGATATTTGCTTTACTTCAATCAATCAGTGCAATGTTATCTTCCTTGTTCCAATCTTTGACTTTGTATGTTCCTCACCCTACGCTCCCGGGGAGCTTGCCGGAAAGGGGCCCTTGCCGCGAGCGCTGAGCGCTGAGCAGCCTGCTGGCCAAGGTCCTCGCCGGCAAGCAACCTCGCCGCAGCAAGTCGCAACGCACTTAGCTTGCTGAGTATACTCGGAAACGAAGCAAGGGCGCGACACTTGTCGCAGCTCACTTAAATCGTTGAGTGGACCCGAAGACAAGATAAGGGTGCGGCAAGCCACGGGTAGGTTCCTCCGCGCACAGGTTTTCCATAAAAAGTGTGGTTGTTCAAGGAAGACAACCAAAATTTAAAATTTGAACTGGTCAAATTCTAACAACTTATCTTTCACATGCTGCTTGCTCATGTTGTTTGCTTTCCGGTAAGGCTCTTCTTTCTTGAGCGGCACTTAGTTCCTCCTCCACCTCCTTCCCCCCCGGCAAACTTGTGCGCGAGGAACGTTCCTTCTGCTTAAGAGAAAAAGGAAAAGGAGAGGGAAACAAGCATATTGCCTTTCGGCGTAATAGTGCTTACCGAATGTCTAAGTGTTGCATCAAATGCCAAATAAAACATGCGAATAGCAAAGAGAAGCATGCGAAAGGCAATCGATGCGAAAACACGAAATCTTTACTGATGCACGGGGTCTGCGCCCGGCTTTGTACAAAGGGTTACATGCAACAGCGGCAAGGCTTGTACAAAAGGTGGTTGCCGGAACGGATCACGGCAACCGCGCCTTAGGGGTGAAACTTGCGAAGATGCTCTATGTTCCAGGAGTTGCTCACCGGTAAGCCTTCTTCGGTCTCGAGGCGGACAGCGCCGGGCCTCGTAACTTGTCTCACCCGATAAGGGCCTTCCCACTTCGGCGTCAACTTGTTGGAATTCTTGGCGGACTGAACACGCCGAAGAACAAGGTCGCCTTCCTCGAGACTCCTGGCCTTGACTTTGCGGCTATGGTAGCGGCGCAAAGCTTGCTGGTATCGAGCAGCTCGTACAGCAGCCTGGAGACGTCCCTCCTCAAGGAGCAATGCGTCATCTTGCCGCAGTTGCTCTTGCTCGAGCTCATCATAAGCGAGCACTCGAGGGGATCCGTATACGAGTTCCGTGGGGAGAACTGCTTCTGCTCCATAGACTAGAGCAAAAGGTGTCTGCCCGGTGGCTCGACTCGGTGTCGTTCTGATTGACCAAAGAGCCGCCGGGAGCTCCTCTATCCAATTCCTTCCGCACTTGCGCAGCCTGTCAAAGGTCCTTGTCTTGAGTCCGCGCAGCACTTCAGCATTTGCCCTCTCCGCTTGACCGTTGCTCCTCGGGTGAGCAACAGAAGCGAAACAGACCTTGGCGCCAAGGTCTTGGACGTACTGCATGAAGGTGCGACTAGTGAATTGTGTACCGTTGTCGGTGATGATCCTGTTAGGGATCCCGAAACGGCAAACAATCGACCTGAAGAACCTGACTGCTGACTGTGCTGTCACCTTTCTCACTGGCTCCACTTCTGGCCACTTTGTGAACTTGTCGATTGCAACGTACAAGTACTCAAAGCCCCCGATAGCGCGAGGGAAAGGGCCGAGGATATCGAGCCCCCAGACCGAGAAGGGCCATGACAAAGGGATTGTTTGGAGAGCTTGAGCTGGCTGATGTATTTGCTTTGCATGAAACTGGCACGCTTCACACTTGGTTACTAGTGCAGTTGCATCTTGGAGGGCTTCTTGCCAAAAGAACCCTTGCCGGAAAGCTTTCCCGGCAAGCAGCGCTGTTGGGCCAGGCCCAAAACAGTGCACGGGCACCCGCGGCCCGCGGCGCGCCGAATCCACTTCCCTATCCGCCGCACCCCACGGTAACGGCACGCGTCGATTGCGGCGCCGTGGGATGGGACGTGCCCACGATTTCTTTAATGGGAAGGGCGAAACGCCCCCCCACTCCCCCATAAAAGCAGAGAGAGCGGCGTGGTTCCCCTCCCTGCGCACTCATTACCATCGTCTTCTTCCTCAGATTCCTCTGCTCTTTGCCTCTACTCCTCCGCCACCACCAAGCTCTTCGCCCCCTTCCTTCCACCGCGTCCGCCATGGCCCCAAAGACCGACAAGGCGAAGGCGGAGAAGTCCAAGCGGGAGAAGTCAGATCAGGCGGCGAAGCTCGTCGCGTTCCGGAAGGAGCACATCGTCTTTGCGCCGAAGCTCGGCGTGCGGGAGCTTTGGAGCAAATATTATTGGTTCTGGGCCAAGGAGACCCCAGCGCACCCCCGCACACGCGTCTACCCGGCCGTCGCCAAGGATCACTACCCCGGCGGGTATTACTTTTTCGCAGCCTTCTTCCACTGCGGTCTGTGCCCTCCCTTCTCAAACTTTTTCTGCGATATCATGAATACTTATGGCCTCCACCTCCTCGACTTCACTCCCAACGCCATCCTCACCATGTCCGTTTTCGCACACATGTGCGAAAACTTCGTAGGAATCCAGCCCAACGTAGCTCTCTTTAGGCACTTTTTCATCCCCAGAGTAGAGGCCGACGCCCCCCTCTCCGGAGGAATCTCTTGGGTGTTCAGGCTGAATAAGAAACCCGCCTACTTGCCGGGGGAGCTCCGCGGCAAGTGGGAAGAGTGGCGTGCGGAGTGGTGCTGGGTCGTCGAGGAGCGGCCGCAACACTGATCTGACATCTTTGGACAGAGTTGTACCGGCGAGCTTCTCCACAGCCTCGTCGGACCCGCGGGCCCGTCGGGACCAGCGCCAGGTCCTCGACGACCGGCGAGATGAAGACGCTCGGACCACGATCGAGCGCCGCCGAGAAGCTCGGCGACAATCCGACAAGAGAGCTGGGAACGCTGTCGACGCACCCGCGCCCGGTGAACCAGGCGACTTGCCGTACGCGGCAGGCTGCCCTGCGTTCACCCGCGAGCTGCGGCGCGTCCAGTGGCCCAGCATGAAGAACTTTAAGCCCGACGTACCGGAGAAGTACGACGGCAAGACGCACCCCTCGGAGTTTCTCAGCGTCTACACCATAGCAGTGCAAGCTGCCGGGGGGCGCGACGAGAAGATCCTAGCCAACTACTTCCCGCTCGTGCTGAAGCCGAACGTCCGTTCGTGGCTCATGCACTTGCCGGAAGGCTCTATCTCTTCTTGGGCCGACCTCTGCCATCAGTTTGTTGGCGCCTTCACCGGCGGCCACAAACCCCATTGCCAGGAGAGCGATCTCCACATTTTGGCCCAGAAGGAAGGCGAACCCCTGCGCAAGTATATCCAACGTTTCAGCCGGGTACAGCACAACATCCCCGACGTTCACCCTGCTGCGGTTATCAGCGCGTTCCATCAGAACGTGCGTAACCGCCGCATGCGTGAGGAGATGGCGATGACCAAGATCAGGGACGTCAGCGAGCTCTACGCTCTTGCCGACAAGTGCGCCCGTGCAGAAGAGGGGAGGAAACTCCCCGGGGAGGATGCTGGCGCAGGGGGAAGCGACAGCGACGACGCCGCCCCGGCAAAGAAGAGCCGGCGGCGGAACAACAGGAAGAAGGGCAAGAAGGAGGTGCTTGCCGTCGAGAAGTCCGGCAAGGAGGCCCCCGCCAAGCAAGCGCAGGCTGGCGGCTCCGGCAAGGAGCCTGCCCCTGCGGCGGCGGCCGACAAGCCGGGTAGCTCCGACAAGCAATACTGTAAGATTCACCGCACCAAGGGTCACGACCTCTCCAACTGTAAGCGCGTCGAGTACCTCGTCGAGCAGCAAAAGGCTGAGTACGAGAGGCGCGACAAGGAGAAGGCCCAAGGTGGCGGGGAAGAGCCCAGCAAGAAGCGGCCATTCAATGGCCGGGGAGGACGCCGCGGCAAGGCCAAGCAGCGGCAAGGAGATCGACCTCCCCGGGGCCGCGACAACGACGAAGACGACGATGAAGACATGGAGGACGACGAGAACAGCGAGCAGGAGTTCCAGAAGGCCACGGAAGTCCTGTGCGTCGACGGTGGCGCCTCCCTGCACACCTCCCACCGCCAGCTGAAACAGTGGGTGCGTGAGGTGAATGCAGCCGAGCCGCCCGTGGAGTCGCGCAGGCTCCTCAAATGGTCCAGCCCGCCCATCATTTTTGACCTTGAGGATCACCCTGACCGCACCACTGCGGTCGGGTGCTTGCCGATGCTGGTCTCACCCACCATCCGCAACCTCAAGGTCACCAAAATGTTGGTTGACGGCGGGGCCGGGCTGAACTTGATCTCCTCTGCTGTGATCAAGAAACTCCAGATTCAAGACGGCGAGCTCGAAGAGACCGGTTCATTCCAAGGAATCAACCCGGGAAGGAGCAAGCCCAAGGGAAAGATTACTCTGCCGGTGACCTTTGGCGGGGAGCTCAACTTCAGAACTGAGCGCATCACCTTTGACGTTGCTGATATTCCATTGCCCTACAATGGGATACTCGGCCGTCCCGCCCTCGCCAAGTTCATGGCAGCTTCCCACTATGCCTACAACGTGCTGAAGATGCCGGGGCCGATAAGCGTCATCACTGTCCACAGCGACAAGAAAGATGCGACAGAAGACCAAGACCCCGGCAAGAGGAGCTTGCCGGGAAGGCCGTCCCAGGCTCGAGATTGCTTAACTAGCACGAGGCCCTGGCAAGAGGAGCTTGTCAGGACGAATAGAAGATTTTATCTTAGAAGACCCGGCAAGGGCTCGGGGAGCGGCAAGCTTCCGGGCCCGGCAAGGTCGAGATCCCCGGCAAGGTGCTTGCCGGGGGAGGTGCGCTGTGTGCCCGCGCTCCAGCTCATCGGCCCACGCGTCGCCCTGGGGCCACTCCAGGGACGCGTGGCGGATGGCTGTGCAGCCTGGGGGACACGGCGGCACTCCACGGCAGAGGATCCATCGCCGTGGCAGACGGAGACGCAACGGCGGGAGCTTTTGGGGTCGACGGCGACGGGCATTAAATGCCCTTGTCCCCCACTGTTAAAGTAGGTATAGACCACTGTTCTGTACTGTAGCTCCACTGTTCCCGCACTGTTACAACTACCACCTCTTTTACATTTTTACCCCTTTCTCCTACGTTGACACCTGTCGGTGACCCCTTGCACTATAAAAGGAGGCCCATGCACAACGTGGAGGAGGTTCGGTTCCGTTCGGTTCGAAACCTAGATCATTCCCACGCTCGTGTAGCTGCTTCTTCAAGCTCCGAGCGCCCAAACTCAATACACAACCAAGCAGGAGTAGGGTTTTACGCATCCGTGCGGCCCGAACCTGGGTAAAAACTGCCCGCGCGTCTGCCTCGATCTGCTCTTCGTGCTCCCTCCGCCCTCGTACCGCACAGACAAGGGGCTCCGGTCCCATAGGTGTTCGTGGTGGACAGTTTCCCCCGACAAGGTCCTTGGCGCCCCACCCATGTATGGATACAATAGGGTGTTAGGCCAACTCTCGCGAAGAAACGGTGATCAAAGAAAATACAAAAATCAACCTAGAGTCCGAATTGATCGAGACTCTCAAAGCAAGTGAGAACAAGCACCGATTTCGTCGTTTTCATAGGCGTTGGAAAGCTATTGGGGAATTGAGGTGATAGGACTTCTAGTGTTTACGATCTGGAGGATTTTACATACGTGCACACACAGGATCACGTGCGCGGAAAATTCTGAGCCCAAAAAGGGTCGTCTTGGCCCTCAAAAATGGCTTGCAGGATTGGAAAAAATGAAAGTTATCGCAATTACAGCTCAAATTTTGATGAGCCGGCATATCACTTTGGTGTTCAGGTCCTTGGCGCCCCACCCATGTATGGATACAATAGGGTGTTAGGCCAACTCTCGCGAAGAAACGGTGATCAAAGAAAATACAAAAATCAACCTAGAGTCCGAATTGATCGAGACTCTCAAAGCAATTGAGAACAAGCACCGATTTCGTCGTTTTCATAGGCGTTGGAAAGCTATTGGGGAATTGAGGTGATAGGACTTCTAGTGTTTACGATCTGGAGGATTTTACATACGTGCACACACAGGATAACGTGCGTGGAAAATTTTGAGACCAAAAAGGGTCGTCTTGGCCCTCAAAAATGGCCTGCAGGATTGGAAAAAATGAAAGTTATCGCAATTACAGCTCAAATTTTGATGAGCCGGCATATCACTTTGGTGTTCAGGTCCTTGGCGCCCCACCCATGTATGGATACAATAGGGTGTTAGGCCAACTCTCGCGAAGAAACGGTGATCAAAGAAAATACAAAAATCAACCTAGAGTCCGAATTGATCGAGACTCTCAAAGCAAGTGAGAACAAGCACCGATTTCGTCGTTTTCATAGGCGTTGGAAAGCTATTGGGGAATTGAGGTGATAGGACTTCTAGTTTTTATGATCTGGAGGATTTTACATACGTGCACACACAGGATCACATGGGCTGAAAATTTTGAGCCCAAAAAGGGTCATCTTGGCCCTCAAAAATGGCCTGCAGGATTGGAAAAAATGAAAGTTATCGCAATTACAGCTCAAATTTTGATGAGCCGGCATATCACTTTGGTGTTCAGGTCCTTCGCGCCCCACCCATGTATGGATACAATAGGGTGTTAGGCCAACTCTCGCGAAGAAACGGTGATCAAAGAAAATACAAAAATCAACCTAGAGTCCGAATTGATCGAGACTCTCAAAGCAAGTGAGAACAAGCACCGATTTCGTCGTTTTCATAGGCGTTGGAAAGCTATTGGGGAATTGAGGTGATAGGACTTCTAGTTTTTACGATCTGGAGGATTTTACATACGTGCACACACAGGATCACGTGCGTGGAAAATTCTGAGCCCAAAAAGGGTAGTCTAGGCCCTCAAAAAATGGCTTGCAGGATTGGAAAAAATGAAAGTTATCGCAATTACAGCTCAAATTTTGATGAGCCGGCATATCACTTTGGTGTTCAGGTCCTTGGCGCCCCACCCATGTATGGATACAATAGGGTGTTAGGCCAACTCTCGCGAAGAAACGGTGATCAAAGAATGTCGGGGGAAACTGTCCACCACGAACACCTATGGGACCGGAGCCCCTTGTCTGTGCGGTACGAGGGCGGAGGGAGCACGAAGAGCAGATCGAGGCAGACGCGCGGGCAGTTTTTACCCAGGTTCGGGCCGCACGGATGCGTAAAACCCTACTCCTGCTTGGTTGTGTATTGAATTTGGGCACTCGGAGCTTGAAGAAGCAGCTACACGAGCGTGAGAATGATCTAGGTTTCCAACCGAACCGAACCCCCTCCACGTTGTGCATGGGCCTCCTTTTATAGTGCAAGGGGTCACCGACAGGTGTCAACGTAGGAAAAAGGGGTAAAAATGTAAAATAGGTGGTAGTTGTAACAGTGCGGGAACAGTGGAGCTACAGTACAGAACAGTGGTCTATACCTACTTTAACAGTGGGGGACAAGGGCATTTAATGCCCGTCGCCGTCGACCCCAAAAGCTCCCGCCGTTGCGTCTCCGTCTGCCACGGCGATGGATCCTCTGCCGTGGAGTGCCACCGTGTCCCCCAGGCTGCACAGCCATCCGCCACGCGTCCCTGGAGTGGCCCCAGGGCGACGCGTGGGCCGATGAGCTGGAGCGCGGGCACACAGCGCACCTCCCCCGGCGAGCACCTTGCCGGGGATCTCGACCTTGCCGGGCCCGGAAGCTTGCCGCTCCCCGAGCCCTTGCCGGGTCTTCTAAGATAAAATCTTCTATTCGTCCTGACAAGCTCCTCTTGCCAGGGCCTCGTGCTAGTTAAGCAATCTCGAGCCTGGGACGGCCTTCCCGGCAAGCTCCTCTTGCCGGGGTCTTGGTCTTCTGTCTTGTATACTTTGTTTTTGAATGGCTAGATAAGGGTCAGGAAGGTCTCCGGCAAGCGCGTGGTGAACCCTGCCGCGGGGAGCTGCCGCTGCCCGTGCACAAGTTGGGGTACTAGGGTACCCCTACCTTAGTACACCGACACAGCGAGATGTTCTGGATAGATATCTCAAGGTGGATGATTAGTAGTAGATATTGATGGATTTTGGTCTACTTACTTTGGCGTACCGCCCATGCTTTGAACCTCAACCTTTCTTACAATGTAATCAGCATTGGTTTGCGTTCGTGGTCCTGTCAATTGCCCAGCTGTAATTTGTTACCTCACATAGCCGTTTTATCGTCTTTTGGGAGAGAGACATCACTAGTGAACATCATGTGACTCCGGTCCTTATTACCATCATTGATCACATACACTATTTTACTTTTCTCTATTTTATTTACTATTGCAAAACACTATCTATCACTACTATCATATTGCTTTTAACCCTTTGTGAACTGCAAGGCCGGAGAGATTGACAACCTCTCTGTACTCGTTGGGAGCAAAGTTATTTGTATCTGTGTGTAGGTCCACGTTGATTGCTAATTGCGCCGTTAGCAGTTGACACCTACCTGTTGAACCTAGGAGTCTCTCGGGATTCGATCCTTGGCATCTTTGCTAAGGGAAAACACTTCTACTTACTGCATCTTACACCTTCCACTTGGGGTAATCCAACGAGGGGTTCGAGGCCCATCAGTTTGTCGAGATCCAATGAATTGTGAGTTTATGATCAAGATCATCTATGAGAAATATTTGGTTCTTTTCTGAACTCTTTATGTGTGCTCATAATATCCTTGCAAGTCTCTTCGAATTATCGGCACGTATTGTATTGTTTCCATCGAGGATAAAAACATGGGGTTTATATCATATTGCTTGAGTTTATCCCTCTACATCATGTCATCTTGCTTAAGGCGGTACTCTGTTCTTATGAACTCAATACACTAGATGCATGTTGGATAGCTGTCGGTGTGTGGAGTAATAGTAGTAGATGCAGGCAGGAGTTGGTCTACTTCTCTCGGACGTGATGCCTATATACAATGATTATGCCTAGATAGTCTCATAATTATTCTCTTTTCTATCAATTGCTCGACAGTAATTTGTTTACCCGCCATAGAATATCGCTATCATGAGAGAAGCCACTAGAGAACACTATGGCCCCGGGGTCTATTCTCAACATATCAATCTACATCTACTTTACCTTTTCCGCTTTTACTTTCTGTTCTTATAAATAAAAATAGCAGAAATGTAAACTATCATCTCTATCAGATCTCACTTTCGTAAGTGACCGTAAAGGGATTGACAACCCCTTATCGCGTTTGCTGCGAAGTTCTTATTTATTTGTGCAGGCACGAGGGACTCGCGCGTGGTCTCCTACTGGATTGATACCTTGGTTTCAAAAACTGAGGGAAATACATACGCTACTGTGCTGCATCTCCCTTTCCTCTTCGAGGGAATACAATGCAAGCTCGAGAAGTAGCAAGATGCCGCGTGTGCCAGACGAACGGCGCCAAGTTCGACCCCCGTGATGCTATGTGGGTGACGAGGAACACTCTTGGAGAGTACTCGCTTTTGATTGGGGACAGCTACCCCATTGTGAAGCAGATGCCACCTTCCGTGCACGACACGGAAGGCCTGCCGTTCAGAAGCATGGTTGTGTCTTCAGTGCGAACCGCCGGATGCACGCTATGCTGGGACACGCTATCCCTGATTTATGCAGGTTCAGCTTGGATGAGTCTCCATCGTGCGAAACCGGACTAGAAGCTGCAACAATGATTCCCGTTTCCCACCACTATGGATCGTGCCATCCATGAAGAACACTTGGGACTGGAACCTGGAGGAGGACATGTAGCCCATCTATAATGTGTAAGTGGAGTACGGTAAATTGTGAACGGTAGCGTTGTGAATATATGTAGACTAGTCGTGCACAAATTATCACATGAATTGGAGATGAACTTGTGTGGCATACTGTCATTTGTCCTTTAGAATTTATTACTAGTAAATGTGTTATGTGTACGTGCAACTTTTGTGGTTGTTGCACGAGCTCCAACACGCTCTTTGAGAAAGAAAAAAAGGTGGCACAACTTTGGATATACGTGACGTGGCGGCATCATACAGTCGCATCGTTCGCTATAGTTGTACTCTGTGTAGTACACTCCTACTCGGATGACAACTCCTATAAAACCTTGCGCTTGGCTCTTTGCCTCTTCGGGAGGTTCAACAGTTCGTACTCGTGTGAACCTTGCACTTGGCTCTTCGCCACTTCGGAAGATCCAACAATGATTATACTATAGTACACATTATGCTTCTGGCAATCTGACACGGATTGAACTGCAGCACATCCACTGCGAGGGAGAGGGAGAGGGAGAGCGCTCTAGTCAAAACCCTCTCCTCATCCTGCGAACCACCGTGCGCGTGGGCGAGGGAGAGGAGTAGTAAGCAAGTTTCTACTCATTCGGTGAGTTGACGGGACACATCAAAGCAGTACTAGTACTAGTCCATACTGCGTCCTTTCCGATTAATATAGCTTAATTTGAAATGAGAAAAATACACTGGCGGTCAACGTATGTAACAATACGCTCTTTACGGTCACTATATATAGTTTTGCGGTGATTATACGATCACTAGCTCATCGTAGAGCACCGTATTGCACCCTACTGATCGGCCACATAGTCGACGTGGCACTTTGTTGACTGGTTAAATTGTCACCTGGTTTCTGGATCCCACCTGTCAGTTGGCAGAGCAAAGAAATCAGCTAAAAACAAAGAGTGTAGTACATCTACACTTCCAATGCATTTAGCCTTTAATCTAAATCGATATTGATTGACTAATGCACCAACTTGTGCTCTAGGTATAGGCAACATGTCAATCCTTAATTACAGCATGCAACGACCTTCATTTAATCTTCTTCTCTCAATGGTCGCATGCACACATAAGTCTGCTACTTTTGGGCGTTAATTATGCCCTGGTCAATGTGTAAATCTCTAAATGTACAGTCTTTCACGGACGTAGGGAGTAGGTTGAGCATTTGAGCGTGGTCGTGTGTGTTGCGTCGTGTGCCGTGTGCCGCATGGGTGCGTGAGTGTTGCGTGTGTCCATGTGTACGTGTGAGTGTTGCATGTTGCATGCATGCATGCATGCATGGGGCTTACTCCCTCCCACTGACATGTTCATATTTCAAGCTTCCTCTGTTCCCTCCATATGGTGATACTCCCTCTGTTCCCAAATACGGAGTAATATCCTCCCTCTGTTCCCAAATACGAAGTATTTGTCTTTCTAGAAATTTCAACAAGTGACTACGTATGGAGCAAAATGAGTGAAGTGAGCGTAGAGGCATAGGGATAATGTAGAAAGGAAGTCTTCGTGATCCATTATTCCCAATCTCGGTCAGAGAGAACTATTCAACTAATCTTCGCAGTGAAGTGACAATACATGCTGCAGCAGATGGGACACTTAATTAATAAGCTGAACCAGCGTGTTGGTGTTACTAAATCAGCCTTACCCAATACTGCCATCATGTTTGCCAGTAGAGCACGCTTCTGTCCTCCATTGACTGACATATGGGCCCTCTTGTGGTAGACACATATGTCATCGGTGTAACTATTTACACTCCGAAGGACGGTATATCCTGGTAGTAGTAGTAGAATTGAGATTTAATGCACTTTCTTCCCCGTCTTCCACTCTTCTTCCTCCTCTTTTCTTCTTCCTCCTCTCCTCCCCATCGTCGGCAGCACACCATTTCCCCCCGGTCTCTGCTCGCCCGCCTGCGCTATCTTCCTTGGTAGCTCGCGCGTACCATATCCCCCCGCTCACTGCTCGGCCACACGAGGAGAAGCTTCTTCGCTCGCCCGCGCGAATCCACTTCCCCGCTGGCTCGCAGGCACCAAAAACCCCAATGGCAGAACCGACTGACACGCAGAGCCGAGATTGGAATTCCCTCCCCGATGTTCTCTTGGAGCAGATCTGTAATCGTATGGACCTAATGAGCACCATCCGTCTGGCCACATGCTCAGTGTCTTTGCACCGTCTACTCATCTGCAATCGGCCAGCTCTTTTCAAGACACCCTGCTTGCTGATGCCCGATCCTCGCAGGTGGCGCATACACCAACTTGACGATCCTACGGAGGTTGCCATGGTTCCCCTCAACATGCTACCACACCCGTCCACCCGTCCTTCATGCGCGGCCACTACTGGGCGGGCATGAAGGCCGACTAGATCATCCTCATCCACCAATCTGGTAGTCCATGGCGTCTCGTCGATATCTACACCCAGCGAGAAATCACCCTTCCATCTTTGGATACCTCCGCCATCGAGCCTCGCGGCCCGCCGAACACTCATGCCTACTACGCACGAGACGCGTCGAGATTTTGGCTTGACCTCTGTTTGCTGAAGGTTGTAATCTGCGAAGTGCCCACACCATCAGAAGACTACATGGATTACAAGCTCATTGCCGTGTTCAACATGGGATTAGTCTATCTGGAATCCGGTCGCCATACATGGTTATGGCTCATCGTCGATCCTCTTTACCTAACACTTCTGTCTGATGCTATAGTGCGCGATGGCATCGTTTGTGCGGTCGACGCATAGATTGGCTGTCTATACTGGTGGAATCTATCATCGTGTAATTGTTCTATCTCATCTCATCTTTACCTTAAGAATACGACTACCTGTTCATTGTTACAAATTTAGAATATATAGTATGTCTATAACCACATCATTGCTATATGTTCCTCTCATTTCCTAGATTTTTATGACCACACATGTTATTGTTAGAGTTGATATGTGAACAATTGGTATCTAATGATTGTTAGAATAGATGATTGCTATATGTTATTCTCATTTCAAGGATTTTTATAACAACGCATGTTATTGCTTAGAGTTGATATGATAACTGTCGTAAGTGTTATGGTAGAATATGAGTAGGCCATGTCATATCTGTTTTCCTCTCATTGTTACATCATGTTTGAACCATGATATATTGCTAGAATATGAAAGCCATTGGCTTATTTTTTAACTTCGGGTATGATTATGACCACGGCATTGCAATTCTCTGTCTATGATATGTGTCACTATTATAATAATCTTAATTCCACACATACTCTGAACATGATTGTTTATTTTTGTCATTTTGGTCTCCAATTTGAATTGTTGCAGCAGACGCAAATGCGCTAGCCTTCATGATTCCAGTACTTGGAATCATACCAGCCGATGGGTGGTGGTTTATCGCTCGTTCAGCTGACGGTGGTCATTTAATGCTCATTTGCACGTCCCAAATTGACCAAACCATTTCATCAAACCGCATGCAGTACAATGCCTGGGCGTTCATGACATTGATGGCTATGGCTGCTTCGTGTTCGAGAAAGATCCCAACTCTGTTGGGCCAGGCGTATTCAACTGGAGGCGGGTTTACAACCTCGGCAACCACTCCATGTTCCTCGGGTTCAATTATCTGATCATCCAACCAATCATCGATCATATCACCGGCGATGATTACCGTGCTATGCAACTTCCATTCACCGGGGGGGGGGGCTGTGTTTACACATCATACCATGGGTTTCATGAATCACCATATCCAGAGATTCGTCGACACAGCTTGTTGCCAGATAATCTCCAGTGTGTGATAGGCATCAAGCTTTCATGCGATGGATGGCTTTTGCAAACCCGACATGCGGCGATGTGTTTCATGCCAACAACAAATATGCACAATTTGATTCGTACTGATATGTAGACTGAGCCATGTATTCTGCTGTTGTAGCTGTTGGAAATATGAGGCCAAAGGCCTACTAGCAAAATTCCAACAGTAGCACGACCCTCTTTTGTTGGATATTATGTACTGTTGTTAGTTTGAAGCTGTGCAGTACATACATACATACATACATATATATATATATATATATATATATATATATATATACATATGTATATATATATATACACAACCGGTCTATTCTCATAACATTATGAGAATAATATTCTCATAACACTTCCGAACTGCACGCACAACGCGAGGGCACTGCACAGGTACTGCAACACAACGAAAGGTGAACTTCGTTTCGAATAAACTATACGTGTTGTTTTTTGTGTACCTTTTTTGCTCTAGTTTTTTAACCGTTTATCGGAATTATGCGTGTAATATACCGTTGAAAAGGTATGGAGTAGACGCAACTTCGCCATGTTGAACACTTTTCAAAATTCATCATAGTTCAAGAGCAGTTTTGAAAACGGTGCGACCGACGAATAATGGCAGTGAGCGTTTTTTCACGTTTTCTTCTAAACCGCTCGCCGGAATGAATCAAATGATATACTGTTGGATAAATATAGTCGAGGCGCATCTTTTTCATATGTATTGTTTTCTCTAATTCGTTACGGTCTAAGAGCAGTTTTGAATTTAACAAATCGCGGAATTATGTTTTTTCGAATTTTTTCAATTTTCGGTATTGTTTTAGCTTTAGTTTTTTAACCGTTTGTCGAAACGAGGCGTGTGATACACTGTTGGAAAGCTACGAACGAGGCGCAACTTTCATATGTTGAAATGTTTTCGAGATTCCTTACGGTTTTAGTTAATTTTGAAAATCGTGCGGCTGACTACGAAGGGCAGCGGCCGTTTTTCGTGAAACTTTTAAAAACCGTTAGTCGAAATGATCCAAACGATACACCTTGAAAAGATATCGTCGAGATGCTACATTTTCATGTAGAACTCTCCCTCTAATTCATTACGGTTTAAGAGCAGTTTTGAAATTAAAAAAACGCACACACTCTGTTTTTCCGCGACACAAATATCAACGCGTGTACTGCATCAGACAGAAGAACGCACTTCTTGAGGCTGAAAACCGCACTGCATCAAACGTTCAATCGAACTGCATGATTTCTTTTATTTATATGTAACTTTTTTTCGGATAAGTAAGTGGATCGGACTTCACGCCGAGTGTAAGTGAAAAGCAAAAGTATGGAGAAGTGAACCGCATTACTTTTTTGTGTCGTTTTGGTAACAATTTTTCCGTTGCACTTACAAGATGAACAACATCAAACGTCCGACCGCACCGCTTCAAATGGTCAAGTGAACAACATTGTTTTTTTTTGTTGTTTCTCTATCATTTTTCATTTAACACATATTTGCACTGCATTTCTTTTTTTCTTTTTTTTTCAGTTTGGAGTTTTGGGTTTCCACATTGGCGAGCTGTATACGTGTGAAGAAGAGAACCACATGGTCAAGGGAAATGAGCCGGAACACAATTCGAAATGAACTTCCTTTGTTATATTATAGATGTGGTTCGCTTCTTCACAAAATGAACTTCAAATGAACATGGATATTCTCTTCTCTTTTCTTAATGAGCGCACTGCAAATGATTTCCATAAGAAAATACAAAAATGAGGTGACTACAAATGAACATCCCGGCAAACAATTGACGTTTTCTGTCCACCACAACAGTGCACTGCATGCTCCTCGAGAATAGAGAAATAGTAGTAGGAATCTGGGTTGAAATTATCCACCCAAAAAATGTATCTGGGCCGAATCCGGCAACCACCGAAGCTGCACCTATGCTCGATCCGGACTACAGAGAGGGGGCGTTGGTGAAGGGAGCTCATCGGCGGATACTGGAATGCACCAGGGAACTAGGACGCTAGTAGCAGCCCGCATCTGGGCTTCCTCGACCCTCATCCTTTGCCAGGACAAATGCCATGAGGCGGCTCAGTAGTCGTTGGATCCTTGCCGGAGGAGGAGCTCGTGTCGTCGCCCTCCTCGCTTATCGGCTGGCGGAGCACCGGAGTCATCTCCCGTGGGCGCTCAGGAACTAAGTGGCGGCGCACGTAAGATCCAAATCCGCTGGATCTGGCGCGTAAGGCTTCGTGGTTGACCGGGGCCAGCAACTGGGCGCCCCTGGATCCATCTCGAGTTTCTTGGGCGAGTGGCCACCGTGACCACCGTCGTCGCCCCGTCTTTTGCCAGATGTGGGGATAAGGATGGGGTTAGGCCACGTCGGGGAGGAAGTAGTGGCGGGCTTGGGCGGGACCAGGGTGCTGGCGGCGGCATGGGCACATGGTCGGCTGCATCACAGGGAGGGGCCGACGGGAGGTGGGAGGTAGGTGATGGCGGGTCCCAGATCCGGCGACAGGAGCCACCGCACGGTGACGTAGTAGGAGGTTGTCGGGATGGCGCCGTGGTGGCGTGGGGGAAGGAGGTGGGGAGGGGAGAAAGCGGGTAGGGGAGGGGCGACATCGTTGTCGGCCGCTCCCGCAGAAGGAGGCGGGGAGGGGAGGTGCGGCGGCTCTCCCGACCGCTCCCGCGGTAGAAGGAGGGGAGGGTAGGGGGAGCGGCGTGGAGGTGAGGGTGTTAGCAGAATAAGCTTTTTTGTTAGGAGAATAAGGTCTTAAGGGGTGTTATGAGAATAGACCCACCCTATATATATATATCACTTAGGCTTCAAGTGCATACTTGTTAGTTAAACCTATGGTTAAAATGTGACACTAAATACAACTAGTAAGTAGTACAGTAGCAGTACTAGTATACGTCGGTCAGATTATTCATCATGTCCACACATTGAATTGACGTGACAACACGCTGTGCGTGAGGTGACACAAGAATCCCGGCGGCGTGTTCGGTTATTTTGGACTTCAGATTTGGAGTACCACTTATCTGCCGAAATCTTTCATCATTCACTTAAAGCAGTCGATTGATCATACATTGAGTACCATATAACTGGAATTAACCCACGCAAGTCAAAGAAGGATTGGCCGGTGCTGCCGGCTGGCGTCAAGTTCGATCCCATGGATCAGGAGCTGATCGAGCACCTTGAGGCCAAAGTGAGTGCTGACAGTGCGAGATCTCACCCTCTCATCGATTTGCTCATACCAACCATCGACAGCGAGCACGGCATATGCTACACCCATCCTGAGAAACTTCCAGGTAAGACACCGATCAGCCGTCTACTTACACAAACATATACCTTTGTTTATAGCTCTATTTTTCTGTTTAGACGCATACCTGGTGAAGCAATTACAATTTGATAGTTAATAAAAAGTGAAACAAGTGACTGCAACATGCCAAAGATGTTATGAAAATGCCAACTATGTACACTAAAACCTGTATTCGTCAATACTGCAGGTATCACACTGAGTGGCCTAAGAAAGCATTTCTACCAGCGCAATTCCAGGGCATTCAAAAGGGGCACGTGGACACGTGGCAAGATATAGTCAGAGTGCGGCATGCACGCGATGTGGTACAACACCGGCAATACCTTGCTAGTGATGGTCAACGGTCGGCAGACGGGCAGCAAAAAGGTTCTGGTGCTGCCCACCAACAAGAACTTCGACCAGCAGAGGACCAACTGGGTGATGCACCAGTACCACCTCGGGGACCTGGAGCAAGAGAAGGAGTGGGAGCTGGTCCTCTGCAAGATTTTGTACCACAAGAACACTAGGGCCAGGAGTAAAAAGATTATAAGTTAGTTTGGTATTGGTACTTGTACTACCTTGTCGTTCACAAGTTGGTATTGTTGTTAACGATCTTTTGGTATGAACTTGGCATTTGCTTCCAACCATCATGCCGAGGGTCGACGTGGATATAAAGCTGAATCATTTGTTTCGAAACGAATTTTTAGGCACCTGATTTTTATTTGATGGGTAGCATAAGCACCTGCCGTTCGAAATCCCAGTTCTCCAATTTTTTTGAAACAAGTGCATGCTCTTATTATCACGATGAAAAAACAATATCCCTGTTGCATCCCAGTTATCAGTCTGTACTTGCAGAATTCTCTCGTTTCTTGAGCACGTATATTGTTTTTTCAAGCCGAGCAAGTTTCAACTAGGTTGTAGACTGCCCAGGCTTGGTTTTGTTTTTAACAGGCCTAGCCCATGACGACAACGGGGCACAAAGATCCAGCAGGTATCTACTAGCCTCTGGCCCGCTAGCGTTAGTTATATTTTGTCTTACAACATCCGCAGGCACTTTTTTTACTGAATCAAATACACAGCCCAGTTCTATTTTCCTCTTGAAATGCGTGTCCTACATCCGTTTTCTAATCTCTACCTATAGTTTTACTAGTTCATATACACGTATCATTATATTGAAAATACTTAAAATTCACTTTTCATATTTACATCCTTATTTTTGTTGTTGTTTTCCCTCCCAGTGCTGATTTTTTTACCACTGGTTTTCCCTTAAACCAACTCAATTGTCCCACCTCTTATTTGCTTACAAAAACAAAACGATTTTTTTGGCAAATCAATAAGTTCTTAAAAAAATGTTTATCATTTCGGGTTACAAAAGTTCGGACTCCACCGAAATATGCAAAATGAAGTTGAACTTTTTGACCGTGGTCCTGGGCAGAAAATGGGATGTAATAAATTACTTAAGAATCGGCAAATGGGCTGCAAATTATTAAAAAATAGCAAATGGGCTCTATGTTGTCTACCACAAATTTGGAGGCTGACTTGTGGGCCTACTAAGTTCACGCGCAAACAAGGTTTATCAAAAAGGAAACTTAGTCAACAGTCGACTCTACCAGCGTCAGACAGTTAGATGTCAATCTAACGGCAATCGTGCTTCTTCAGTCTCTGATCTTCCTGCCCCAGCCACCCAAACCAGCGCCGTCGGAACCGCCTGCTCCCGCCTCCCGTGGTTGGCTATGCTGCTGGGCAGGCCTCACGGCCGCATCATATACTCACATCCCTGGCCTGTCTATCACTCTACTCACCCACACCTCCTGCTATTTTCCGGCGACGGCAGCCGAACCAGTCAACTCTCGTACTCTCCACCGCGTGGGCAGCCACTGCCGTGTCTTCCCCGGCTCCGTGTCGTTCCCTTCGTAGGCCTCACCACGTCCACCGCCCTGGTGCTCTCAGCGCGGCGTAGTCAACGTGGTCATCGAATGACATCCATCGGAAGTGGACTGTACGTGGAGAGGTTGACAGCTGGGTCCACGGCCGCACACAAGGAAATGCCTCATTATTACGCACAAAATAATGATTCCTCCACCTGACATCTGGGACCCGCTGGAAGGGCCTCTGTATTTTGCGAAAAAAACATTCCCTCCGCTGACAGGTCGGACCCACCAACTATATCTTCGCACGCAAGGAAGTGCCTCCTTATTGTGCACAAAAAAATGAATACACCCTGCCAGCTGGGACCCACCATGGTGGGAGGCCGACTTGTGGGCCTACTAAGTTGACAAGGACGGAGGGCTTTGTCAACTTAGTCAATATGAACGATTCTAGCTCCAGTGACGGTACGATGTCCATCCAACGGCCTTAGGGCTTCTTCAACCTCTGGTCTTCTTGCTCCAACCGCCCAAAGCAGCACCGGTCGTGCCGCCTGCTCCTGCCTCCCATTGCCGGCTGTGCTGCCGCAGAGGCCTCACCGCCCCTATACTACTCCCACCGCTGGCCAGGCCATCCGTCCACTCACCCACACCGCCTCTTATGCTGCGGCGATGGCAGCCTCACACCGCAGCCGACCCAGTGAACCCTCGTACACCTCTCTTTGTGGGAATCCACTGCCGCGTCTTCCCCGGCTCCGCGTTGTCCCCTTCCTAGGCCTCGCCGTCGTCCACCGCCTTGGTGCTCTCGGAGCGGCGTGGTCAATGTGGTCAACGACCGATGTCGGGGTTTTGGTGCGACATATGCCAACAGGTGGCTTATCATGCATGGGGACAATAGAGCGTCGCCGGGCCCTGGAAGCGGGACGAGGCGGAACTTAGGATGCCTACGAATCTTACCTAGGTTTGGGGCTCTCCGTGGAGATAACATCCCTAGTCCTGCTCTGCGGGGACTTGGCGTCATGACTAATGTCACTAGGGTAGCTACAAGGTTGTTCCTTGAGCTGTGTCGTCTAGAGGAGGAAGAAGAGCAAGGCTAGCCCGCTACCCTCACTCTAGGGAATCGAGATGATCGCTAGGGTTTCTCCCTACTTCTCTCTATGTGTCTCTCTTCTCTCCAGAGTTTAACTAACCAACCCCTCCTCATGGAGGACCCTAGGGGGTTTATATAGGCCTACTCCCAGGGGTACAATGGTAATCCAGGCGGAATGGCCCCCACCTGTCAGCGTCTTCGGGTGCCGGCCTCTCCGCCTGTCTGCTAGGGCCCGCCGTCTGCGGGCCATGTGATTGCCTTTCACTGTAGGCGTGCTTCTGCTAACGGCAGCATCGTCAGGAGGGAAGTGGCTACAGTGCCGCCGTCTCGTGCCGTACACTGCCACTATGTCCTATCTTGTCATCTTGATGAGGTTCAGACTCCTAGGGTACGGTGAGCTGCCGGCTACCAGGCGGGCCGCCTCCCCCGGTCGCCTGCCAAGGGCTTCTTGATTCTGACTCACCCACTGGCCGGTGGGGCCGGCCTCCGGCGGGCCCCGCCATCTGTGGGTAGTGGGATCGTGGCTTCCTCTGACCGAAGCTTGGTCACTGGCAGTGTGGCTATAGTGATACGCCGCTTAAGAGGCGCCCATAGGGCACGCATTCACTGTAGCCATGCCACAGCTGTGTTGTGGTCCCCCAACATGCATCCCAAGGGAGAGGCGTAGGACCGTCTGCTAGCTGCTGGCTATGGGGTTGCCGCCTGTTTGGGCCCCTGCCGCCTGCTGGCAGCCGGCTCCAAGAGGAAACTGTCCCAGGAGGCGGCCCGATGAGCAGACGGCTGGGGGATAACAGGAGGCCCCCAATTGTCTTGAAATACCATGGGTGGTCGATGAGGACACCCATGGTCAGTATCTCCGACAGTAGTCCCCGAAGCTGGTGGAACTCTGCGGTTTGCGATTGGGGCTGCGGGGTTCCAGCAGCTTCCCTCCCTAAGTAGGATTGGCTTCCTTCGTCCATCTTCTGAAAGGAGCCGTCTGCTGGCAGCCAGAGCTCTGCAAAGGGGCCGGCTCCTGGCAGTCGGACCTTCGTCTTCAAATCTTCGGGGAGAAGATACCGTCTGGCCGGCAGGCTGCTACGCAGGTGTGTCGATCGTTGGCGGCTCTCCACACGTCGTCGCCTCGTCGCGTCAGCCTGCCAGCCCACGCGTTTGACGGGATGTAGCAGTGGGCTTGGGCCCGCCACTACAGGACCTTGGTCCGCCCGCAGATCCAATGTTGCAGGGGCAATCGATTGCCCTCCCCACGCGCAGTTAATGCGCGCGGATTAGGCGCGCAAAAGGTGGGGATCGTGCGGGGCGTGGAGCAGTTAATCCCACGCCCCGCCCCCTTGGCTTCGCCGCCCCGAGCCTATAAGTAGGCTGGGGGAGGGGGGTTAGCGCCGTTCTCGCGCCCGCCCCGCTCCATTCTCCTTCTTCTTCCTCGCCTCAGCCCGCACTTCTCGCCACTTCTGCCCGCAGCGCTTCGCCGCAGCGAGCCACCACCTCGAGCCATGGCCACCGCAGCGCCGGTCCGCCATTCTGGCTAATGGGACGGCAGCGACGTCATCGAAGCGCACATCCACTACCTCCGCCGAGCGCGGAAACTGCCCCTGCCGACAAGGTCACTAGGCGCCTAGTGCCGGCGGCGGGGATCAGGCCGGCGCCGTGGTTCGGCGAGCGGGTCATCTTCCGCTCGCACTTCCCGTGCGGCTTCGGCCTCTCCGCAAGCGGCTTTTTCCAGTCTTTCCTTGAATTCTTCAACATCCAACCCCACCATCTCACGCCGAATACGGTGGTGACGATGTCCTCCTTCGTTGTCATGTGCGAGGCGTACCTCGGCATTCTTCCCACGATGGAGTTGTGGACCGAGCGTTTCTACATGAAGCTCGGTACCACGGTCCAGAGCGTGGCCGCCTACTGCGGGGGATCCATTGCGATGAAGCACAGTGGGGCCAAGAACTATTTCCCGGTGCCCCAGCTTGTGGTGTCGGTGAAGTTGTGGTAGAAGACGTACTTCTACGTCTCCAATGTCGACTCCGCTCAAGATTTCATCGGCCTGCCGGGCTAGGCACCCGGCCAGCCTTTTGAGCCCTGTGACTCTTGGAAGACCAGGCCCACCACCCTCACCGAAGGTGCTTCCATCACTGTGCGGCGCCTCCAGGAGCTGAGGGACAACGAAGGCCTGGTGTTTGCGGACCTCCTGGTCACATTTACGATATGAGCAGGCACCGGGACCCGAGCCGGACTTGTACCAAGCTGATGCCATACAAGGAGGTGTCATACGTGGTGAATTCTGTATCCAACTGCAAGCTCTCCGACTCCGGCTGGGCCTTTGGCAAGCCACCGTACAGCCGCAGCAACGAGCCGTCTGCGGTGAGCTCTCTTCTTTCTTTATTCTTCTTTCTGTCTGTCTCAGCCGTCTGATCCTGGAGCCGTCTGCAGATCTTCCCCGCCCAGCCGACGCCGGGCTCTGACCAGCCGGGCCGCCCTCTGGAACCAGACCGCTCCCAAAGCGACACGAGCGACCCCGATCTAGGGGCCACCGCCATGGAGGAGAAGGAGGTAACAGGCGGCGGGGGCCAGCCAGCAGGCGGCCTGCTAGAAGGCGGCATCGAGAGTTGGTCGGACGATGACGAGGAGGATGAGGAAACGCCAATCCGCGTCCGAGAGGCGGGTCCGCCTGGGACGCAGCAACCAGCAGGCGGGGATGTCAGCCGCAGCCAGCGGCGTGAAGCGCCGGTTCTCTGCGGGGCCGTCTGGCACCAAGCCCAAGAAGCTTCGGTTGTCGGCCGCCGCCACCAAACGCCGGGAGGCGGCCGCCAAAGCGGTCCTTCCTATGCTTCCCAAGCCTAGGCCAGCCGTATCTGGGTAAGAACTGTGTTTTTTTTCTTTTTTTTCTCTTGCGTTTATCTCATTCTGCTGCCCCCAACGTGGCTGACTTGCTGTCTTCTTTGGGTTGCCCACGCAGCGCGCCGCTCTCTCTCTCTCTCACGGGCGCCAGTGGGCTCCATTGTTGGGGGCACGGATGTCCCCCCTGCGCCCCGCCGCGTGGATCCCACCGCCGCGCTCAGGGAGGCGACGGAGAGAAACGCCCGCGAGGCACGCGAGGAGCAGGAGGCCGTGGCCCATGAGCGGGCGGTGGCTGATGCTGCTGCCAGGGCGGAGGCTGAGGCAGCCACTAAGGCCCAGGAGGACGGCGCCGCCCGAGGCCAGGAGCAGGAGGCGGGCACTCAGCAGCCGGCGGACTGCGCCATCCCCTAGGAGACAAGCTCTCTGGAGCCGTCTGTCCAAGTGCCGGCTGCTGACGAGCAGCCGGCTATAAACAACGAGGGGGACGGCCGCGTCGCCATGGAGACAGAAGTGGTGCCTCCCGCGCCGCCTACTGGGACGTAGGGCAGCCGGTCTGCAGGAGCGGAGGTGCCGCCAGCTGAGGGTGTGCTGGTGACAGGCCCGCAGCCCGCCCCCGAGTTCCTGCCCGTCCGCGCCCTATGAGGGCGGTCTCCGCATCGTGGCGAGTAGAAGCCGGTGGCGCCAGCTCGTCAATGCCGGAGAACGAGGCTACCAGTGCGGCGCCATCAGGCTAGACACCCGGAGGCGGCGGTGCGCTGATTGTCGCGTCGCAAGACGTCCTTGACCGCTTCAACTCTCTGAGCGAGGTCGTGCAGACGGTGATGCGGGAGTTCGTGGCTACGCGAACTTCTGTTCGGTTAAGCTGACTCCATGTTTTTGCTTTTATTCCTTCAATTTCTTCCGTGGGGGCGCTTCAGCGCACCCACTAGGTGTAGTCCCCGAGTTCTGAGCCGGCTGCTGAGCAGGCGGCTTGGAACTCCAAGGTGTACCTTGCGGGCTAACTTATGTCTTGCTATAGGATTACCACAACCTTCGGGTGGCTTCCTTAACCGCCCAGCGTCAGGAGCTCGCGCACCTGGGGACTGCTCTTGCAGACAGCCAGGGTGAGTGTTCCTCTCCTCCTTGCGGGGGTGCGTCAGCGCACCCGCTGGATGTAGTCCCCGAGTTCCGAGCCAGCTGCTGAGCAGGCAGCTTGGAACTCCAAGGTTGTCTTTTTGCTGATGTTGATGTTCTTTTTGTTCTCTTGCTAGCAGTTGCGACCAACTTTCGCAACTAGCTGGGCGAGGTCCAGGCAGAACTTGGCGCCAAGGAGCGGGAGCACGATCTCGTCACCCAGGACCGTGACCACCTGGCCAAGGAGCTAGTAGACCAGGCGGCGATGCACAAGCCGGAGCTTGGGAAGTTGTCGGACGCCGAGATGCTCCTTCGGCCTGAGTTCAAGAACAAGCGCTCGAACTTGGCCGAGAAGGAGGCGGCTCTGCAAGACGGCTATGGGGCCATTGCAGACATGGTCGACGGTAAGACGCCTGCCCCTCTTTCTTTTGCTTGCCGACTGTTACAGCTAGCTCTCTTTCTTCTGAATCTTCGTCTAGTTCTTGCAGAATTCTTCCCGGGCCACTCTGTGGCCGCCAGCCAGGCCATTGAGGCCCAGCACGACGAGAGGCGCAAGGCGGGCCGGGTGATTGCGCCCAACGTGCCCAGTACTCCCACCGAACAGCTCCTTGCTGTCAAGGTGCGCCTCCAGCAGGCCCATCGCCCGCTTCGCCGCCTGCAATGCGCTGGTGCCCAAGTGTTGGCCGCCCTCTGGCCAGACGTTCCAGTACTCCGCACTCCCAGCCGGACTGCCGACGAGCTGGAGGTGGCCAGCCACCGCTTCGAGGCCTGGAAGGGCGCCGCAGCGAGGGCCGGTGCGCGAACCGCCCTGGAATTCACCAAGGGCTGGTACCCAGACCTGAATCTCGCCG
Source organism: Secale cereale (assembly GCA_902687465.1). NCBI lineage: Eukaryota > Viridiplantae > Streptophyta > Magnoliopsida > Poales > Poaceae > Secale > Secale cereale. The sequence continues at coordinate 372,135,255 of LR738714.1, read as the reverse complement.
AGCTGAAGACCTTCCACGTGGGAGCTGAGCCCGAACTGGCAGTAGTGCAAGGAGATCTCATCAAGCGCGCTGCCTCCCTCGCCGAGTACGCCGACACCGCCATTTTCGGCCCAGCGCTGGATGAGAATGGTCATGTGGTGCCACCTAGCCACTTCGGGCTGGACTTGGCGGCGTCGGAGGAGCTGGACGAGGAGATTGCCTCCAGTGATGAAGGCGAGGAAGAAGGAGACAGCGACGAGGAGGCCAGCTCCCAGGAGGCGGATCCGTCTGCTGGTCATCAGCCCGATCAAGCCTCTACAAGCGGGACCAGCAAGGCGGCGCTGCCTGCTGCAGGAGGCGGCCAGGCCGAGACCCATCAAGGAGCTCCCCCAGGAGCCGGCTCCGTCGTGCCACCCGCTCCGCCTGCTGCACCTTAGGCGTCATTCCTGTATCTTTTAATTCTTGTTTTTTCTTTAATACTCGGTAGGATTAGTCCGAACAATTCCACCCACTGGGTGTATCAGTAAGCTACTTCTGGAAGGCGGCCTTCGAGGCCTTTTTGCTGTAAATATTCTCTTAATATTGCATATGTTTATGCTGTTTGCCGGGTTCTGGGATTAGCACTGTCCTTTGTTCCTTAGGGCGGTTTTCTTTTTCTATCTCTTTTAACCGCCATCCCGCCAGCCAGACAGCCACTCTATGGTTCTGCGGCTGGGTCAGGTACTTAGCTGTTTGCCGGATAGGCAAGTATCCCGCCCTCTAGAACGCAGTGTAGCTAAGCCAGAAGCCGGCTGGCCGGCTGCTCAACAGCCGGCCAACTTGTACAAAGGACCGTCTTGCCTTATGTTTATTTTCCTTAGCCATTTTTCATGTGGGCACCACTTCTTGCCTTTGACTCCCGCCAGTCGAACATCCGCGTTCTGCGAGTCTGTGACTGAAGGCGGGAGAGGGCTTGGATGCCATCACATTACTTGTCCGACTATTAAAGAAAAGTTTTATACATATGGCTAGACGGCCAGTCCCCGGGCCGTCTTCTAGGCTCTGGTGCCGGACAAAGGAATGAACAATACTCATCCACATGCATAATTCTTATCATATAGATAAAGGGTTGGATAGTCCCCGAGAACTCCTCGGGGGTCCCATTGGTTCTCAAAATAAAGTAGATGGCACGACACATACTGTCTTTTAGCTATAAAAGCGACGAAGTAGGTTTGCGTTCCATGGGCGCTCTGACTCCTTGCCCGAGTCGTCTCTCTTGCGTGCTCTTGGCTTCTGGGCATCGATAAGGTAGTAGGCATCGTTTCCTAGTACCTTGCTGATGATGAACGGTCCTTCCCAAGGAGCCGAGAGCTTGTGCTGGCCGGCTGTTCGCTGGATCAGCCGAAGCACAAGGTCCCCCTCGCGGAAGGAACGTGACTTGACCCGTCGGCTGTGATAGCGGCGGAGACCCTGCTGATAGATGGTGGACCGGCTGAGTGCTACCAGCCGAGCCTCCTCCAGCAGGTCCACGCCGTCTTCTCGTGCTTCTTTGGATTCGGCTTCTGTGTACATGGTGACGCGAGGCGAGTCAAACTCAACATCTGTTGGGATGACGACCTCGGCCCCATAGACGAGGAAGAAAGGAGTGAAGCCGGTTGACTTGTTCGGAGTTGTCCTGAGGCTCCAGAGGACAGATGGCAGCTCTTCGATCCAGCAGCCGGCAGATCGTGACAAAGGTTCGACCAACCGGGGTTTGATGCCGGGCAGAATAAGGCCATTAGCATGCTCAACTTGGTCGTTGGACTGTGGGTGGGCAAGGGACGCTAAGTCCAGTCGGATGCCCTGTGTTGTACAGAAACGAGCCACTGCGCCTTTGGCAAAATTTGTGCCATTGTCGGTGCTGATGCTGTGCAGTATGCCATACCGGATAGTGATGTCTGCGATGAAGGTCACAGCAGTTGGGCCGTTGAGTTTCTTGATTGGCTTCGCCTCGATCCACTTGGTGAACTTGTCCACTACTACGAGTAAATGCGTCAGGCCGCCTCGCACTGTCTTGAAGGGACCCACCATGTCCTGTCCCCAGACAGCAAATGGCCAAGTGATCGGAATGGTCTTGAGTGCAGAAGCCGGCAAGTGTTGCTTGGAACTGAAGCGCTGGTAGCCATTGCACTTCTTGACCAAGTCTTTGGCATCGTCCAAAGCAGTCGGCCAGAAGAAACCGTGGCGGAAAGCTTCGGCAACAAGAGATCTTGAGGCCGCGTGGTGGCCGCATTCCCGTTGATAAATATCCCTCAGAATAGCTAGACCCTTCTCCACCTCCACGCAGCACTGGAAGACGCCTGTTGCACTTCTTCTGACAAGCTCTCTGTTGACTATTGTGTATGATGAAGCTCGGCGTTGAACTTGCCGTGCCAAAGTTTCGTCTGCTGGCAGCTCTCTTCTGAGAAGGAAATTGAGGATTGGCTGTGCCTAAGATGGTGCTGAGATTCCTGTTGTTTCTGCCAGTGAGATCAGGGTTGTTGGGCTGGGAGGCGGCGGGCTAGAGTGAGCCGCCTGTTGTGCTTCTGAAGTCCCCGGGCCGGCCGTAGTAGTCTCCAGGCCGTATGCTGGAGCTGGCTCATCTTGGCCGCCTGCTGGAGCAGTCCCCGGGCTAGGAACCAGTGCAACGGTTGCTGGGACGTCTGCTGGAGTTGGAGTATCTAGGCCGGCTGCTGGAGCAGTCCCCGGGCCGGCTGCTGAAGTTGTCGGGCCGTCTGCTCCAGGATCGGCTGGTATGAAGATTGACTCTGACTCTCGTGAAGGTTTGATAGACGGCTTGTGCAGGCATTGGAGGGACACGCCGGCTAGTATTGCTTGGCGGGTGGAGCCGATTTGTGCCAAGGTGTCGGCTTGCATGTTGTCGGCTCGTGGCACGTGGAGGAACTCACAGCCGTCAAAATGCCCACTGATCTACTGGACAAGGAAACGGTAACTCGCCATATTTTCATCCTTGGCGTCCCAGTCCCCAGATGACTGCTGGACAACTAAGTCTGAGTCACCATAGCACAGCTCTCGGCGGATGCCAATCTCTTTGGCCATCCGGAGCCCGTGAATGAGCACCTCATACTCGGCCACATTATTGGAGGCGACAAAGTGGATTTGCATGGTGTATTTGAGCTTGTCTCCCTTGGGAGAGGTGAGGACGACACCGGCTCCCAAGCCAGTGCGCATTTTTCATCCGTCAAAGTGCATCCGCCAATGGGTTGAGTCTGGAGCAGGCGGCAGGTACTGGGTCTCGGCCCAGTCGACGAGGAAGTCGGCCAATGCTTGCGATTTGATGGTGGTGCGGGGCTGGTAGAAAATGGTAAAGGGGGCCAGCTCAATGGCCCACTTCGCCACTCTTCCTGAAGCATCTTTGTTGCCCATGATTTCAGCAAGCGGGGTCGTGCATACGACCGTGATCGGGTGCTCTTGGAAGTACTGCTTGAGTTTCATGGCGGTGAAGTACACACCGTAGCAAATCTTCTGGTAGTGAGGGTAGTTCTGCTTGGAGGCTGGAAGCACTTCGCTCAAGTAATAGACCGGCCTTTGGACGGGCAAGGCTCTGCCGTCTTCTGGGCGCTCAACCACAATGACTGTGCTGACCACCCGGCTAGTGGCGGCTATGTAAAGGAACATGGGTTCCATGTCTGTTGGCGCCGCCAGGACAGGCGATGTGGACAGCAATTTCTTGAGCTGCTGGAAGGCTTCATCCGCCTTGTCGTTCAACTCGAAGCAAGTGCTTTTCTTCATCAGTTGGTACAGTGGGAGTGCCTTCTTACCCAGCCGGCTGATGAAATGGCTGAGGGATGCCAGGCACCCAGTGAACTTCTGGACATCCCGTACACGAATCGGCCGCTCCATTCTCTCAGTGGCCTTGATCTTTGCGGGGTTACACTTGATGCCGCGATCAAATACCAGGAAGCCAAGGAGCTGGCCTGCTGGTACCCCGAAGACGCATTTCTCCGGGTTTAGCTTGATCTGAAAGCGGCGCAGGTTTTCAAATGTCTCTTGGAGGTCCTCCAAAACAGTTCCCCTCTTCTCCGTCTTCACCACGATATCATCCACGTAAATGTGGGCGTTTCTGCCAAGATGCTTCAGGAGACACTTCTGCATGCAATGTTGAAAGGTGGCGCCGGCATTTCTCAAGCCGAACGTCAAGGTCAGGTAGCAGAAGGCCCCAAATGGCATGAGGAAGGCGGTCTTCAGATGGTCGGTCGGATCGAGTTTGATCTGGTGGTACCCGGAATAAGCATCAAGGAATGACAGCAGCTCGCATTCGGCCGTGGAGTCAATCACTTGATCTATTTGCGGCAGAGCAAACGGATCTTTAGGGCAAGCTTTGTTGAGGCTGGTGTAATCTATGCACATGCGCCATTTGTTGTTCTTCTTCAGCACTAGGACTGGGTTTGAGAGCCACTCCGGATAAAAAACTTCCATAATTAAACCGGCTGCTAGCAGGCGGGCGACCTCTTCTCCAACAAATCTTCTTTTCTCTTTTGACAGGCATCGGCATGGCTGCCTGACAGGCTTTGCATCTTCTCTCACATGTAGCTTGTGCTCGGCGAAATCCGTCGGGACACCCGGCATGTCTTTGGGGGACCATGCAAAGATGTCCCGATTCTCACGAAGGAAATCGACGAGCTCGCTTTCCTATTTGATGTCTAGGTTTGATCCTATGACAACAAATAGCTCTGGGTGAGATTGGTCCAAGGCAATCTTCTTTGTCTCCTTGGCAGGCTGGAACGAGCCTTGCGGCTCCGCCTCCCTGGGGTCGGCTGGTATGGCTGGCTGCTCGCCAGCCATTGCCACCAGTCGTTCTAGGCGGCGCTTTTCTTCAGCCACGACAAGGGACTCGGCCAGACGGCTGCTGGCAGTCGCACATGCGATGGGCTTCTCATAGTCCCCGGCTATGGTGATTATTCCTTTGGGACCCGGCATCTTCATCTTGAGATAGGCGTAATGGGGTACCGCCATGAACTTTGCAAGAGCTGGCCGGCCCAAAATCACGTGATACGGACTTTCCAGGTTCACCACTTCAAACCAGACTGGCTCCTGCCGGAAATGCTTCTTGTCACCAAAGAGGACATCAATCTTAGCCTTGCCGATTGGTAAGCAAGAGAGGCCTGGCACAATGCCATGGAACACAGTCCTGGTAGGCTGAAGCTGTTTTTATTTGATGCCCAACTTCTCCATGGTGTCACGGTACATGATGTTGATGTTGTTGCCGCCGTATACCAGCACTCGGGAGAAACGACAGGCCCACCTGTCGGTGGAGAGAGTTGCATCCAGGACCAAGGCATAAGATCCTGGGGAAGGCATGAAAGTCGGGTGATACTCACGGCTCCAGCTGACGGGCCTTTCAGACCAGTGCATGAATTCTGGGGCTTTAATGGAAACTGTGTTGACTTCCCTGCGCTGCTGGCGCCAGCTGTGCCTATCGTCCGCTTGGCTTGTGAAGACGACGTAGGCTCCATTTTCTTCCGGGAACACGTCCTGGACCTGGCCACCCGGACGAGCAGCCGGTGGATTGGGAGGCGGGGCTGCCTGCCCAGCAGGCGGCGGTGGCAGAGCTTCCCCTGTGGCAATCTGTGTGAGCCAATGGCACTTTCGTGTGGTGTGATTGGAAGGATTTGCACCGCTGTGAAACTTGCAGGGGGCATCCAGAGCTTGATCGAAGGAAAAAGCAGGTTGCCAAGCTGGCTTGCTGCCCTTCTGACGCTTCGGTCCCGCTTGTGCCTCTGGCTGCTGGCCATCAACTGCTGCCACCAACCGACTGTTGGTAGCCGGCGCGTGGGTCTTGCGCTTGTGATTGTTCGGTTGCTGGCGCCGACTGGACTCCCCAGCCGGTGTTTTAGGAGACGGAGGAGCCATCTTCCCAGAGGCATCCACTTGCAGCTCGATCTTCATGCAGGAGTCGGCGGTGGCGTATTTGTCTGCTATGCTCAGCAGCTCGTCCAGCGTGGCGGGCTCGTCGCAGAGGAGTTTGTGCTTGAGCAAGGTGCCTTCTGTGCACCCGGCCGTGAAATAATCGATGGCTTGTACCTCGTGCACTCCCTCGCAAGAGTTGCGCAGCTCTGCCCAACGCGTCAGGTAATCACGGGCTGACTCATTTGGGCCTTGAACACATAAGGATAGCTGGCGCGGCTTGGGAGGACGCTTGTAGGTGCTGGTGAAGTTGCGAGTGAAGACGTCGGTGAAGTCTAACCAGCCGTTGATGTTGTTGGGTTTGAGGTTCTTCGGTCACGTCCGGGACGTGCCCTGGAGCATGAGTGGCACGTACTTCACCGCAACACGCCTGTTGCCGGTTGCTATGCTGACGACTGTGGAGTAATCTACCAGCCAGTCCTCTGGCTTCACTGATCCGTTGTACTTGGGGGTATCTCTGGGAGTGAGAAGCCCTTGGGGAAAGGCTCGTTACGGATGCGGGGGCCGAAGCAGGCTGGGCCGAGGTCATCTTCTTCTTCGACTGCCTGGGACCGAGCCAGTCGGTCAAGGCGATGGTGGGCGTCATTCTCCCCGACTCCCGCGCGGCGGCCCAAGCGGCCTGCTAGAGAGGGGTGATCGACAGGCGGGGGAGACACACGCCTCTCCCATTGAGGAGGAGGCGGGCGTTCCTCTCGCCGCTCTACAGCCCTTGGGCGGCCGTCTTCATCGCGCTAGATGGTGACGCGGGTCTGCCGGTTGCGGCTAGCATCCGGCTCTGAGCCACGCCGGTTGTGGGCGCCGACTGTTGGAGAGTGGGATGTGGCTCCTTGCTCCCGCCGAAGGGGGCGGTTATCTGTCTGCACGCCGGACTCTGATGCCCGGCGACGGGCTTCCTGCTGCGCAGCAGCTACGTCGAGGAGCTGGCGGGTGCGCTGAGTCATGCAGCGAAGCTCGTCTCCCTCCAAGTGGCCCACCTCATCGACTGCCGCATGGGCAGCCCTTAGGTTCTCCGATGGGGTGAGGTAGACGGGCCGTGGGGCCACCAGCATGTCCGCCAGCACCCCGCCGCGATCGCGAACTGCACCAGCCCGGCTCGGCTTGCCAGCAGCCGGCGTGCCGCCTATGGCACAGTCCATCTCGCGGCGGTAGGCTTCAGTGAGGCGCCGGGAAGCGGCAAGCTTGTTGGCGATATCGAGGAGCGAGACGCGGAGTGCCTCCAGCGTCGCACCGTCTGCCCCCGCCGCGACTGGTGCGGTGAGGTTCTGCATGGCGGCCTGCAGCGGGTCTTGGCCCGACCCGCCGGACGGCTCGTCGTGGCTGGTGGCCAGCACCTCCGTGACGGTGCTGACGGTCCTGCCGCCGGCTGCAGTGGGGAGGGGGTCGTCGATGATCACCACGTGCTCGGGGAAGGAGTCGACGGGCGACGCGTCGAGGTCGATGATCATGTCAACTGGTGGGTCGGAGGAGCCTACTGACTCTATGTCAGAGGCGCGCTCGTCGATGATGTGGAGCTTGTCAAGGAGCTTGACGAGGCAGCTCTCCGGAGCAAATGGCTCTGCAGCCGGAGATGGCTCATCATGGATGTGGACGCCGACGAGAAGGTCGGCGAGTCCGCTCGCGGCGCATGCGGCCTTAGCGCCACGAAGCATCCCGGTGCCCACGCCTGCGGGCGTGCCGGGCTGGCTGTGCTCGCCGGGAAGGAACAAAGTTCCCGTCTAGAACATGTCTCCGGACGACGGTGCACCTTGCCCCACGGTGGGCGTCAAATGTCGGAGTTTTGGTGCGACATATGCCAACAGGTGGCTTATCATGCGTGGGGACAATAGAGCGTCGCCGGGCCTTGGAAGCGGGATAAGGCGGAACTTAGGATGACTACGAATCTTACCCAGGTTTGGGGCTCTTCGTGGAGATAACACCCCTAGTCCTGCTCTGCGGGGACTCCGTGTCATGACTAATGTCACTAGGGTAGCTACAAGGTTGCTCCTTGAGCTGTGTCGTCTAGAGGAGGAAGAAGAGCCAGGCTAGCCCACTACCTTCACTCTAGGGAATCGGGATGATCGCTAGGGTCTCTCCCTACTTCTCTCTATGTGTCTCTCTTCTCTCAAGAGTTTAACTAACCAACCCATCCTCATGGAGGACCCTGGGGGTTTATATAGTTCTGCCTCCAGGGGTACAATGGTAATCCAGGCGGAATGGCCCCCAGCTGTCAGCGTCTTTGGGTGCCGGCCTCTCCGCATGTCTGCTAGGGCCCACCGTCTGCCGGCCCATGTGATAGCCTTTCATTGTAGGCGTGCTTCTGCTGACGGCAGCATCGTCTGGAGGGAAGTGCCTATAGGGTCGCCGTCTCCTGCCGTACACTGCCACCACGTCATGTCTTGTCATCTTGATGAGGTTTAGAATCCTAGGGTACGGTGAGCCGCCGGCTACTAGGCGGGCCGCCTCCCCCAGCCGCCTGCCAGGGGCTGCTTGTTTCTGACTCACCCACTGGCAGGTGGGGCCCGCTATGTGTTGGCCCCGCCGTCTGTGGGTAGTGGGATCGTGGCTTCGTCTGACCGAAGCTTGGTCACTGGCAGGGTGGCTACAGTGATACGCCGCTTAAGAGGCGCCCATAGGGTACACATTCACTGTAGCCATGCCCTTATAGATTCTCTTAAGGACATTCTCAACTGTAGCCATGCCTCAGCTGTGTTGTGGTCCCCCAGCACGCATCCCGAGGGAGAGGTGTAGGACTGTCTGCTAGCTGCTGGCTATGGGGCTGCCGCCTGTTTGGGCCCGTGCCGCCTACTGGCAGCCGGCTCCTGGGGAAAACTGTCCTAGGAGGCAGCCCGATGAGCAAACGGCTAGGGGATAACAGGCGGCCCCCAATTGTCGTGAACTACCATGGGTGGTCGACGAGGACACCTATGGTCAATATCTCCGACAACCGACTTCCATCGGAAGAGTATTGTACGTGGAGAGGCTAACAGCTAGGTCCACGGCCACAACCCAGTTTTTTGTGATTTGCCAAGTAAGTCGCTTTGTCAGGCCTACTGGGCTACAAATCTTTCAAGATGAGGAGAACTTCATTCGGCTGGCCGAGAAAATGGCCTATTAGTAATGAGAAATGGGTTGTACATTTTTAAAACACATCAAACCAGCAATTAGTTTCAAATTTCTGTTTTTCATCTCGAGATTTTAAATTGCATTTATTTTATGTGTAGACAATTTGTTGGATTTTATATTGATATAAATTTATTTTTATAATTAGTTTGAATGTGACTTGAAATTTTAGGATTAAAAATAGTTCGGACCGCACGGAAATATGCAAAATTTCGTATATTTTTTTAACCGTGGCCACAATATGGGCTGTAATGCTAATAAAAAGAATATGGGCTCGAAAAAACCTTAAGAATTAGAAAATGGGCTGTAAATTATTAGAAATAATGGCAGATGGGCTGTATGATGTTTTCCACAGATTTGAGGCTTTCCTAAAAAAATGTTGGCGCACAAGCAGTGACTGTTGGATGTCCATCCAGCGGCCATCGTGCTTCTTCAATCTCAGCTCTTCCTACTCCAGCCACTCAAACAAGCGTCGGCGGGACTGCCTGCTCCCTCGTCCCCGCGTCCGGCTATGCTGCCGCGCAGGCCTCACCGCCCCACCGTACTCCCATCTCTGGCCTAGCCATCCCTCGACTCAACCACACCTGCTGTTATTCTCTGGCGATGGCAGAGGAACCAATGAACCCTTGTATAGTCGTACTCCCCTCCGTATGGGAAACAACTACGGAGTCTTCCCTGCCACCTTGTCGTTCCCTTCCTAGGCTTCGTCGTCGTCCACCGCCCTGGAGCCCTCGGCGCGGCCTGGTCAACGTGGTCAATGACCGACATGCATCTGAAGTGGACTGTACGTGGAGAGGCTGACAGCTGGGTCCACGACCGCACGCAAGGAAATGCCTCCTTATTACGTGCAAAATAATGATTGCTCCACTTGACATGTGGGACCCACCGAAAGGGCCACTGTATTTCGCGAAAAAAACATTACCGCCGTTGATAGCTTGGACCCACCAGCTATATCTTCGCATGCAAGGATGTGCCTCCTTATTACGCACAAAAAAATGAATACTCCCCCTGCTAGCTAGGACCCAGTATAGTGGCAGGCTCACTTGTGGGCCTACTAAGTTGACGGGGACGGAGGGCTTTGTCAACTTAGTCAATATGCATGATTCTAGCTCCAGTGACCGTACGATGTCCATCCAATAGCCGTAGTGCTTCTTCAACCTCTGGTCTTTTTGCTCCAGCCGCCCAAACCAGCGTCGGTCGTGCCTCATGCTCCTGCCTCTCGTGGCCGGCTGCGACGTGGCGGAGGCCTCACCGCCCCTTACTACTCCCACCGATGGCCAGGCCATCCCTCTACTCACCCACACCCCCTGTTATTCTGCGGCGACGACAGCCTGACACCGCAGCGAACCAGTGAACCCTCATACTCCTCTACGCGTGGGCATCCACTGCCGCGTCTTCCCCGGCTCCGCGTAGTCGCCTTCCTAGGCCTTGCCATCGCCCACCGCCCAGGTGCTCTCGGCGCGGCGTGGTCAACGTGGTCAAGGAACGACTTCCATCGGAAGAGTACTGTATGTGGAGAGGCTGACAGCTGGGTCCACGGCAGCCACAAGGAAGTGCCTCCTTATTACGCGGAAAATAATTATTCCTCCACCTGACAGCAGGGACCCACCGGACGGGCCACCGTATTTGGCGAAAAAGCATTTCCCCCCTTACTATTGGGACCCACCGAACGGGCCACAGTATTTTGCGAAAAAACGTCCCCCCC
>LR738714.1:372026260-372124494 GCA_902687465.1 Secale cereale | reverse complement strand
CCCCCCCCCCCCCCCCCGCTGTCAGCTCGGACCCACCGAAAGTGCCGCCTTATTGCGCACAAAAAAATGAATACTCCCCCTGCTAGTTGGGACCCACATTGGTGGGTGGCTGACTTGTGGGCCTACTAAGTTGACGGGGATGGAGAGCTTTGTCAACTTAGTCAATATGAATGATTCTAGCTCCAGTGACCGTACGATGTCCATCCAACGGCTGTAGTGCTTCTTCAACCTCTGGTCTTCTTGCTCCAGCCGCCCAAAGCAATGCCGGTCATGCCGCATGCTCCTGCCTCCCCTAGCCGGTTGTGCAGCCGCGGAGGCCTCACCGCCCCCTACTATTACCACAGCTGGCCAGGCCCTGCGATGATGGCAGCCTCACACCGCAGCCAAACCAGTGAACTGATAAGTCCATTTTGCATCATGCTTATATGTTGATATTTATTGCATTATGGGCTGTTATTACATGTTTTATCACAATACGTATGCCTTTTCTCTCTTATTTTACAAGGTTTACATGAAGAGGGAGAATGCCGGCAGCTGGAATTCTGGGCTGGAAAAGGAGCAAACTCTGGAAACCTATTCTGCATAACTCCAAAAGCCCTGAAACTCAACAGAACTCCGTTTTAGAAAATATAAAAAATAATTGGCGAAGGAACTCCACGAGGAGGGCCACCGGTTGTCCACGAGGGTGCGGGCACACCCCCTACCTAGGGCACGCCCCCTGTCTCGTGGGCCCACCGAGGGTCCCCCGATACCCATCTTCTCCTATATGAGGTGTTTTGACCTGGAAAAATTCATAAGGAGGCTTTCGGGACCAGACGCTGCTGTCTCGAGGCAGAACCGAGGCGGAAACCAATCTAGGGCTCCGGCAGAGCTGTTCTGCCGGGGATACTTCCCTCCGGGAGGGGGAAATCGTCGCCGCCGTCATCACCAACAACTCTCCCATCTTTGGGAGGGCTATCTTCATAAACATCTTCACCAGCACCATCTCCTCTCAAACCCTAGTTCATCTCTTGTATCAAATCTTTGTACCCAAACCTCAGATTGGTACCTGTGGGTTGCTAGTAGTGTTGATTACTCCTTGTAGTTGATGCTAGTTGGTTTATTTGGTGGAAGATCATATGTTCAGATCCATTGTGCATGTTAATACCCCTCTGATCATGAACAATATTATGTCTTGTGATTAGTTACTTTTGTTCCCGAGGACATGGGAGAAGTCTTGCTATTAGTAGTCGTGTGAATTTGGTCTTCGTTCGATATTTTGATGAGATGTATGTTGTCTCTCCTCTAGTGGTGTCATGTGAACGTCGACTACATGACACTTCACCATTATTTGGGCCTAGAGGAAGGCATTGGGAAGTAATAAGTAGATGATGGGTTGCTAGAGTGACAGAAGCTTAAACCCTAGTTTATGTGTTGCTTCGTAAGGGGCTGATTTGGATCCATATGTTTCAGGCTATGGTTAGGTTTACCTTAATACTTCTTTTGTAGTTGTGGATGCTTGCATTAGAAGTTAATCATAAGTGGGAGGCTTGTCCAACTCAGGACAGCACCCAAGCATCGGTCCACCCACATACCAAATTATCAAAGTACCGAACGTGAATCAGATGATCGTGATGAAAACTAGCTTGACGATAATTCCCATGTGTCCTCGGGAGCGCTTTCCTTTATATAAGAGTTTGTCCAGGCTTGTCCTTTGCTACAAAAAGGAGTGGGCCACCTTGCTGCACCTTATTTAGTTTTACCTTTTGTCACTTGCTACCAATTACATTATCACAAAACTACCTGTTACCTATAATTTTAGTGCTTGCAAAAAATACCTTACTGGAAACTGCCTATCATTTCCTTCTGCTCCTCCTTGGGTTCGACACTCTTACTTATCAAAAGGACTACGATAGATCCCCTACACTTGTAGGTCATCAAGACTCTTTTCTGGCGCCGTTGCCAGGGAGTGAAGCGCCTTTGGTAAGTGGAATTTGGTAAGGAAAACTTTATATAGTGTGCTGAAATTTATTGTCACTTGTTACTATGGCTCAAAATCCTTTGAGGGGCTTGTTCGGGGTATCTTCACCCCGAACAGAAGAGCAAAGAGTTGCTCCTCAACCTACTGCACCTACTGAAAATGTTTGCTTTGAGATACCTTCGGGTATGATAGAGAAACTGCTTGAAAATCCTTTTAGAGGAGACGGAACATTGCATCCCGATTTACATCTAATCTATGTGGATGAAGTTTGTGGATTGTTTAAGCTTGCAGGTATACCCGAGGATGTTATCAAGAAGAAGGTCTTCCCTTTATATTTGAAGGGAGATGCATTCACATGGTTTAGGCTATGCGATGATATAGGATCATGGAACTATAACCGTCTGAAGTTGGAATTTCATCAGAAGTTCTACCCTATGCACCAGGTTCATCGTGATCGTAATTATATTTATAATTTCTGGCCTCGCGAAGGAGAAAGCATCGCTCAAGCTTGGGGGAGGCTTAAGTCAATGTTATATTCATGCCCCAATCATGAGCTCTCAAGAAAAATTATCATTCAAATTTTTTATGCTCGGCTTTCTCTCAATAATCGCACCATGCTTGATAATTCTTGTTCTGGCTCTTTTATGATGAAGACTGTTGAATTCAAATGGGATTTATTGGAAAGAATTAAACGCAACTCTGAAGATTGGGATCTCGACGAAGGTAAGGAGTCAGGTATGACCCCTAAGTTTGATTGTGTTAAATCTTTTATGGATACCGATGTTTTCCGTGAGTTTAGCACTAAATATGGACTTGACTCCGAGATAGTAGCTTCTTTCTGTGAAGCTTTTGCTACTCATGTTGATCTCCCCAAGGAGAAGTGGTTTAAATGCCATCCCCCTGTTGAAGTAAAAGTAGTTGAACCTGTTAAAGTTGAAGAAAAGACTATCACTTATAATGTTGATCCTGTTATACCTACTGCTTATATTGAGAAACCACCTTTCCCTGTTAGGATAAAGGATCATGCTCAAGCTTCAACCGTAGTTCATAAAAGTAATACTAGAACACCTACACCCTCTGAGCAAATTAAAGTTGAACCTAGTGTTGCTATGGTTAAAGATCTCTTGGTAGAATATTTAGATGGACATGTCATTTACCTCCAAGAAGACTCTGCTAGAATAGCCAAACCCAATGCTAGGAACAAACATAGACCTATTGTGGGCTTGCTTGTTATCTCTGTTAAGATAGGAGATCATGGTTACCATGGTTTATGTGATGTAGGTGCTAGTGCGAGTATTATCCTTCTTGATTTATATCGCGAATATTACACCTGTTGAGTTAGAAGGGATTGATGTTACTATTAAGCTTGCTAATAGAGACACTATTTCACCAGTTGGGATTGTTAGAGATATTGAAGTCTTGTGTGGGAAGGTTAAATACCCTGCTGATTTCCTTGTTCTTAGTTCCCCACAAGATGAATTATGTCCCATTATATTTGGTAGACCCTTCTTGAATACTGTTAATGCCAAGATAGACTATGTGAAAGATATTGTTACTGTGGGGTTAGGGGATATGTCTCATGATTTTGACTTTGCTAAATTCCGTAGACAACCCCTTGAAAAGGAACCACCCAGTAAGGATGAAATTATTGGTCTTGCTTCTATTGCCGTGCCGCCTAATGATCCTTTAAAACAATACTTGCTAGACCATGAAAATGATATGCATATGAATGAGAGAAGGGAAATAGATGAAATATTCTTTAAACAGGGAGCCGTATTGAAAAACAACTTGCATGTTGAAATCCTAGGGGATCCTCCTCCACCCAAGGGTGATCCCGTGTTTGAACTTAAACCTTTACCTGATAATCTTAAGTATGTTTATCTTGATGAAAAGAAGATATATCATGTTATTATTAGTGCTAACCTATCAGACCAGGAAGAAGAAAAATTATTGAAAACTCTGAAGAAGCATCGTGTTGCTATTGGATATACTCTGGATGATCTTAAGGGCATTAGTCCCACTATATGCCAACACAAGATAAAGTTGGAAGAAAATGCTAAATCGGTTATTGATCATCCGCGATGGTTAAATCCTAAGATGAAAGAAGTAGTAAGGAAGGAAATACTAAAGCTTCTAGAGGCAGGTATTATCTATCCAGTTGCTGATAGCCAGTGGGTAAGTCCTGTCCATTGTGTCCCTAAGAAAGGAGGTATGACTGTCGTTCCTAATGATAAAGATGAATTGATCCCGCAAAGAATAGTTACAGGTTATAGGATGGTAATTGATTTCCGTAAGTTAAATAAATCTACTGAGAAAGATCATTACCCCTTTCCATTTATTGATCAAATGCTAGAAAGGTTATCCAAATTACTCATTTTTGCTTTCTAGATGTTTATTCTAGTTTCTCTCAAATGCCTGTGTCAAAAGGGGATCAAGAAAAGACCACTTTTACTTGTCCTTTCGGTACCTTTGCTTATAGATGTATGCCTTTTGGTTTATGTAATGCACCTTCTACCTTCCAAAGATGCATGATGGCTATATTCTCTGATTTTTGTGAAAAGATTGTTGAGGTGTTCATGGATGATTTCTCCGTTTACGAAACTTCTTTTGATGATTTCTTTAGCAACCTTGATCGAGTTTTGCAGAGATGTGAAGACACTAATCTTGTATTCAATTGGGAGAAGTGCCACTTTATGGTTAATGAAGGCATTGTATTGGGGCATAAAATTTCTGAAAGAGGTATTGAAGTTGACAAAGATAAAGTTGATGCTATTGAAAAGATGCCATGCCCAAAGGACATCAAAGGTATACGAAGTTTCCTTGGTCATGCTGGGTTTTATAGGAGGTTCATAAAAGACTTCTCCAAAATCTCCAGGCCTCTGACTAATCTCTTACAAAAACATATTCATTTTGTCTTTGATGATGATTGTCTAGAAGCATTTGAAATACTTAAGAAAGCATTGATCTCTGCACCTATTGTCCAGCCTCGTGACTCGAATTTACCTTTTGAGATTATGTGCGATGCTACCGATTATACTGTAGGTGTTGTTCTAGGGCAAACAGTTGATAAGAAATTGAATGTTATCTAGTATGCTAGTAAAACTCTAGATAGTGCCCAGAGAAATTATGCTACTACTGAGAAAGAATTTTTAGTAGATGTATTTGCTTGTGATAAGTTTAGACCCTATATTGTTGATTCTAGAGTAACTATTTACACTGATCATGCTGCTATCAAATACCTTATGGAAAAGAAAGATGCTAAACCTAGACTTATTAGATGGTTTCTCTTGCTGCAAGAATTTGACTTGCATATTATTGATAGAATGGGAGCTGAGAACCCCGTTGCAGACAACTTGTCTAGGTTAGAAAATGTACTTGATGACCCACAACCTAATGATGATAGCTTTCCTGATGAACAACTAGCTGTCATAAATACTTCTTGTACTACTCCATGGTATGCTGATTATGCTAATTATATTGTTGCTAAGTTTATACCCCCAAGCTTCACATACCAGCAAAAGAAATAGTTCTTCTATGATTTGAGACATTACTTCTGGGATGACCCACATCTTTATAAAGAAGGAGAAGATGGTATCATTAGACATTGTGTACCTGAGCATGAACAGGAATAGATCCTATGCAAGTGCCACTCTGAAGCTTATGGAGGACACCATGCGGGAGATAGAACTACACACAAGGTATTGCAATCCGGTTTTTATTGGCCTACTCTCTTCAAGGATGCCCGTAAGTTTGTCTTATCTTGTGATGAATGTCAAAGAATTGGTAATATCAGTAGATGTCAAGAAATGCCTATGAATTATTCACTTGTTATTGAACCATTTGATGTTTGTGGCTTTGATTATATGGGACCATTTCCTGCCTCTAATGGGTACACACATATTCTAGTTGCTATTGATTACGTTACTAAGTGGGTAGATGCTATTCCAACTAGTAGTGCTGATCATAACACCTCTATTAAGATGCTTAAGGAAGTTATTTTTCCGAGGTTTGGAGTTCCTAGATACTTAATGATTGATGGTGGTTCACACTTTATTCATGGTGCTTTTCGTAAGATGCTTGCAAAGTATGATGTGAACCATAGAATTACATCCCCTTATCACCCGCAGACTAGTGGTCAAGTAGAACTAAGTAAAAGAGAGTTGAAATTAATTTTGCAAAAGACAGTCAATAGGTCTAGGAAGAATTGGTCCAAGAAACTTGATGATGCATTATGGGCCTATAGAATTGCATACAAAAATCCAATGGGTATGTCTCCGTATAAGATGGTATATGCAAAAGCTTGTCACTTACCTCTTGAGCTAGAACATAAGGAATATTGGGCTATTAAAGAGCTTAATTATGATTTCAAACTTGCCGGTGAGAAGAGGTTATTTGACATTAGCTGTCTAGATGAATGGAGAACCCACGCCTATGAGAATGCCAAGCTGTTTAAAGAAAAAGTTAAAAGATGGCATGACAAAAGGATGCAAAAGCGTGAGTTTAACGTAGGTGATTATGTCTTGCTATACAACTCTTGTTTAAGATTTTTTGCAGGAAAACTTGTCTCCAAGTGGGAAGGACCTTACGTTATCGAGGAGGTCTATCGTTCCGGTGCCATAAAAATCAACAACTTCGAAGGCACAAATCCGAAGATGGTGAATGGTTAAAGGATCAAACACTATATGTCAGGTAATCCTATAAATGTTGGAACCAATGTTATTGAAACCGTAACCCCGCAGGAATACATAAGGGACACTTTCCAGAACGATTCAGCCTCCGAAAAGGAAGAGGTATGTGATACGGTAAGTAAACCGACTCCAAAACAGCTCTAAAGGCAATTTTTCTCCGTTTTGGAATATTTAGAAAAATAGAAAAATAAGAAGCAGTTAGGAAGAGACACGAGGCGTCCACGAGGGTGGAGGGCGCGCCCCGCTGCCTCGTGGGCACACCGTGTGCCTCCCGGACTCCGTTTTCTTGTGGGTTACTCCTTTTAGTAGGTAAAATATCATTATATATACTCCCGAAGGTTTTGACCTCTATATCACACAAAAATCCTCTATTCTTGTTTCAAGTTGTTTCTATCACAGATAAAGCAGCATGTCCTCCCAGGATTCGGAGGGAGAAAGCTATGTGGCTGATTCCCTTGCGGACCCTAAGGTCTATGGGGATTGGGAGCATTATGGTTGGACCACGGAAGAAGAAGAAGACCATGATTCAAAGAGGAAGGACTGAACTAGCTCAGATGAAGACGAAGTCCCACTACCTCAACCGGGAGACATGCACGTGGAGTTCAAAAAGTCAAGCCTCCCAGACAGAGTCAAGAAACCTAAGATCGAATTTATTCCTTATAACCTCTTGCAGGAAAACAAGCAGGCACTATGCAAGAGGATATTAAATCTTGAGCAAGAAAACAATGATCTAAAGGAGCAAAATTCTGTCCTTAAGCGCAAGCTAAGGAAGAAGTCATCCTCACCACCCCCGAAGAAGGAGACATAATCATACGGGTATGGGCACTCCCCTTGGCAACTGCCAAGCTTGGGGGAGTGACCCCGGTATCGTATCACCATCACTCCTACCTTTACCGTTTTTCTTAGTTCGATCCTTTTGGTAGTATCTTGATCTAGTAGAATAAAGTTAGCATGATCTAGTTGTGAGCTTTTGCTTTATGATCTTTACCCTTTGTAATCGAGTTCGTGAGCCATATAATAAAGATTAATGTTGAGTCAAGGGCTTGATTTCCTCACTTGGGTCATGATAAATAGAAAGAAAATATGAAAAGTATCAAAGAGATCATATTGATCTTATGGGAAGTAATGAATTCACATATAAGAGTATGATAAATAAAAGTTGTTGGGAGTTGACAAACATAGTTTTGGTCATCGTTGCAATTAATAGGAAGTAATAAAAGAAGAGAGGCTTCACATGCAAATATACTATCTTGGACATCTTTTATGATTGTGAGCACTCATTAAAGTATGACATGCTAAAGAGTTGATGTTGGACAAGGAAGACAACATAATGGGTTATGTCTTCTTATATCCGAAATAAAGTATATTGTCATGGATCGTCCAAGATGTTGATCTTGCCTTTCCCCCTCATGCTAGCCAAAACTCCTCACACTAAGTAGAGATACTACTTGTGCTTCCATATATCCTTAAACCCAGTTTTTCCATGAGAGTCCACCATACCTACCTATGGATTGAGAAAGATCCTTCCAAGTAAGTTGTCATGTTGCAAACCCGCTAAAATATGTATGATTTATTAGTATGGGTGAAATTAGCTTTATACGATCTTGTGATATGGAAGTAATAAAAGCGACGGACTGCATAATAAAGGTCCTTGTCACAAGTGGCAATATAAAGTGAAGTTCTTCTATGCTAAGACTTTGTGCATCCAACCATAAAAACACATGACAACCTCTGCTTCCCTCTGCGAAGGGCCTGTCTATTATTCTTGCCTTATAATAGTCAAGGTGAATTCACCTTTCCTTTTTACATTTTATCCTTTGGCAAGCACATTATGTTGGAAAGATCCTGACATATATACCCACTTGGATGTAAGTTTTCATGGTCTATTACTGTTGACATTACCCTTGAGGTAAAAGGTTGGGAGGCAACACCATAAGCCCCTATCTTTCTCCGTGTCCGATTAAAACTCCATAAACATAAGTATTGCATGAGTGTGAGCAACTGTGAAAGACTATATGATGGTTGAGCATGTAGGCTTGCTGAAAAGCTCTTATATTGACTCTTTCCAATGTTACGATAAATTGCAATTGCTTCAATGACCGAGATCAAAGTTTGTTAGTTTTCAATGAAGTTTATGATTCATACTTGATATTGTGGATGAATTGTTACTTTAGCATAAGAATCATATGACTATATTTATATAAGTCGCTGTTATGAGAATGATCATGATGCCCTCATGTCTGTATTTTGTTTTTATCGACACCTCTATTTCTAAACATGTGGACAAACTTATCGATATCGGCTTTCGCGTGAGGACAAGCGAGGTCTAGCTCCAGTGACCGTACGATGTCCATCCAACGGCCATAGTGCTTCTTCAACCTCTGGTCTTCTTGCTCCAGCCGCCCAAAGCAGTGCCGGTCGTGCCGCATGCTCCTGCCTCCCGTGGCCGGCAGTGCAGCCGCGGAGGCCTCACTGCCCCCTACTATTTCCACCGCTGGCCAGGCCCCGCGACGAAGGCAGCTTCACACCGTAGCCGAACCAGTGAACGGATACGTCCATTTTGCATCATGCTTATATGTTGATATTTATTGCATTATGGGCTGTTATTACATGTTTTATCACAATACCTATGCCTTTTCCCTCTTATTTCACAAGGTTTACATGAAGAGGGAGAATGCCGACAGCTGGAATTCTGGGCTGGAAAAGGAGCAAACTCGGGAAACCTATTCTGCACAACTCCAAAAGCCCCGAAACTCAACAGAACTCCGTTTCAAAAAATATGAAAAATATCTGGCGAAAGAAGTCCACGAGGGGGGCCACCAGCTGTCCACGAGGGTGGGGGCGCGTCCCCCTGCCCAGGGCGCGCCCCTGTCTCGTGGGCCCACCGAGGGTCCCCCGATGCCCATCTTCTCCTATATGAGGTGTTTTGACCTGGAAAAAATCATAAGGAGGCTTCCGGGACCATACACCGTCGTCTCGAGGCGGAACCGAGGCGGAAACCAATCTAGGGCTCCGGCAGAGCTGTTCTGTCGGGGATACTTCCCTCCAGGAGGGGGAAATCGTCACCGCCGTCATCGCCAACAACTCTCCCATCTCGGGGAGGGCTATCTTCATTAACATCTTCACCAGCACCATCTCCTCTCAAATACTAGTTCATCTCTTGTATCCAATCTTTGTACCCAAACCTCAGGTTGGTACCTGTGGGTTACTAGTAGTGTGGATTACTCCTTGTAGTTCATGCTAGTTGGTTTATTTGGTGGAAGATCATATGTTCAGATCCATTATGCATACTCATACCCCTCTGATCATGAACAATATTATGTCTTGTGAGTAGTTACTTTTGTTCATGAGGACATGGGAGAAGTCTTGCTATTAGTAGTCATGTGAATTTGGTCTTCATTCGATATTTTGATGAGATGTATGTTGTCTCTCCTCTAGTGGTGTCATGTGAATGTTGACTACATGACACTTCACCATTATTTGGGCCTAGAGGAAGGCATTGGGAAGTAATAAGTAGATGATGGGTTGCTAGAGTGACAGAAGCTTAAACCCTAGTTTATGCCGCTTCGTAAGGGGCTGATTTGGATCCATATGTTTCAGGCTATGGTTAGGTTTACCTTAATACATCTTTTGTAGTTACGGATGCTTGCATTAGAAGTTAATCATAAGTGGGAGGCTTGTCCAAGTAAGGACAGCACCCAAGCACCGGTCCACCCACATACCAAATTATCAAAGTACCGAACGCGAATCAGATGATCGTGATGAAAACTAGCTTGACGATAATTCCCATGTGTCCTCGGGAGCGCTTTCCTTTATATAAAAGTTTGTCCAGGCTTGTTCTTTGCTACAAAAAGGAGTGGGCCACCTTTTTGCACCTTATTTACTTTTACCTTTTGTCACTTGCTACCAATTACCTTATCACCAAACTATCTGTTACCTATAATTTCAGTGCTTGCAGAAAATACCTTACTGGAAACTGCCTATCAGTTCCTTCTGCTCCTCGTTGGGTTCGACACTCTTACTTATCGAAAGGACTACGATAGACCCCCTACACTTGTGGGTCATCATGAACCCTTGTACTCCTCTCTGCGCGGGCTTCCACTACCGTCTCTTCCCTCGCTCTGCGTCGTCCCCATCCTAGGCCTCATCGTGGTCAACCGCCCTGGTGCTCTCGGCGCGGCGTGGTCAACATGGTCAAGGAACGACTTCCATCGGAAGAGTACTATATATGGAGAGGCTGACAGCTGGGTCCACGGCCGCAGCAAGGAAGTGCCTCCTTATTACGCGCAAAATAATTATTCCTCCACCTGACATCGGGGACCCACCGGACGGGCCACCATATTTCGCGAAAAAACGTTTCCCCCTCACAACTGGGACCCACCAGCTACATATTTCCACCCAAGGAAGTGCGTCCGGGCAAAAAAACAATTCACCCCCCTGACTGCTGGGACCCACCAGCTACATCCTCGGACGCAAGGAAGTGCCTGACAGTCGGGACCCACCTGGTCGAAGCGTACGTAGCATTGTCATTCTGGTTGCGAACATGTACATACATATTGGTCGATGTAGAGGCATGCACGTGTCGTAGCAGAGGCGCGCACGTAGCATGTTGATACGTCACCAACGTATCTATAATTTTTTATTGTTCCATGCTATTATTTATGATGTCTTGGATGTTTAATGGGCTTTGTCATACACTTTTATAGTATTTTTGGGACTAACCTACTAACCCAAAGGCCTAGTCCAGATTGCTGTTTTTTGCCTGTTTTAGGGTTTTACAGAAAATGAATATCAAATGGAGTCCAAACGGAATGAAACCTTCGGGAGAGATATTTTTGGAGAAATTCATGCACGGGAGACTTGAGAACCACGGAGTAGGGGCCACGAGGTGCCCACATGGTTGGGGGCGCGCCCCCATGCCCCGTGGGCCCCTCTTGAGTCCCCCGGTGTCCTCCTTCCTCCTATATAATCCTACGTACCCCAAAACCATCAGCAACAGAGAGAAAACCCTAGTTCCATTGCCGTAACCTTCTGTTCCCATTAGATCCCATCTTGGAGCCTGTTCCGGAGCTCCGCCGGAGGGGGGATCCATCACGGATTGCTTCTACATCATCATCATCGCCCTCACCATGAGTTGTGAGTAGTTTACCACACACCTTCGGGTCCATAGCTAGTATCTAGATGGCTTCTTCTCTCTCTCTAGATCTCAATACAAAGTTCTCCTTGGTCTTTGAGGAGATCTATTTGATGTAATCTCTTTTTGCGGTGTGTTTGCCGAGATCCGATGAATTGTGAGTTTATGATCAAGATTATCTATGAGAAATATTTGGTTCTTTTCTGAACTCTTTATGCGTGCTCATAATATCCTTGCAAGTCTCTTGGAATTATTGGTTTGGTTTGGCCTACTAGATCTATAGTTCTTGCAATGGGAGAAGTGCTTGGCTTTGGATTCAATCTTGCGGTGTCCTTTCCCAGTGACAGTAGGGGCAGCAAGGCACGTATTGTATTGTTTCCATCGAGGATAAAAAGATGGGGTTTATATCGTATTGCTTGAGTTTATCCCTCTACATCATGTCATCTTGCTTAAGGCGTTACTCTGTTCTTATGAACTCAATACACTATATGCATGTTGGATAGCGGTCCATGTGTGGAGTAATAGTAGTAGATGCAGAATCGATTCGGTCTACTTGTCTCGGACGTGATGCCTATATACAATGATCATGCCTATATAGTCTCATAAATCTCTTTTCTATCAATTGCTCGATAGTAATTCATTTACCCGCCGTAGAATATCTCTATCATGAGAGAAGCCACTAGAGAATACTATGGCCCCCGGGTCTATTCTCAACATATCAATCTACATCTACTTTACTTTTTTCGCTTTTACCTTCTGTTCTTATAAACAAAAATACCAAAAATATAAACAATCATCTCTATCAGATCTCACTTTCGTAAGTGACCGTAAAGGGATTGACAACCCCTTATCGTGTTGGCTGCAAAGTTCTTATTTGTTTGTGCAGGTGCGTGCGACTCGTGCTTGGTCTCCTACTGGATTGATACCTTGGTTCTCAAAAACTGAGGGAAATACTTACGCTATTGTGCTACATCTCCCTTTCCTCTTCGAGGGAATACAACGCAAGCTCGAGAAGTAGAAAGAAGAATTTCAGGCGCCGTTGCCGGGGAGGCTTACGCAAAAGTCATATACCAAGTACGTATCACAAAACCTTATCCTTTGCATTACATTTTTTGCCTCTCGTTTTACTCTCCCCCACTTCACCCTTGCCGTTTTATTTTCCCTTCTTTTGCCGTGTGTTTATCGTTCGCTTGCTTCTTGTTTGCTTATGTGTGTTGGATTGCTTGCTTCTCACTATGGCTCAGAACAATACCAAATTGTGTGACTTCTCCAATACCAACAATAATGATTTTATTAGCACTCCAATTGCTCCTATTACCGATGCTGAATCTTGTGAGATCAATGCTTTTTTGTTGAATCTTGTCATGAAAGATCAATTCTCTGGCCTTCCTAGTGAAGATGCTGCTACCCATCTAAACAACTTTGTTGATTTGTGTGATGCAAAAGAAAAGGGATAAGGATAACGATATTGTTAAATTGAAGTTATTTCCGTTTTCATTTAGAGATCGTGCTAAAACTTGGTTTTCCTCTTTGCCTATAAATAGTATTGATTCGTGGAATAAGTGCAAAGATGCTTTTATCTCTAAGTATTTCCCTCCTGCTAAGATCATCTCTATTAGAAACGATATTATGAACTTTAAGCAACTACATCATGAGCATGTTGCACAACCTTGGGAGAGAATGAAACTAATGATACGTAATTACCCTACACATGGTTTGAATCTATGGATGATTATTCGGAACTTTTATGCTGGCTTGAATTTTGCTTCTAGAAATCTTTTAGATTCGGCCGTAGGAGGTACTTTCATGGAAACAACCTTAGGAGAAGCTACCAAACTCCTAGATAATATTATGGTTAATTATTCTCAATGGCACATGGAAAGATCTACTAGTAAAAAGTGCATGCTATTGAAGAAATTAGTGTTTTGAGTGGAAAGATGGATGAACTTATGAAAATATTTGCTGCTAAGAGTGCTTCTTCTGATCCTAATGATATGCCTTTGTCCACTTTCATTGAAAACAACAATGAATCTTTGGATGTGAATTTTGTTGGTAGGAATTATTTTGGTAACAATGCTTACAGAGGGAATTTTAATCCTAGGCCTTTCCCTAGTAATTCCTCTAATAATTATGGTAATTCCTACAACAACTCTTATGAAAAGATGCCTTCTGAATTTGAAACTAGTGTTAAGGAGTTTATGATCTCGCAAAAGAATTTCAATGCTATGCTTGAAGAGAAATTGCTTAAGATTAATGAATTGGCTAGAAGTGTGGATAGAATTACTCTTGATGTTGATTCTTTGAAACGTAGATCTATCCCACCTAAGCATGCTATCAATGAGTCTCTCAAAGCCATGAGAATTTCCATTGATGAATGCAAAGAAAGAACCGCAAGGATGCGTGCTAAAGGGGAGAATTATATTAAAGTGTGTTCTTCTAGTTATCATGAAAATAAAGATGAAGATCTGAAAGTTATTGATGTGTCTCCCATTAGATCCTTGTTTTCTAGTATAAATCTTGATGAAGATAGGATTGGAGATGATTCTGCTTTAAGGTGTCCCAATGATTCATAGTTTTTAGATCTTGATGCTAAAATTGTTAAAAGTAGGAGTGAAGAGATTAAAACTTTGCATAGTGATGAACCCACTACTTTGGATTTCAAAGGATTCAATTATGATAATTGCTCTTTGATTGATTGTATTTCCTTGTTGCAATCCGTACTAAATTCCCCGCATGCTTATAGTCAAAATAAAGCTTTCACCAAACACATAGTTGATGCTTTGATGCAATCTTACGAAGAGAAACTTGAGTTAGAAGTTTCTATCCCTAGAAAGCTTTATGATGAGTGGGAACCTACTATTAAAGTAAAAAAAAGATCATGAATGCTATGCTTTGTGTGATTTGGGTGCAAGTGTCTCCACTATCCCAAAAACTTTGTGTGATTTGCTAGGTTTCCATGAGCTTGATGATTGTTCTTTAAATTTGCATCTTGCGGATTCCACTATTAAGAAACCTATGGGAAGAATTAATGATGTCCTTATTGTTGCCAATAGGAATTATGTGCCCGTAGATTTCATTGTTCTTGATATAGATTGCAATCCTTCATGTCCTATTATTCTTGGTAGACCTTTCCTTAGAACGATTGGTGCAATTATTGATATGAAGGAAGGAAATATTAGATTCCAATTTATGTTAAGGAAGGGCATGGAACACTTTCCTAGAAAGAAAATCAAATTACCATATGAATCTGTGGGGACCCCGACTTAGAAGTCGAGATCACCGAATGTACGTGTACAGTGATCCCAGAGATCAATGCTCACTGAACACACAGAAGCTGAATAACAAGAGTCTTACATCCATACATATCGTCTTACACAAATTAAGGCCATTATGGCCAAGTCTTACATAGATAAAGCCTCATGGCTGAATATAAAATAACTTAAATAGCGGAAGTCTTTGATGATAGGTAGTACCCACGCCATCTGCCTTAACCCTACAGGCATTCTGACTGGGAAAGCGTCCTAGTTCGCATGTTCGACTCCAAAGAACTCTTCATCATATTCCTGTTCCTCCATGCCTGGCCAATTAAATAACCAGTGGCAAGCCAATGAGTACTTTGAATGTACTCGCAAGCAACCCATGAGTTGGTTCAAAGTAACAATGCAATTGAACAACAATGAGCAATCTAGGAATGGGCTAGAATAAATATTCTACCTTCAAGTATATGCATCAATAACTTCACGTAACCTCGAAGGCAGGTTACCGATATCAACATGAATATGATTCACCTCATTGAGTCAAGTCACCACCTTGACTCAACATACCCACACAGAAGGTTTTGCAAACATTGGACGTAGCCCAAGAGCGGTTACCCAACTGTCCTTGACCGTGGACACGGCTATTCGAATAGTTTTACACTCTGCAGAGGTTGTACACTTTACCCACAAGATCCGGGAAGCTTTCGTGTCACCCATGATCCCGCAGTACCTCAAGTACTCGGGGGAAGCACCCCGGTCATTATCTTTCCTTAGACGACACTAACATAGAGTTCACTCGTTGGTACACGGCCCTCAGGTACAAACAATAGATCACGGGACTTGCCCTAATTTCAATGTCACGCGTACCCGAAGGGACCAACGGTGTGTCGATCTAAGTAATCAATAAAGCCCCGTCCCATAAGGGGTAGAGTGGTTGGACATGTATGGTTGGAATAACGGTCGCAACTTAAACCAATCCGTTTGAAAAACAACACACATACTAGTCTCGGTACAGCACTTCGTCATCAAGTGGTTACCCAACTCACCATCTCCCTCGGGCATGAATGGCACCCGACGGGGTTTTATGCAAAGATTTCAACCACGAAGGTTCATGTCACACATGCATCACTAAGCATCACTACCAACCATTTGTATGACATCTAGCACATAGCAAGATCATGAGCAAGGCATGCATCATGTGGTGGTTTCAATTAGGTCACCACCGTAACTCTATCTTCATGCATTGGAAACAAACGGGTTTCCGAGGAACAAGTGTATCATGGTCAAAGGGCTGCTTGCCTGGATTGGCTTGGTCTTCAAGGTCTTCAAATCCTTCTCCTTCTCCTTCTTCAGCAACTTCGTCAAATACGGTATCTATACGTCGCATAATAACAACGGAAAAATAAGACCACAAGAAAAACAGAAAAATCAAAGTGCTCAGAAAAATGTCAACTTATTTTTGTTAAATACTAGAGGGAACTCTAAGATGGAGAAAATTCTTAGTTGGAGTTTTGGAATTACAGAATGGAATCTAGGGATTTTTGAACAGGAGTTTTAATGCTCAAATTTGAATTTAAATTTGAACAGAACAGAAAAGTTGCATGGATATGTGTGAAAGTGATACCATTAAATAGGTTGGAATATTACAAGAATTTACTTGTTGGAATTATTTCATTTGGACTAATATTCATTTCTGTAAAATTATTTGAAATAATTACAGAAAAGAAAAGAAGAAAATGCCCTGTGCAACTGGGCCAGAGTGGCCACAGTGCACGACCTAGGGCATCTAGCCCAGCCGCTCGAGCGCCAGCGCGCGCACGTCAGGTTTTCAAACCTGACGGGCGGGGCCCGGTGGTCAGCGGTGTGAGGGGAGGGAGAGAGGGGTGAGGATGACAGGCGGGGCCTGCCTGTCATCTTCAACCTCACGGCCATGGCGACGGCGAGCTCACCGGCGATGATTCCGGCCACAGCGACGGCAACGGAGGACAGGGACGGGTTCAGCAACGAGTTGCGGAGGTAGTGGTGGTGGTGCGGCACGCCGGGGAGGTCGGGTTCATCGGCGGCGAGGTGGGACGGCGGAGGGCTGTCGGGAACCTGCTGGCTAGCTCGTTTCCGGCAGCTGCAGAAGGGGAAAACAGAGGGGAATGCATCAGTGATGCATAGCGGTTCTAAATCGAGCTAAAGGAGGGGCGGAGGAGGCCCGTACTGCGAGATCGCCGGCTGCCCGACGCGGCGGAGCTCCGGTCGATCCCGAGCACTGAAGCTCTTCGGGGAGGAACTAGCGGTGCTCGGGTGTTGCTGGAGATGAGGAGAGGCCGTTGGTGCTGAGTGGAGGGCTCGGGGGGTCCTATTTATAGGGGAACGGCGGGGTCCCGTGGACCTGTGCGCTGGCGAGCTTCTGCTTGACGCTACAACGCACGGGAGGCGACGGGAGTGTGTCTGCGGCGTTGCTGGACGAGCCCTACGCCCATTAGAGGAGACAGGAGGAGCGGGGAGGCTTCCAGACGACGCGCGCGTGTGAAGCCGAGGAGTGGACGTCGCGGGCGGCCGGTGCGCGTGTGGCGACGGCCACTGGAGGGCGCAGGAGGAGGGGGACAGCACCGGTGGAGGCAGCGGACGTCGAGGCGCGAGGGGAGAGCCCGAGGCTGTCGGGGGTAGGCGATTGGGCGAAGCTACAGTGCGTGGGCGCATTGTAGTGCGCTTTGGAGCGCCCTTATCGCATGCCATGGCATGCCATTGGCCCTCTGGACGCGTCCACCGTGTCTGGGGGGTCCAAGGTGATGCAAGCACTACAGTTGAGGCTTTGGATGCTCTGAAGATGCTGTGAGAGAGAAGAGAGGCTGGTGACTTGGTAGAAAATGGCTGTCCAGCAAGGTGAACTAGGGTTTTTACCCCTCAATCATGGAGCTGGGGACTTGGGGAAGTTACTAGAGGTAGCTAGTAACCAGATGAAAGTGTGGTAGAAAGTTGAGGCCAAGGTAAAAGGTAAAAGTGATCAAGAAGAGGGTTTTAGTAAAAACCCAGAAGGTGTTTGATCTGTGTTTGGTCAAGCAAATGATCTCCACTTGCCATGACACTTAACAGGATTGAATGACATGTGAAAATAGGGTGCTTCACCAAATTTGGGCTCATTTGAAGAAACTAGCCAATGTAACTTTGGTGAACCCTAGAAATCAACAGAAATGGCTTCATCTTGTTTGAGTCAAGCTAATCATCTCCCCTTTATGCACCACTTGGTGTAGTTTCATCATTTAGGGTATTGATCATGCCCACAAAGTTTGAAGCTCCAGGTAAAAAGTTGGTAATGTAAAGTTGTTCAAATTTGCATTTGAACAGAAAGGGTTTTTGGGTGTTCTGATCAAGTTGCTCTATTCCAAATCTTGTGCCATTTGGTCTAGATGCCTTATTAGGCATTTCTAGCATGTGCACCAAGTTTGAGAGCATTTGGACAAGTTTGGCAATGTAAAGTTGCTCAAACTTCAAATATGGACAGAAAGGTTATAAAGGGTTTTGAGAATGTTTTCTTGCTTCCCAAGGTATGGGACTTGGCAAGATCATCAAATATGTCATATATGACATGATAGAATTTCCCTGGAATTTTTGGATAATATTTCCTTTGTAATATTTCAAAAGCTTGAAATATCCAGAAAGGGTTTTAGAGGGATTAGCCCATTATTTTGAACATGACCAAGTGTTGAAACTCTTATATATGGACAATATATGTCCTATGAGTCTCCCTGAATTTTGGCAAATATTTTTGAAATACTTAAATAATTTTTCCCTATTAAAGACCATTTCTGGCCTTAAGAAAAAGCTTTTAAATAAAATAGGAAAATAACTTTTAAAATTATACTCTTGTGGTTTCTGGGAGTCCTATGACTACTAGGTCTCAAATATACCCTTTGAAATAATTTTCTCACCATAAATCAAGCACTTGCAGTGCAAATCTCAATTCAGGGGTTTTTGGAAAACTAAATTTATAAAAATACATTTCGGCCAAATTAATTTTGTAAGAAAATACTATACTGCTATATAACACTTGGCATGATCATTGGGCAGAAGTTTTGGGTATGGAGATGAATTCTACAAGAGGTAATAGTTGACTTTAATGAGCACATGAAAAAGCACATGGAGAAAAACTCAATTCCAAATAAAAGCCAAATGATGCTAAAACAATTTGTTGGTCCAAATTTTCATGCTTCATTGATGCAAATAACATGTTACAAAATGCAGGGTGTGACAGACCTACCCCCCTTACAAGAATCTCATCCCCGAGATTCCTAAACTAGGTCTTAAAAGAGATCGGGAAACTCAGATCTAAGATAGTCTTCACGTTCCCAGGTTGCTTCTGCTTCGGTGTGGTTGCTCCACTGGACCTTGAAATACTTGATGGTACGGCTTCGCGTCCGTCGTTCTGCTTCGTCCAGAATGCGAATAGGCTTCTCGCGGTAGGTCAAATCAGGCTGCAGATCAATGGCTTGGTGATCAACATCCTTGTAGAGATTAGGCTTGTCCGGAACTTGGAGACATTTCCGGAGTTGTGACACATGGAACACACTGTGCACATCGGATAGCTCAGGTGGTAGTTCCAACTGGTAAGCCACTTCTACTCGTCGGTCGATGATCTTGAAAGGGCCAATGAATCTTGGTGCAAGTTTCCCTTTGACGTGGAAACGCTTGGTTCCCTTGAGAGGGGTTACCCGCAGGTACACATGGTCCCCGACATGGAAACTCATGTCCTGACGGTGAGTGTCAGCATAGCTATTTTGCCTTGACTTGGCTGCCTTCAAACGTTCTCTGACTAGTTGGACTTGCTCTTCTGCTGCGCGGAGAATATCTGGTCCAAAGACTAGTCCTTCTCCAGTCTCTGACCAGTTGAGGGGTGTGCGGCATCTGCGTCCGTACAATACCTCAAATGGTGCCATCTGAAGGCTCGACTGATAACTGTTGTTATAGGAGAACTCGGCAAAAGGGAGAAAATCTTCCCACTTGGCTCCATATGCCAAGACACAGGCTCGGAGCATGTCTTCGAGAATTTGATTTACTCGTTCTGTCTGACCTCCGGTCTGTGGGTGGAAAGTTGTGCTGAAAGATAACTTGGTTCCCAAGGCTTCTTGGAATCTTCTCCAGAACCTTGAAGTAAACTGGGTGCCTCGATCTGACACAATCTCCTTGGGAACGCCGTGAAGGCTCACGATTCGGTTGATATAGAGAGTTGCCAGCTGGTTGCCTGAGTAGGTAGTCTTGACAGGAATGAAATGGGCCACCTTGGTCAAATGGTCGACTATGACCCAGATGGAGTCATGTCCCCTATTCGACCTTGGTAAACCAGTGATGAAGTCCATTCCGACTTTATCCCACTTCCACTCAGAAACCTTGAGTGGTTGGAGCAATCCAGCAGGTCACTGATATTTAGCCTTGACCCTTTGGCACACATCACACTTTGCAACATAGGTTGGAATCTCTCTTTTCATCCCGTGCCACCAGAACCGTGCCTTCAAGTCTTGATACATCTTGGTTCCTCCGGGGTGGATGGAATACGGAGTGTCGTGGGCTTCTTGCAGGATCAGGTTCTTCAGCTCTGTGTTGTTTGGTACGCAGATGCGGCATTTGTACCAAACAATCCCGTGCTCGTCTTCGGAGAATCCTGGGGCCTTGCCTAGCTTCATCTTCTTCTTGATGCCTTCAATGCTTGCGTGCCCATCTTGTGCCTTCTTGACTTCGTTCATCAGGGTCGGTCTGACTTCCAAATGATCCAGAAATCCAGGGGTGACCAATTCCAAACTAAACTGCTCGAGTTCCTTAAACAAGGCTGGCTGCCTTTCTTGAATAACGGCATTCAAAGAGCAAGCCTTCCTGCTTAAGGCATCGGCCACCACGTTAGCCTTCCCGGGGTGATATTGAACACTGAGGTCATAGTCTTTGATGACTTCCAACCATCTTCGCTGCCTCATGTTCAATTCCTTTTGGGTGAAAATGTACTTCAGACTTTTGTGGTCCGTGTATATCTCACACCTTTTCCCTAGGAGGTAATGCCGCCATGTCTTCAAGGCATGAACTACTGCCGCTAACTCAAGATCGTGAGTAGCGTAGTTCTCCTCATGAGGTCGTAGCTGCCTGGAGAGGTAGGCTATGACTCGGCCTTCTTGCATCAGAACGCTTCCCAATCCGGTTCGAGAGGCATCACAATATATCACGAACTCCTTGTGAATATCAGGTGTTGCCAGAACTAGGGCGGTGGTCAATCTCTTCTTGAGTTCTTGGAAGCTTTCTTCGCATTTTGGCGTCCACTCGAACTTCTTGTCCTTCTTGAGGAGCTGAGTCATTGGCCGTGCAATACTAGAGAATCCTTCCACGAATTTGCGGTAATACCCCGCAAGTCCGAGGAAGCTTCTGACTTCCTTGACGGTCGTTGGAGATTGCCATTGGGTCACAGCTTCGATCTTTGCGGGATCAACTGACAATCCTTCTTCGGTCAAGACGTGACCTAAGAATCCAACTTTATGTAGCCAGAACTCACACTTGCTGAATTTGGCATACAGTTGGTGCTCCCGAAGCTTGTCTAGGACCATCCTCAGATGCTGCTCGTGCTCTTCCTCCGACTTCGAGAAGACAAGAATGTCATCAATGAAGACAACAACGAACTTGTCCAAATATTCCATGAAGACTTTATTCATGAGATACATGAAGTAGGCTGGGGCATTGGTCAACCCAAAGGACATGACCGTGCACTCGTACAGGCCATATCTGGTTACGAATGCCGTCTTCGGAATATCTTGGGGTCTGATCTTCACCTGGTAGTACCCAGATCTGAGGTCGATATTGGAGAACACCTTGGCTCCGCTGAGCTTATCAAACAGATCTTCTATCTTGGGAAGTGGATATTTGTTATTGATTGTAACTTCATTGAGGGAACGATAGTCAATGCATAAGCGGATGGTACCGTCCCTCTTTGCCACAAACAGAACGGGAGATCCCCAAGGGGAGGCACTCGGGCGGATAAATCCCTTCCTCAGCTGCTCTTCCAGCTGCTTCTTCAACTCGGCTAATTCTTCCGTCCCCATTCTATAAGGCTTCTTATAGATGGGTCCTGCTCCGGGCACGAGCTCGATGATGAACTCAATGTCACGGTCAGGGGGAATTCCCGGTAGTTCATCCGGAAAGACATCAGGATACTCACATACCACCGGTACTTGCTCTAGCCCGACTTCAGACAGACAGTTGACTTGAGCGGCTTGAGCGGAAGAGGAGTTGGAAGCAAACTTGACTTCGACTCCTTGGTCATTGGTCACAGTGATTGTCCGATTGGCACAGTCTAACAAGCCTTGGTGCTTGCTGAGCCAATTCATGCCTAGGATCACATCCAAGCCTTGTGACCTCAGGACGATAAGGTCTACTAGAAAATCTACACCGTTAATGGTAATACTGACTCCTTTACAGCCTATCTTGGCTCTCATCTCTGCTCCGGGGGTTTGTACCACCATAGGGTTATTCAGGGGTGTATGGGTCATGCCACTTTTTAATGCAAATCTTTGAGTGACAAATGAATGCGTTGCTCCAGAATCAAACAAGACAGTTGCAGGTGCTGAGTTGACAAGGAACGTACCCAGCACGACGTCCGGGTCTTCCTGGGCTTCTTCAGCAGTGACGTGATTCACACGCCCCTTCCCATGGTTAGGTGGATTGCGAGGAGCTGGGTTCCTTGGTGGCATCCCACGGCCTTGTCCTTGGTTCTGCGCATTGGGGCGCGGGGCATCTGGCTTCTTGTTGGGGCACACCCTTGAGATGTGTCCGGACTGACCACATCCAAAGCAAGTGACTTGGTTTGGATTGTTGATCTTGTTGCCACCACTGGTATTGGGGTTGAAAGCTGGCCTTGGGTTGGCATACTACTGAGGCTGATAGTTGGTACGAGGTGCAGGAGCTCTTGGTTGCTGATAGGTTAGCTTGGCCGGGGCTGACTGCCACGGACGAGGCTTCTGGTTACTGGAACTTCCCTTGCTGACCATCTTGCGCTTGCGAGTGTCTTCCAAAGCACGCCGCTTGTCTTCAAGCATAAGTGCTTTGTTCACCAGGTCAGGGAAGGTTGGGCAGTCGCACACGACAAGCGAGTATTACAGAGTCTGATTGAGGCCTTCCATGAAGCGCTCCCTTTTTGCAGCATCAGTGCTGACATCTTCAGGGGCATACCTTGACAGAACACTAAACTTCTGCATGTACTCCTTGACAGTGCCACTTCCTTGCTTCAGGGCTCGGAACTCACGCTTTTTGATAGCCATGATTCCAGAAGGAATGTGGCCTTGCGGAATTCTGCCTTGAAGTTGACCCAAGTGATGTCTTGTTCAGCATGCATGACCTTGAATCCATCCCACCAAGCTCTAGCAGTCCCCCCGAGGCAGTGGGCTGCATAAGCCACCTTCTCGCGGTCTTTGGTGCATCCGACTAGTTCCAGTATTTCCTCAATGGAGCGGACCCAGTAGTCTGCATCCAGGGGTTCAGCAGTCTCGATAAAGGTTGGCGGTGCATGCTTCTTGAACTCTGCTAACGTGGAACGTCCATTGCCATTCCCCGCCGGCTGGCGGTTGTTGGTGACAGCTTGAGCAATCAGCTGAAGGGCTGCAGTGTTGGCTTGGCGTTCCTCTCGGAAAGCTTGGAGAAGCTGAGCCATGTCCATGTTCGGAGGAGGTGGTGGTGGTGGAGCTTGGTCGTTGGTTTGGTCGTGGCCTGCCTCTGACTGAGCGGATTCTCCGACTTCAGGCTGCTGGGTAGAGGTACCAGTACAAGTTACAACAGGCATCCTGTTGGAGCGGTAAAAGGTCTCATGACTCGGAAGAGGGAAAGCAAGATAGATGGGTGCCTAGTAAGGGGGTGGGTGTGACACTAATCAAATCATGCAAGGGCCGTAAGGCCAAAACACATTCATTAAAATCCAAATGGGTGATGCAGTCGTTTACACATTCCCGAAGGAAGAATATGACATACATCCAAACAAAACAAAAGCAAACACTAGGTGGTTTCATATGAACCATACAAGGACTCGACTGCGCATAGGGGTTACACGACCTATCCTACCGTAGGGGTCACAACTGGCATATCCGAGTAGCGAATAATGCCTAAGCGGCGGAATGCTCGGTCGCGTATTACGGCTCTTCTGGGTCTTCCTCCTTGTCTTCATCTGTCTGGGCCCCCTTGTCACTTGAGGGTGTGGGGGAGTGGAGGAGTTGGATACGACGGTGCTTCGTCGGTGGTGCAGGGAAAAGCTTGCGATATTCCCTTGCTGTCATCCGGCGTCGCCGAGGTGGTTCTTCATTCTTGGAAGATACATCCTCGGAGGGCCTTCCGCCTCGGTATGCGATAGCGGACTGTCCAGAAGGTGCTCCTTCCTTCTTGATCCTATTTTTCTTATCTTGAGCTCGTCAAATAAGTGCCTTGGTCTTGTGAAGTTCTTCTCGAAGCTTCATCGATTCCGAGGCCAAGTCTTGTGCCAAACTGTCGCCACATAGACTGAAGTAGGTCTGGAACCGAAGCGAGAGTCCTTCCTTCAGTGGAGGGGCTAGTGCGCTGCTTTCATCTTCACCTTCCTTCCGGTAAGGTAAGAAGCGAGTTGTCATCTTGGCTGCCATCTCCAGAAGAAGCTCACGGAGACGGGTTAGTGCCTTGAGTGCAGCAGCCTCGACAGCGAGTGGTAGTGTTGCCATCTGGGGTCCCTCGAAAAACCAACTTGTGGGAGGATCGTTTGCCTTCACGATCACTTCCACATGGTACTCCACCTCAGTGTCGCTAACCCAATGCTCAAGGTAGGTGAGGATGGGCGCTCGGTGGAACTGCACTCCTAAAGGCTATCCTCGAGAAGCATGGGAAACCCAGTGGTCAGGTGCTCCTCGGGTACGGCGGCCATCTACAAGATGGAATAGGAGGGGTTAATAAGCTGATGAAATCTCAGGTTTAGAGAAGAAGAGAGGTTCAGAAGGTTTTTTGAAAAAGGGTCTCATCTAACTAACGCCCATGCTAACTAAGGCTTCCTACAGTCAGGATGGCTCTGATACTAGCTCTGTGGGGACCCCGACTTAGAAGTCGAGATCACCGAATGTACGTGTACAGTGATCCCAGAGATCAATGCTCACTGAACACACAGAAGCTGAATAACAAGAGTCTTACATCCATACATATCGTCTTACACAAATTAAGGCCATTATGGCCAAGTCTTACATAGATAAAGCCTCATGGCTGAATAGCAAAGAACTTAAATAGCGGAAGTCTTCGATGATAGGTAGTACCCAGGCCATCTGCCTTAACCCTACAGGCATTCTGACTGGGAAAGCGTCCTAGTTCGCATGTTCGACTCCAAAGAACTCATCATCATATTCCTGTTCCTCCATGCCTGGCCAATTAAATAACCAGTGGCAAGCCAATGAGTACTTTGAATGTACTCGCAAGCAACCCATGATTTGGTTCAAAGTAACAATGCAATTGAACAACAATGAGAAATCTAGGAATGGGCTAGAATAAATATTCTACCTTCAAGTATATGCATCAATAACTTCACATAACCTCGAAGGCAGGTTACCGATATCAACATGAATATGATTCACCTCATTGAGTCAAGTCACCACCTTGACTCAACATACCCACACACAAGGTTTTGCAAACATTGGACGTAGCCCAAGAGCGGTTACCCAACTGTCCTTGACCGTGGACACGGCTATTCGAATAGTTTTACACTCTGCAGAGGTTGTACACTTTACCCACAAGATCCGGGAAGCTTTCGTGTCACCCACGATCCCGTAGTACCTCAAGTACTCGGGGGAAGCACCCGGTCATTATCTTTCTTTAGACGACACTAACATAGAGTCCACTCGTTGGTACACGGCCCTCGGGTACAAACAATAGATCACGGGACTTGCCCTAATTTCAATGTCACGCGTACCCGAAGGGACCAACGGTGTGTCCGGTGCCCTGTAAAAACAGTCATGGTCGTCTATCCAAGCACGACCCCGTCCCGGGAAAGACCTCAAGTCTTCCCGTCACTAGTAATGCGGGCACCATGCTAGTGTCGATCTAAGTAATCAATAAAGCCTCGTCCCATAAGGGGTAGAGTGGTTGGACATGTATGGTTGGAATAACGGTCGCAACTTAAACCAATCCGTTTGAAAAACAACACACATACTTGTCTCGGTATAGCACTTCGTCATCAAGTGGTTACCCAACTCACCATATCCCTCGGGCATGAATGGCACCCGACGGGGTTTTATGCAAAGATTTCAACCACGAAGGTTCATGTCACACATGCATCACTAAGCATCACTACCAACCATTTGTATGACATCTAGCACATAGCAAGATCATGAGCAAGGCATGCATCATGTCGTGGTTTCAATTAGGTCACCACCGTAACTCTATCTTCATGCATCGGAAAGAAACGGGTTTCTGACGAACAAGTGTATCATGGTCAAAGGGCTGCTTGCCTGGATTGGCTTGGTCTTCAAGGTCTTCAAATCCTTCTCCTTCTCCTTCTTCAGCAACTTCGTCAAATACGGTATCTATACGTCGCATAATAACAACGGAAAAATAAGACCACAATAAAAACAGAAAAATCAAAGTGCTCAGAAAAATGTCAACTTATTTTTGTTAAATACTAGAGGGAACTCTAAGATGGAGAAAATTCTTAGTTGGAGTTTTGGAGTTACAGAATGGAATCTAGGGATTTTTGAACAGGAGTTTTAATGCTCAAATTTGAATTTAAATTTGAACAAAACAGAAAAGTTGCATGGATATGTGTGAAAGTGACAACATTAAATAGGTTGGAATATTACAAGAATTTAGGAGTTGGAATTATTTCATTTGGACTAATATTCATTTCTGTAAAATTATTTGAAATAATTACAGAAAAGAAAAGAAGAAAATGCCCTGTGCAACTGGGCCAGAGTGGCCACAGTGCACGGCCCAGGGCATCTAGCCCAGCCGCTCGGGCGCCAGCACGCGCACGTCAGGTTTTCAAACCTGACGGGCGGGGCCCGGCGGTCAGCGCCTGTCATTTTCAACCTCACGGCCACGGCCACGGCGAGCTCACCAGCGATGATTCCGGCCACGGCGACGGCAACGGAGGACAGGGACGGGTTCAGCGACGAGTTGCGGAGGTAGTGGCGGTGGTGCGGCACGCCGGGGAGGTCGGGTTCGTCGGCGGCGAGGTGGGACGGCGGAGGGCCGTCGGGAACCTGCTGGCTAGCTCGTTTCCGGCAGCTGCAGAAGGGGAAATTAGAGGGGAATGCATCAATGATGCATGGCGGTTCTAAATCAAGCTAAAGGAGGGGCAGAGGAGGCCCGTACTACGAGATCGCCGGCTGCCCGACGCGGCGGAGCTCCGGTCGATCCCGAGCACTAAAGCTCTTCGGGGAGGAACTAGCGGTTATGGGGTGTTGCTGGAGATGAGGAGAGGTCGTTGGTGCTGAGTGGAGGGCTCGGGGGGGTCCTATTTATAGGGGAACGGCGGGGTCCCGTGGACCTGTGCGCTGGCGAGCTTCTGCTTGATGCTACAGCGCACGGGAGGCGACGGGAGTGTGTCTACGGTGTTGCTGGACGAGCCCTACGCCCATTAGAGGAGAGAGGAGGAGCGGGGAGGCTTCTAGATGACGCGCGCGTGTGAAGCCGAGGAGTGGACGTCGCGGGCGGCCGGTGCGCGTGTGGCGACGGCCACTGGAGGGCGCAGGAAGAGGGGGACAGCACCGGTGGAGGCTGCGGACGTCGTGGCGCGTTGAGAGGCGCGAGGGGAGAGCCCGAGGCTGTCGGGGGCAGGCGATTGGGCGAAGCTACAGTGCGTGGGCGCACTGTAGCGCGCTCTGGAGCGCCCTTATCGCATGCCATTGGCCCTCTGGACGCGTCCACCGTGTCTGGGGGGTCCAGGGTGATGCAAGCACGACGGTTGAGGCTTTGGATGCTCTGAAGATGCTGTGAGAGAGAAGAGAGGCTGGTGACTTGGTAGAAAATGGCTGTCCAGCAAGGTGAACTAGGGTTTTTACCCCTCAATCATGGAGCTGGGGACTTGGGGAAGTTACTGGCGGTAGCTAGTAACCAGATGAACATGTGGTAGAAAGTTGAGGCCAAGGTAAAAGGTAAAAGTGGTCAAGAAGAGGGTTTTAGTAAAAACCCAGAAGGTGTTTGATCAGTGTTTGGTCAAGCAAATGATCTCCACTTGCCATGACACTTAACATGATTGAATGACATGTGAAAATAGGGTGCTTCACCAAATTTGGGCTCATTTGAAGAAACTAGCCAATGTAACTTTGGTGAACCCTAGAAATCAACAGAAATGGCTTCATCTTGTTTGAGTCAAGCTAATCATCTCCCCTTGATGCACCACTTGGTGTAGTTTCATCATTTAGGGTATTGATCATGCCCACATAGTTTGAAGCTCCAGGTAAAAAGTTGGTAATGTAAAGTTGTTCAAATTTGCATTTGAACAGAAAGGGTTTTGGGGTGTTCTGATCAAGTTGATCTATTCCAAATCTTGTGCCATTTGGTCTAGATGCCTTATTAGGCATTTCTAGCATGTGCACCAAGTTTGAGAGCATTTGGACAAGTTTGGCAATGTAAAGTTGCTCAAACTTCAAATATGGACAGAAAGGTTATAAAGGGTTTTGAGAATGTTTTCTTGCTTCCCAAGGTATGGGACTTGGCAAGATCATCAAATATGTCATATATGACATGATAGAATTTCCCTGGAATTTTTGGAGAATATTTCCTTTGTAAATATTTCAAAAGCTTGAAATATCCAGAAAGGGTTTTAGAGGGATTAGCCCATTATTTTGAACATGACCAAGTGTTGAAACTCTTATATATGGACAATATATGTCCTATGAGTCTCCCTGAATTTTGGCAAATATTTTTGAAATACTTAAATAATTTTTCCCTATTAAAGACCATTTCTGGCCTTAAGAAAAAGCTTTTAAATAAAATAGGAAAATAACTTTTAAAATTATACTCTTGTGGTTTCTGGGAGTCCTATGACTACTAGGTCTCAAATATACCCTTTGAAATAATTTTCTCACCCTAAATCAAGCACTTGCAGTGCAAATCTCAATTCAGGGGTTTTTGGAAAACTAAATTTATAAAAATACATTTTGGCCAAATTAATTTTGTAAGAAAATACTATACTGCTATATAACACTTGGCATGATCATTGGGCAGAAGTTTTGGGTATGGAGATGAATTCTACAAGAGGTAATAGTTGACTTTAATGAGCACATGAAAAAGCACATGGAGAAAAACTCAATTCCAAATAAAAGCCATATGATGCTAAAAAAAATTGTTGGTCCAAATTTTCATGCTTCATTGATGCAAATAACATGTTACAAAATGCAGGGTGTGACAGACCTACCCCCCTTACAAGAATCTCGTCCCCGAGATTCCTAAACTAGGTCTTAAAAGAGATCGGGAAACTCAGATCTAAGATAGTCTTCACGTTCCCAGGTTGCTTCTGCTTCGGTGTGGTTGCTCCACTGGACCTTGAAGTACTTGATGGTACGGCTTCGCGTCCGTCGTTCTGCTTCGTCCAGAATGCGAATAGGCTTCTCGCGGTAGGTCAAATCAGGCTGCAGATCAATGGCTTGGTGATCAACATCCTTTTAGAGATTAGGCTTGTCCGGAACTTGGAGACATTTCCGGAGTTGTGACAGATGGAACACACTGTGCACATAGGATAGCTCAGGTGGTAGTTCCAACTGGTAAGCCACTTCTCCTCGTCGGCGATGATCTTGAAAGGGCCAATGAATCTTGGTGCAAGTTTCCCTTTGACATGGAAACGCTTGGCTCCCTTTAGAGGGGTTACCCGCAGGTACACATGGTCCCCGACATGGAAACTCATGTCCTGACGGTGAGTGTCAGCATAACTCTTTTGCCTTGACTTGGCTGCCTTCAAACGTTCTCTGACTAGTTGGACTTGCTCTTCTGCTGCGCGGAGAATATCTGGTCCAAAGACTAGTCCTTCTCCAGTCTCTGACCAGTTGAGGGGTGTGCGGCATCTGCATCCGTACAACACCTCAAATGGTGCCATCTGAAGGCTCGACTGATAACTGTTGTTATAGGAGAACTCGGCAAAAGGGAGAAAATCTTCCCACTTGGCTCCATATGCCAAGACACAGGCTCGGAGCATGTCTTCGAGAATTTGATTTACTCGTTCTGTCTGACCTTGTTGGGAGGCAACCCAATTTTATAAAAAAAATTGCTGCTGTTAGGGAATAAATATTGCATCTATCTTCTGTTTAGATGTGGTTTCATGTTTTGTTTAGTGTTTGTGCCAAGTAGAACCTTTGGGTAGACTTGTGTGAAGTTTATGTGATCTTGGTGTGAAAAACAGAATCGTTAACGCTCGCTAGAATGGTCATCAGATTTTACTTGCGCGTGCTATTGTCACACCCTGATTTTCATGCCACATTGCTTAAGCTGTTAATCATGCTAAAATATGGTTTAACAAAAACTTTTGAGTGTTTTTGACCTTGCTTGATTGGTTTTGTGTTTGCTGTTTGCTAGTACTCTAAAAATCAAATAAATCCTCCAACTCTTATACTTCATCTCCTTGATCCAAAACCTTTTCCCAATGAACATGCCATGTGTATAGAACAGTATAGTATTTTCTTATAAAAATATTTTGGCCAAATAATATTTTCTAAAATTAGTTTTCCACAAACCCCTGAATTGAGGTTTGCACTACAAGTACCTTATTTAAGGTGTGAAAAATCTTTCAAAAGGTATATTTGAATCCTATTAGGTATAGGACTCCCATAAACCACAAAATTATAATTTTAAAAGTTATTTTTATATTATTTTTTAAATGCTTCTTCTTTAGGCCAGAAATGGTCTTTAATAGGTAAAAATTATTTAGCTATTTCAAAAAATATTTGCCAAAATTAAGGGAAACTCATAGGACATATATTGTCCATATATAAGAGTTTCAACACATGGTCATGTTCAAAATATTGGACAAATCCTTCCAAAACCCTTTCTGGATATTTCAACCTTTTGAAATATTTACAAAGGAAATATTCCTTGAAAATTCCAGGGAAATTCTATCATGTCAAATATGACATATTTTATGATCTTACAAAGCCTCATGCCTTGAAGATCAAGGAAACATCATCTAATCCCCTCAAAACCATTTCTGTCCATTTTGAAGTTTGAGCAACTTTACATTGCCAAACTTGTCCAAATGCTCTCAAACTTGGTGCACATGCTCAAATGATGTAAATATGCATCTATGCTAAATGGCACAAGTTTTGGGGAAGGATAACTTGATCTAAATGCCCCAAAACCCTTTCTGACCAGATCCAAATTTGAACAACTCTACATTGCCAACTTTTTACTTGGGGCCTCAAAGTTTGTGGGCATGCTCACAAACCCAGATGATGACACTACACCAATTGGTGCATCAAGGAGAGATGATATGCTTAACCTAATCTTGAGAGATCCATTTCTGTTGATTTCTAGGGTTCACCAAAGCTACATTGGCAACTTTGCCCAAATGAGCTCAAATTTGGTGACAGGGCCTAAATGTATGTGCCATTTGATCCTGTAAAGTCTCATGCCAATTGGAAGTCATTTGCTTGCCCAAGACCACATCAAACACCTTCTGTCGTTTTACCAAAACCACTGTTTTGCCCCCTTTTACTATTAACCTTTGATTCAACTTTTTACCACAGCATCCCCTAGTCACCTTCTACCTCCAGTAACTCTCCCATGACAAGAGCTCAATGATTGAGGGGTGAAAACCCTCATTTTACCACCCTGGACAGCCCCTCTCTCCTTCTTCTTCTGCCTCTCTCCTCTCCTACTGGCTCCCAGAGCATCCAAGACCACCTCCCTATATTCTACTACTCCCTCTACCCCCTAGACACTATTGGCCACGACTTGGATGCCAAAACTATGCCAATGGCAGCGTGCTCTGGAGCGCGCTACAGTGCTCTGGCGCACTGTAGCCGCCCCCCATCCCGATGCCCCGATAGCCTCGGGCCTCCCCAGCATGTCCCCTGAGGTCGCCTCGACGTCTGGGACACGGCACGACGTCGGCCCCCACCTGACCCTCTCTCCTCTCCCCTCTGCGAGCTCGCCTAAGCGCCCTGGACCGCGCCCACGGTGCACCGCGGCCACGCCCATTTAAGCCACCCTCCGAGCTCGCTCTCGCCTCTGCTGACCCCCCCCCTCTATTGTGCATCTCCCAGACACCCTCGAGCTCTCTCCCGTGGCCTCCTACCCCCTCCATGGCTGGAGTGCCATCGCCGACCGCCGCTCGGATTCGGGCACCTCAGCCGCTCTTTCCTTCCCCTTCCTTTATTCCAGGTCCGCGCCCTCCTCAGGGAGTCCCCAGGGACGGACCAGTCCTCCCCTTGGCCTGGGAAGTCTTCCTGGCGTGACGCCGCCGAAGCCCCGCGGCCGCCGCGGCCTCCCTGTGGTGGCGAGGCTGTGGGCTTCCTTGGGCGAGCCCGCAGCCACCCTCGGGTGCGCGAAGGAGAGCCGGAACTCCTGGGCTCATCGGCTGGCCCTCCCGCATCTCTAGGCGACGGCTGCGCTGGCGGCCGAAGCCCTCCCTTGCCCGGCGTCGGGCCGGAGAAGATGGCCACCTCCGACGTCACCACCCCCCTGTGCGCGCGGCCGAGCCGTTGGGCCGGCCCAGTTTCTATACGGCTATCTTCCGCCCAGTGTGCAACATAAGGGTATAAGCCCTTTCTCTTGCCCTTTTCTTTTTCTGTAAACTTCTAAAAACCATAAATAATTCAAATGAACTCCAAATTTGATAATTCAAATTTCTAGTAGTTCATAAAATCATGCTC
Organism: Secale cereale; assembly: GCA_902687465.1. NCBI lineage: Eukaryota > Viridiplantae > Streptophyta > Magnoliopsida > Poales > Poaceae > Secale > Secale cereale. The sequence continues at coordinate 372,091,636 of LR738714.1, read as the reverse complement.
TATCACATGGTGCAACATGTACATTTTTCCAGAGACTTTTTCTTCACAAATAATTATCAAATGTCATTATTCCATTTTCTGTGATAAACTTTAGAAAATCACAGAGAGCTCAAATTTGATCCAAATGCAATGGTTCAAATTCCTAGGTGCTTGTCATATCAAAACTTAGTTTTGGAACATTTTTCCTAATACTTTCTGTACCCCATAAAATAATGGCATATTTCATCATATTTATCAACTTTGCAAAATCCTAGGAAATTCATTTGAACTCCAAATCCAGTGAAACCAACTCCTAGATGCTTCTAAAATCATGATTTGTTAAATGGGTGCCTTTGCTCATTTTTTCAAAAATATAATTCTGTACACTTCTTTCAAATCTATGAACCCCTTGTTTCCATCATATTGAAATGTGCCAAACCATCCATTGATCATACTCCAATGAAACCACCTTGGTCATTTCTCATATGGCCAGAGGTATCCTAGAAAAGTCCAACTCCTATTTTTAGAGCACTTTTATTTTTGCCTTGTTGTGTTGCTTATTATGATTGTTTCCATCGTTAGTTAATGAAATAAACGGAGTACTAGGAGACGGACCAGAAGGTTTGAAGACTCGGAAGGACAAGGCAAGCAGCCCTTTGACCATGTTCAAGAAACCTTTTTATGCATATCTCATAGCACCTTATTATCAATGCATCGGAATCATGTAGAGGTGGTGACCACTTTGGTTGGTACCTTTGTTACTTTACTATTCAAACTTGCATCAAACATGACCCTACCTTCCTATGAGGGTTATGTGGGTGGGAGTAGATATATATATGCTATAGTAGTTGGCTACGCAATATGGGTCAGGGTTATGCATGGAAAGAAAAAAGTGTGGTTTGACATACTTGCAAATAACCCAGTGGGTGCCACTAATGCCCCTGGGAGATGATGAGAAACTAGGGCACTACTTGGTAGAGAAGTAGTGTGCCGAGGCTTGATGAAAGTGTTGTTTCCAGAGATGGATTAGATTTATGTGTGATTACCGTCCCAACCAAACATGCGCAACCACTCTACCCTTATATGGGAAAGGGCATTATTGATTACCTAGGTCGATACTAGCATGGTGCCCGCATTACTAGTGACGGGGGTGACATGAGGTCACTCTCGGGACGGGGTCGTGCTTGGATAGGCGGCCATGACTGTTTTCACAGGGCACCGAACACACCGTTGGTACCCCGTGTCAGTGGTATGTGATGAATATGGGAGCGAGTCTCCACAATTATTAAGATGTGAAATGTGGGCACGGGGGTTACTACCAATCGAGTGGACTCTATGTTAGTGTCGTCTAGGGAAAGATATTGATCGGGTGCTTACCCCGGGTACTTGAGGTACCGCGGGTCGTGGATGACACGGAAGTTCCCTGGATCTAGTGGGTAAAGTGTGCAACCTCTGCAGAGTGGCAAACAATTCGAATAGCCGTGTCCACGGTCAAGGACAGTTGGGTGGTGCTGCTTAGACTATGTCCATTAGTTTCTGGAAAACAACACGGTTTGGTAAATCTGTTGATGTGACTGTGAAAAAGTCACGATGAGCGTGAGCAAGAGTTGTTCATGACTCTTTCTCGATATTGATGTCTGAAACCTCCCGATACTTGTTGCAGACACATGCATGTCCATGTTATATGTTGATCATACTTGCATATGAAAAACTAGCTTTCCGCAAAACTGCCAATTTAGCAGTAGAGCCTTGCATAATTATTCTGTCATCACACTTGGGTTGCTTGCGAGTACATTCAAAGTACTCATTGTCTTGCCACTAGTTATTTTATTGGCCAAGCATGAGAGAACATGATATGATGAAGACTTCTTGGTGACGAGCATGCGAGCTAGGACGCTTCCCAGTCAGAATGCCTGTAGGGTTAAGGCAGATGGCATGGGTCCAAGTGGTTATTGAAGATTTCCGTTGCAACGATATACTCAAGACTTGACCATAATGGTCCTATCTGTGTAATACGGTATGTATGGATGTAAGACTCTTGTTATTCAGCTTCTGTGTGTTCAGTGAGCATTGATCTCTAGGATCACTGTACACATGCATTCGGTGATCACGACTTATGAGTCGGGGTCCGCATAGCTATTTAGTTGATTCTTTTTGCAGATGATTAATAGACAAATTACTCACGTTTACCAATTTAGTTTGAATTTTTTGGAGTTACAAAAGTATGTGAAACCTGCAGATTACTGCAGACTGTTCTGTTTTTGACAGATTCTGTTTTTCGTGTGTTGTTTGCTTATTTCAATGCATCTATGAGTAATACTGAGAGGTATGGAGCATAGAGAAGTTAGAATACTGTAGGTTTAACACCAATATAAACAAAGAATGAATTCATTGCAGTACATTTGAGTAGTGATTTGTTTTCTTGTACTAACGGAGCTCACGAGAATTTTTGTCTAAGTTTTTTGTTGTGAAGTTTTCAAGTTTTGAGTATTGCTTTGATGGACTATGGAACAAAGAGTAGCAAGGGCCTAAAATTGGGGATTCCCATGGCACCCCAAGTAAAATTCCAGGACAATCAAAAGCCTAAGCTTGGGGATGCCCCGGGAAGGCATCCCCTCTTTCGTCTTCATGCATCGGTAACTATACTTAGAGCTATATTTTTATTCACCACATGATATGTGTTTTGCTTGGAGCGTCTTGTATAATTTGAGTCTTCGCTTGTTAGTTTGCCACAATTATCCTTGCTGGAAACACCTATTTGAGAGAGTTAAACATGGCCTAGGAATTGTTAGAACACTCTATGTGCTTCACTTATATCTTTTGAGTTGAATAGTTTTTGCTCTAGTGCTTCACTTATATTTTTTAGAGCACGGTGGTGATAATATTTTGAAGAAATTGTTGAACTCTCATGCTTCACTTATATCCTTTTGAGAGTCTATTAAAATAGCATGGTAATGTGTTTAGGGTATAAAATTAGTCTTCACATGATAGACATCCAATATCAATGTAGTAAAAACTTTCACACTAAGTGCATGGAATATGATGAGAAGTTGGATGCTTGATAATTGTTTTGAGATATGAGGATAGTGATATTAGAGTCATGCTAGTGGAGTTATTATGAAATTGAGAAATACTTGTGTTAAGGTTAGTGATTCCCGTAGCATGCACATATGGTGAACCGCTATGTGACGAAGTTAGAGCATGAGGTATTTGTAAAGTGCCAACCTTTGTGTGGAGGTCGGGGGAGTGTGATGGTTAACACCTACCAAGCTCCCCCCTAGGAGCATGCGTTGATTGCTTTGTTTTGATGACTCGTAGATTTTTGCAATAAGTATATGAGTTTTTATGACTAATGTTGAGTCCATGGATTATACGCACTCTCACCCTTCCACCATTGCTAGCCTCTCTTGTACCGCGCAACTTTCGCCGGTACCATACACCCACTATATATCCTTCCTCAACACAGCCACCATATTATTCCTCAACACAGCCACCATACCTACCCATCATGGCATTTCCATAGCCATTCCGAGATATGTTGCCATGCAACTTTCCACCATTCCGTTCATATGACACGCATCATATTGTCATATTGCCATGCATGATCACGTAGTTGACATCGTATTTGTGGCAAGGCCACCATGCATAATTTTTCATACATGTCACTCTTGATTCATTGCACATCCCGGTACACCGCCGGAGGCATTCATGTAGAGTCATACTTGTTCTAGTATCGAGTTGTAATATCGAGTTGTAAATCAATAAAAGTGTGATGATAATCATTTTAGAGCATTGTCCCATGTGAGGAAAGGCCAATAAAAAAAAGATATGGCCCAAAAAAAATAGAGAGGGGCTAATAAAAAAAGAGAGAGAAATCCCCACCAAAAAAATGAGAGAAAAGGGAGAAGGGACAATTGCTACTATCTTTTTCCACACTTGTGCTTCAAAGTAGCACCATGTTCTTCATGATAGAGAGTCTCATGTTTAGTCACTTTCATATACTAGTGGGAATTTTCATTACACATCTTGGCTTGTATATTCCAACAATGGGCTTCCTCAAATGCCCTAGGTCTTCATGAGGAAGCAAGTTGGATGCACACCCACTAGTTTCTTTTGTTGAGCTTTCATACATATTTAGCTCTAGTGCATCCGTTGCATGGCAATCCCTACTCACTCACATTGATATCTATTAATTGGCATCTCCATAGCCCGTTGATACGCCTAGTCGATGTGAGACTATATCCCTCCTTTTTGTCTTCTCCACAACCACCTCTCTATTCCACCCATAGTGCTATGTCCATGGCTCACGCTCATGTATTGCGTGAAAGTTGAAATGTTTGAAAGAATAGAGTATGAAAACAAGTGCTTGGCTGAAATCGGGGTTGTGCATGATACAAATATTTTGTGTGATGAAGAGGGAGCATAGCCAGACTATATGATTTTGTAGGGATAACTTTCTTTAGCCATGGTATTTTGAGAAGACATGATTGCTTTGTTAGTATGCTTGAAGTATTATTATTTCTTATGTCAATATAGACTTTTGTCTTGAATCTTTCAGATCTGAACATTCATGCCACAATTAAGAAAATTACATTGAAAAACTATGCTGGTTAGCATTCCACATCAAAAATTCTGTTTTTTTCATTTACCTACTCGAGGATGAGCATGAATTAAGCTCGGGGATGCTTGATACGTCTCCAACGTATCTATAATTTTTTATTGTTCCATGCTATTATTTATGATGTTTTCGATGTTTAATGGGCTTTGTCATACACTTTTATATTATTTTTGGGACTAACCTACTAACCCAAAGGCCCAGTCCAGATTGCTGTATTTTTTTCCTGTTTTAGGGTTTTACAGAAAAGAAATATCAAACTGAGTCCAAACGGAATTTTCCTATTTTAGGGTTTTACAAAAAAGGAATATCAAACGGAGTCCAAACAGAATGAAACCTTCGGGAGAGATATTTTTGGAGAAAATCACACATGGGAGACTTGAGAACCATGGAGTAGGGGCCACGAGGTGCCCACGAGGGTGGGGGCGCGCCCCCCTGCCTCGTGGGCCCCTCGTGAGTCACCCTGTGTCCTCCTTCCTCCTATAAGCCTACGTACCCCGAAACCAACAACAATTGAGAGAAAACCCTCGTTCCCCCGCCGTAACCTTCTGTTCACGTGAGATCCCATCTTGGAGCCTATTTCGGAGCTCTGTCGGAGGGGGGATCCATCACGGAGTGCTTCTACATCATCATCATCGCCCTCACCATGAGTTGTGAGTAGTTTACCGCAGACCTTCGGATCCATAGCTACTATCTAGATGGCTTCTTCTCTCTCTCTGGATCTCAATACTAAGTTCTCCTTGGTCTTCGAGGACATCTATTCGATGTAATCTCTTTTTGCGGTGTGTTTGTCGAGATCCGATGAATTGTGAGTTTATGATCAAGATTATCTATGAGAAATATTTGGTTCTTTTCTGAACTCTTTATGTGTGCTCATAATATCCTTGCAAGTCTCTTCGAATTATTGGTTTGGTCTGGCCTACTAGATCTATAGTTCTTGCAATGGGAGAAGTTCTTGGCTTTGGGTTCAATCTTGCGGTGTCTTTTCCCAATGACAGTAGGGGCAGAAAGGCATGTATTGTATTGTTGCCATCGAGGATAAAAAGATGGGGTTTATATCATATTGCTCGAGTTTATCCCTCTACATCATGTCATCTTGCTTAAGGCGTTACTCAGTTCTTATGAACTCAATACACTAGATGCAAGCTGGATAGCGGTCGATGTGTGGAGTAATAGTAGTAGATGCAGAATCGTTTTGGTCGACTTGTATCGGACGTGATGCCTATATACAATGATCATGCCTAGATAGTCTCATAATTATTCGCTTTTCTATCAATTGCTCGACAATAATTTGTTTACCCATAGTAGAATATTGCTATCATGAGAGAAGACACTAGAGAACACTATGGCCCCCGGGTCTATTCTCAACATGTCAATCTACATCTACGTTACTTTTTCCGTTTTTACTTTCTGTTCTTATAAATAAAAATATCAAAAATATAAACTATCATCTCTATCAGATCTCACTTTCGTAAGTGACCGTAAAGGGATTGACAACCCCTTATCGCGTTGCCTGCGAAGTTCTTATTTGTTTGTGCAGGTGCGAGGGACTCGCGCGTGCTCTCCTACTGGATTGATACCTTGGTTCTCAAAAACTGAGGGAAATACTTACGCTACTGTGTTGCATCTCCCTTTCCTCTTCGAGGGAATACAACGCAAGCTCGAGAAGTAGCACATGTACACGTACGTACAGTGGCCAATGTGCAAGAAAGAAAATACAGCCACGTACGTACATACGGGCAAGGTCTTGAAGGCCTACTCTCACATACGTACGGCCAGGGCTCGTGTACATGACTGAGTCGGAACAGAGAAACAACATCATCGTCGTCTTCATGGGGAGCCAACCAGCTGGGTCGGAACGGGATGCGTCGTCGTGTTCATCGGGAGGGCTTGGATAGAACAGCCAATGGAAACGAGGCCTGGCGTACCGCAGAACAGAGGAAACGGTTTGTGTTCGATCGGCCATGGTCGAAACGGGATCCTGTTCATCGGGAGGGGTCTGGCGTACCGCAAAGCGGAGGAAATGGACCTCCTACGATCGCAACGGGGGTCTTGTTCATTGGGAGGGGTGTGGCGTACCGCAAATCAGAGGAAACGGACTTGTGTTGGAGCGCTGCGGTCAAAACGAGGGTCCTGTTCATCGGGAGGGGTGTGGTGTATCGCAAAACGGAGGAAACAGACTTGTGTTGGAGTGCTACGGTCGAAACGGGGGTCCTGTTCATCGAGAGGGGTGTGGCTTACCGCAAAACGGGACTCCACGGGATACTGTTCATCTCCACCGTCGACCCCCTCCAGCCTCCATGGGCTACTGTTCATACACCGTCGACCTCTGTAATGCCCAGGATGGGACTATATCTCCTACGTGTCGAGGCACGACTTAAAGATATAAGCCCATTCTGGAATGATCGCAAGTTTGGTACCTTTGCACATCTCATGTAAAAATAGGGATGGAAAACTGAAAAGATAGTAGGCTTACACTCGCCACGTCACACAAATACATTACATAAGCAAGACATCATCAAAATAAACATCACAACCCATCTAAGGGTAAGATCCAAAAGACAAGATACCAAACATAACGTTAAACCACAGGTCTAGATCGAATCCTAGTAGAAACCACTATTGATCGTCGAAAACGTCTCAAGCATACAGCTACTCTCTTCATCGAGCTCCCAGCGAAGCACTTGAACTAGCTTCTGCATCAAACTCGGCTGAACCTGCATCTGGTGTTGTAGTATCTGTGAGCCACGAGGACTCAACAATCCCATAACCATGGGTATCAAGACTAGCAAAGCTTTATGGGTAGGAAGAAGGTAAAGTGGTGAGGTTGCAGCAGCGGCTAAGCATAATATGGTGGCTAGCTTACGAGTACAAGAGTAAGATGAGCATCTATGCAAACGGTCGCAGAAGGAGTGATCGCTAAAGATCCTGAACTACATACGAATCAAACATAACCCCACCGTGTTCTCTTCTCAAAGTGAAAAGAGACAGTCACGGTTCCTCACACAGTTGTGTGTTTTACTTCGGATCCTCTGTCAAGTTTTCTACAACCGGACATTAACAAATTCCAATCTGCCACATAACTGCGGGCACGGCTTTCGAAAGATCATAACCCTGCAGGGGTGTCCCAACTTAGCCCATCACAAGCTCTCACGATTAGCTGAAGTGATAAATATAATATCATCACCCCTTATCTTAGGGAAATTCGATCAGGCTCGGCATCCCGGTGCACAAGACATTTCGACAATGGTAAAACAAGTCCAGCAAGACCTCCCGGCGTGCCGACACCCTGATAGTAGCCGCGCGTATATCGTCTCAGGCCACAACCGGATGGGTGATGCTACAGGTAAAACCAATCCTCGAGTTTCCCCGCGGTGGCCCCGCAGGACCCCCGTTTGGGACCAACACCATCAGCACTGCCCCCCCTGTTATGTAGAATTAAGAACCCGGGGACATGACCCCCTATGCAATTAATTAATTATTTAAGTTGTTATTATGAGAAAATTAAAACCAATGTTGGGCCTTGCTGGAGGAGTTTTATTCAAAGTCGAACTGTCTAGGGGTCCCCATCCACCCATCGTGTAAGGAAAGCAAAATCAAGGAACACAATGCCGGTTTATCGGCGCCTAAGGTGGCATGAGTGGAACAAAACACCGAGCAAAAGGCCAAGCCTTCCACCCATGCCCAGTATATAGGTGTGTTAATAATAATAATAGATATTGTGATATTCCAACAACAAGTTCCCTCCTGGGACGAACTTCATCTTCACCTGCAACTAACAACGCTATAAGAGGGGCTGAGCAAGCGGGTAACATAGACAAACAGTGGTTTTGCTAGGAAGGTGTCAAAGATTAGAGGTTTCATGGAAACAAGGAGAGGCTGACATAAAAGATGGGTAGCGCGACATGTAACGATAGCATCGAGACAACTATGCATGGCAATGGTAGTAAAGGTATCCAAGGGTATGATCATCTTGCCTGGGATTCCGCAAGGGCGAAGAACGTTTCCATGAAGTAGACGGAGCAACATAGTCGAGCGAATCCTCACAACTCCGGAACGAAACCGAAGCTATCAAGAGAAGCAAACCGGAAAGAAACAAGCAACACGGTAAACACACAATCATAAACAAGTCATGATGCACAAGCAAGCATGATGCATGTCCGGTTTAAATATGCATGGCATGGCAAGTGCACGAACAACACTACAATTTAAAGTGGAGCTCAATATGCAACGAGTTGCATATTGATGAAACACCACATTTTATTTATTTAGTTGACTCTCGTTTATTTACAAGACAAGATTAAATGTTTTTAACATAGCAAGAGGTGAATCAAAAGTAAACTACCTATCTAGGCAATTTAAATGAGGCCGGAAATAACAACAACAACTCCGGAAAATCCCCATGAGCATGTTTAGCAATTTTTAAGCAAACAACAATTCACACATTATAATGTTGTTAACATGATGCGGATGACATGATCAAGTTTTATGCAATTTTTAGTTTAAGGTTAACATGACGAGATAAGAAGTATTTGTCACCGTGGTGGAAGGAAAAAGGTGCCATGGCAACGATCCGAAAATGATGCAACGGCAACATCTCGGTTCCAGTAACTCATTGAGAGACCGGTGCAAAAGATGACGGAGGGCGTGTCGTGCAAGAAGAAAGGTGGGGTGATCCCGTCATCGGGTTCCCACGAGTCGGCGACGAGGAAACCGAGGAGCATGACAAACGATGAAACGGGCACGATGCACACAAGGGTAACATCTCATACAACACATGCAAACGTTCTCGGGTCATCGTCTCGGGGTTATACCTTCGGAACATTCGTCCTCGGAAGGGTTCGAGGTCGTCGAGGGACGTAGTGGAAATAGTCGTTCTCGCGATTCGTAGAGGAAGTAGGCATTCACGTTCGGAGAGGAAGTAGTTGTACATGTTCGTAGAGGTACACGTTATGTAGCCGTTCACAGTCGTCGGTAGGGGTACTCGGTTCTTCGGTGACGGTAGTTGTACTCGCACGTAGTGGGAAGTAGTTGTTCTCGTTTCCGAAGAGGTACTTGTCGCATCACTGAGCGTAGTGGTACTTATCGCGTCGTCTTGTGTAGTCGTTCTCGTTTCGTAGTCATTCAAGTCGGCGGTAGAGGTACTTGGCGCATCGTCATGGGACTTGGGGTCTCCGTGCACTTGGCGCAATCCACGACAACGGTAGTTGTACTTGTTTCGTAGTTGTACTTGAGGGTCTTCTATCAAAACAGCAGCACAGGGAAACACAAAAGAAATCACAGGACACGGCAGCAGCAAGGGGGCGACGGGGCCATGGCAGTGGCATGACCGGCGGAAGCAGCAGTGGGATTCGGAGCTCGGCTCCATGGCGGAGGTTGGACGTGGCCTGGGCGTTTGGGGCGAGGTGGTGGAGCTCCGGTGGTCTTGGTCGCCCGCAGCGGAAGGAGGAGGCGTGACGCAGAGAGGGCCGACGGGAGGAGGCAGGAGGCTGCTCGGGGCGTTGGGGACTCTGGCGAGGAGGACGAGGTGGCTGTCGGCGGCTAGAAAGGAGACAGCGGCCTTGGCGAAAGTGGAGGCGCTGGCCTCGGGCGAAACAGACTGGAGGGAGCAGGGGGCGACAGTAGGACGCACGGCTTGGGGGTGGGCGCGCCGTTGCGGCCTTGGCGGGGCGGCGCTCGGGCCTGCGAGGCTGGGGACGGGCGAAAGGTTGCGGGACGAGGGGAAAAGAGGCGCTGGGGCGATGCTTGCGCTGGCGGCCTGGGGATGCGGGACGAGGAGACGAGAGGGGGAGGTCGAAAGAGTGGGACGCTGGATCGGGAAATCGGGCTCGGGGGGATCGAGCGGAAGGGAGAGTTGGTCGAGGGGTGGCGGCGCTGAGGGGATGCGGGAGATGGACGAGGGGACGAGCGGGACGGCTAGGGTTTAGGACACCTGGGGTTGGCCTTGAGGGAGTTGGGCCTAGGAGGGAGGGAAGCAGGCCTTACGAGGCCGGCTGGGCTGCCCTCTGCCACATTTTTTTTAAATAAAAACGCAGCAGAAACAAATAAAAGAAGAGGAAAGAAAAGAAAGGTTAGGGGAAGATTTTAGGCAAGAGGTTATTTTTCCCGGAATCGCAAAAATGTCTACGGTCCACGAAAAATAGGAGAGGCAAGAAAAGAGAAAGAGAAGGCATGGGGAGAATATGCAAGTGTGTTGGGTTAATTCCAAACAAATGGAATATTTATAATATAGCTCCCTAAATATTGGGAGGATATGTTATAAAGAGAAATCACACTTCCCTCGATTTAAATGGATCGAAGATCCACACGATTTATTTAAGTTGAGAAGCAAAGACGAATGACATGATGACATGATGCAAAGCAAAATAAAATAACACAGCACAAAAGAAACACACGGGAGAACCCGAAACATCTGGAATCTTCTGGGACGTCGGTCTTCGGGCGTCACAACCTCCACCTGCCTCCACCTGCGACTGTTTAGCCTCCACCGCGCGCTACTCCACCGGCTACTGTTCAACCAGCCCTCCCCACGGGCTCCTGTTCAACCACCCATCCATGGGCTACTGTTCATCCAGCCCTCCACCGTCTACTATTCATCGAGCCCTCCTTGGGGTGGTCCTGTTCATGCAGCCCTCCACGGGGTCCTGTTCATGCAGCCCCAACCGGCTCGATCGATCGTGGTCCTGGTCATCCAGAGGCAACACCACGTGGTCCTGTTCAACCACCCCCACCGGGAACTATTCATCCAACCCCCCGCCCCCAGCAACACTCACTGTTCATGCAGAGGCAGGATCGATCGGCTTCAGTTAGCAGCAGTAGTGAAGGAATCGCTCGATCAGGATCAGTTAACAGCCATCGATCGATCGCTCGGGTTCAGTAACGCATAGCCTGCAGTGCAATCGCTCGAGTTCAGTTAGAGCCCAATGCCTCGCTCAGGTTTAGTTGGAGCCCAACGCCTCACACCCATGCGCGTGCATGTACGAGAGAAACGCGCATCGCTCGGCCCCGACCACCCACCGTAACCGGCAACACCCCGATATTTTCCTCGCCCTCGCTTCAACCACGGTTATTTCCGTCATGGAGGGCCCAAAGAATGTCATGCAGCTGCGTCTCCGGCCCGCCCAGGATGAAAAGCCCATTTTCTGTCATGATTTTTTGTCATAGAAGTAGGACCCCACCAAATCTATGATGATACCATGTTTTGTCACAATTATTTTCATAGAAGTGTCATAAGTATGACAGAAAAAAGTTTTGTTCGGCCCAAAATGTCACGGATAGGTCTTTTTTTGTAGTGTAGATGGTGTCCTTACTAGTTACTAGGACCCCACCACATCTACTCTCTACTTTCTCCACTTCTCTACTGCTTTTTTCACTACTCTTATAAAAAATAGAGTTGGTGATGATGGTGTGCATGCCATCCTGCAATATAAGCCGTCCGATCTATATCTGAAGGATAGGAAGGAAACTACGACAATTTTGCAAAAAGATACTTGCACTCCTACCCACATTTGCAGATAAGGCCTTCTCTCATTCATCCTTATCTCCCACAAGATAAACTACTCATATAAATGCATCTTGATGTTTTGGGTCACATTTTGCAAATAGGGAAATTTTGCAAAAAGATACCCACACCCCTCTCCACATTTGCAAATAAGACCTTGCCTCGTTCATCCTTCTCTCCCACAACCTCATTGTTGACGAATTAAAAAGGGGAGTTTCTGGAACAATCTAGCATGGTGGCCGCTAAAGTTGCCATCCATCCCCATGCCTCCGCCCAGTCCGACCACCAGTCACCACCATGCCCTATTCCTCCTCATCTTATCTCTCATCTTTCTCGAGATATCATTTTTTTTGATGAAATTATCGAGATACCATTTTTCGATGAAATTATTGACATATCATTAGTTTTTACACATGGGATTACTCCTGCATGGGTCAATCACAACAGATGTTTTGTAAAAAAATGCATCTTCATGTTTCGTGTAATGCACATGCATCTTGCTAGTTTGCATATAATCCCAAACCCCACGTAGACACATTCTTTGACCATTTTAAAACTATGTTAGTATCATTGTCATTGGTCAGCCGGTGCAAGTTATAGCCCCGGGTGTTTTAACCTTTTTTCAGTAATGATATCTAGCGACTGTTCGCCATGAGCCCAATCCTAACGAATCCCACATAACCGTCAGATTTCCATCCGGCGGTGGCCTGTTTTTAAGCCATAGTATTTGACAAAAACACCACCCTTACACACGTATTGTAACTGCATCGCGGGCGTTTGCAACTGCCATGTCTCCCATCAAATGTTTGCTGGGGATTGGAGTTAGCACCGATGGCGGTTTGTAGTCATTCCACGCTCGGGCATTGAAGTTTGTAATAAATATTTTAGAATATACTACTAGTCCGGTGCTAGTAGTAGAGCAGAGTCCAACTCCACTATTTGCAAACTACTAGGGCATAGTAGTAGGTACTGTAGTTTATTGTACTAGTACTGTGATCACTCAAGCAAGTTGTCTGGCATCGATATCCCCCTATGCTGCTGGGATGTGTCTTGTAAGTCAAGCGGCGTGTTGTTGTCATCATCACATGTCCACTTCCCGCAGTACATATTAACTTCTCCATACTCGTCCGCAGATAATCATCCAATCTTCGATCCCTGCTAGGCGCCTCCCCCCTCTTCCGAAACCCAAGCACTAACAATGGCAGAACCGAGCAGCTTCCGCCAAAATAGTTGCTGGAATTCGCTCCCCACAGAGGTAATCAAGATCATTGTTTCGCGTGTGGACAATCTCAGTACCATGCCGCTCATCGCATGCTTGTCGGGGCTGTACCATTTACTCAAATCCCTCAGGCCAGAGCTTTTTAAGCTAGCTCCCTGCATGCTAAAGCCGCCTGATCTTCAGAAACGGCGTGTCATGGAGCATAACGATCGTAGGGTGGCGAACATCAGCCCCCTCGGTTGCGATCCGATCCTCGTTACCCTCAACTACCTTAATGGTATATACTGGGTTGGCATGAACACGTCTTGGATGGTGCTCGTGGAGGACTATACCCGACGATTGATCCCCCTTCCTTCGATTAACACTGGACCAATTGTCAGGCCCAAGATGCGATTATATCCCGATCACGTGACACTTACGTGATTGGGGCACAACCGCATTTCGGGCGCTTAGCAAGATGGATATCATTACATCGTACCATTACATACATACATAGGGGATACAACAATACATACAAGTCACAAGAATACAACAACAGCAATACAAAGTATCCGACTACGGATACAAACATGAAAAGAACAACGACATCCATCTGCTATCCCAGGTTGCCGACCCGGAACCTAACCCAAGACTGAAGAAGAAGAAGAAAGAACTCCAACACAACGATCAACGCTCTCACGTCAAGACATCGAAAACCTGCACCTGCAACTGTTGTTGTAGTATCTGTGAGCCACGAGGACTCGGCAATCCCATAACCATGGGTAACAAGACTATCAAAGCTTGATGGCTAGGAAGAGGGAAAGTGGTGAGGTTGCACCAGCGACTAAGAAAATGTATGGTGGCTAACTTACGAGTACAAGAATAAGATGAGCATCTACGCAAACGGTCGCAACTAGTAGTGATCGCTAAAGATCATGAACTACTTACCAGTCAAACATAACCCCACCGTGTTCTCTTCTCAAAGTGAAAAGAGACAGTCATGGTTACTCACAAAGTTGTGTGTTTTACTTCGGATCCTCTGTCAAGTTTTCTACAACTGGACATTAGCAAATTCCAATCTGCCACATAACCGCGGGCACGGCTTTCGAAAGATCATAACCCTGCAGGGGTGTCCCAACTTAGCCCATCACAAGCTCTCACGATCAGCTGAAGTGATAAATATAATATTATCACCCCTTATCTTAGGGAAATCCGATCAGGCTCGACATCCCGGTGCACAAGACATTCGACAATGGTAAAACAAGTCCAGCAAGACCTCCCGGTGTGCCGACACCCTGATAGTAGCCGCGCGTATCTCGTCTTAGGCCACGACCGGATAGCTGAGCCTACGGGAGCCAGTCCTCGAGTTTCCCCGTGGTGGCCCCGCAATCTCCTCGTTCGGGACCAACACCATCAGCACTGGCCCCCCTACTATGTAGACAGAAAACCCGGGGATGCGACCCCCTATGCAAATTTAATTAATTAATTAAGTTGTTATTATGAAGCAAATTAAAACCAATGTTGGGCCTTGCTGGAGGAGTTTTATTCAGAGACGAAGTCTCAAGGGGTCCCCATATACCCAACCGTGTAAGGAACGCAAAAATCAAGGAACATAATGCCGGTTTATCGGCGCCTAAGGTGGCATGAGTGGAACGAAACACTGAGCAAAAGGCCAAGCCTTCCACCCATGACCAGTATGTAACATATTGTGATATTGTGATATATATAACATATTGTGATATTATACATATAACATATTGTGTTAATATACATATAACATATTGTGATATTCCAACAACAAGTTCCCTCCTGGAACGATCTTCATCTTCACCTGCAACTAACAACGCTATAAGAGGGGCTGAGCAAGCGGGTAACATAGCCAAACAATGGTTTTGCTAGGAAGGTTTCAAAGGTTAGAGGTTTCATGGCAACAAGGAGAGGCTGACAATAATGATGGGTAGTGCGGCATGTAACGATAGCATCGAGACACCTAAGCATGGAAATGATAGAAAAGGTATCCAAGGGTATGGTCATCTTGCCTGAGATCCCGCAAGGAAGAAGAATGGTTCCATGAAGAAGACGAAGAAGAAGCCTTGAAGAAGAACCACGGGTAGACGAACGAATCCTCACGAACGCAACGGAACAAGCACTAACGAGAAGAAGCAAGCAACACAGTAAACACACCACACGAGACATGACAATATGCTCAACCAAGTATGATGCAAGACAGTTCTATATAGGATGCACTACAAGTCCATACAGGAAGCAAAACATGGCAAGGTAGGAAGCACAGAAAAACAACACAAGTCTATATATGATGCAATACATGGCAAGGTATGATTCAAGACAAGTCTATACAGGAAGCAATACATGGCAAGGTAGGAAGCACAGGAAAACAACACAAGTCTATATTGATGCAATACATGGCAAGGTATGATGCATGACAAGTCTATGCAGGAAGCAATATATGGCAAGGTAGGAAGCACAGAAAAGCAACACAAGAACATGACAATATGCTCAAGAAAGTATGATGCAAAACCAGTCTATATATGATGCACAGCATGGCAAAGTATGAAGCACAGAAAAACAACACAAGTCAACAAGTTTAAATGAGGCCGAAAACTACCTATTACAAATCTGGTAAGTCCTCATATGCATAGTTTGAAATTAGTCCAGATCTGAATAAACCTTAAGTTAAAGTTGTTAAACAGCAGGTTAACATGCACCATGATGATCTACATGAAATTCTAGTCAAGTTTCATATAAATTTTGTTTAATTCGGAGCTACGGCCTAGAAGATATGAGCAAAACAAGTCAAACAAGGCAACGGTGCAAGATGCACCCAAACCATCAAGCAAACTCACTCCAAACATGAAAACAATATAATATTATGATTCTACATGCAAAATCGCACAAGTTTCATTTAAGGCACACCCAAAACGGAGCAACGGGCTAAAAGATACACCCGAAACAAGAAACAAAGCAAAGCTGTAATTAACAGCCACATTGCAACTTTGGAGCAAGAAATATATACACTACAGCACTCAAACATGGTGACAAGAAGCCTGGTCATGAAGTAGACATATCCTACAGCAAACAACTCCATTGGAGCAACTCCATAGGAGGCATGGATCAATAGCAACAAGCTACAACATTTTGATCATGACGTTAAAAACCTGACAGTAATATTTTATAGCAACTTGGGAGCAAGAAACAAATGAGCTACAACAAGCCATATGAGCAAGTGAAGGCATGAATGGATAGACAACAACATATACAACAATGAATGATCAATGGCCACCCCAAAACTAACATGGATTTGCCTAGGGCATCAAGCAAACATAGCATCAGGATAAGACAGATTCCAGACTTTGTGAAATTTCACTAAGTGTTAAAACAGTAACAACAACATGGCATGTTTCCAAGCATGTTTAAGTCAACACAAGGCATATTATGGAAAGTTAAATGCACCACAGCAAAGACCATATAATGGTGCTTCTAAAGCAACTAAACATGTGGCATGGGGACAAACACATCAATAGCAAAGAGCATGTGAAATCATCATCTCATAACAAGTTGAAGAACTTAACAGTCAAATGCACTTTTGCAACAGAGATTAACATGGCAATATGGACTCAAACAAGAATGCTACAACAACCATCATGTAGTACACTTCATAATGAACATTTTGACACCTCATATGCATCATTTGGATAAACATGCACCAAGTTATCATATCTCAAACATAGCATCAAAATAACAAGTAGCAGCATTTTATAACAAGTAGCACTCTTGCAACAGATATTAGAGCATCTAGATGAACTCAAATGAGCATGGCACAATGGAACAAAGTGTAGAGCACATCACCATGATCATTTTGACATATCAGTCACACAATTTGGATAAGCACACAATTAACTACAGCCATGCAAAGATGCAACATTATACAGACAGAAAAAAATGACTTAGACAAAAACACAGGACACAACTAGCGCAATATAACCAGATCACGCTTGGGCGAGGGATAACAGAGGGTGCTCACATTGGGCCCGTGGGCCAGGAGGAGGAGGAGGCAGAGCGGGCCGGCCCATACGGAGACGAGGCGGCCCAGGCGGCGGCGATAGGAGGCTGGGCCTGTGGGGAAGCTGGCTGGCGCGGCCCATGAGGAGGTGGGACTCCTCCCGGCCTCCCGACGGGGCCAAGACGAGCCACGACGGCGCCGTCGAACGGTGGCGATGGGCGGTGGCTTCCGACAACCGATCCGGCCATGGGGGCGCCGGATCCGGTAGCAGGCGACGATGGGAAACAGATCTTCTGGCCGAACGCGGGCAGGACGCCGGAGGACGCCGAGGTGCGGCGGACGAGGGCAGTGCTGGGATTCCGGTGAGGACAGGCTCCGGTGGGGTGCTGGAACGGCAGCGCTCCGGCGCGGCGGCGGGGGCGCGCGGCGGCGACGGAGGCGAAGGGCGGCGGGGCGCTGAGGAGCTGTGGCTGGCGGATGGGCTCGTCGGGCCCGCGACGGGCCTGGCGGGCCGCGGTGGTGGGAGGCGCGGTGGAGGCGACGTGGCGGCGGGGGATTGGCTGAGGGCGCGGCTGGACATGTCCGGCGGCGGGGCGGACATGTCCGGAGCGCGGAGGAGGACGGGGGTAGGGTTTGATCTGCGCGAAAATTAGAGGGGAGGCACATATATATAGGTAGAGGGAGCTAGGAGTGTCCAAATGAGGAGCCGTTCGCGGCCACGCAATCGTGATCGAATGGCCAAGAGCATGGAGGGGTTAGAATGGGCTTGGTGGGCTGTGTGAAAGGGGTGCTGGGCCAAAAGGCAAAAGGCTTCCGGCGGTTAACACGGTTAACCGTTGGGCTATCAAACGAGCTCCGAATGCGACGAAACTTGACAGGAGGTCTACCTATGCTATAATAAGACCACACGCCAAGTTTCAACCCATTTCGAGAACGTTTTCCGGCCACTCACAAAATAAATATTCTGAGGCGCCGCGGGCGCGTGTGAGTGTGTCTGGGCTCAGAACGGACAACGGAAAGGACGAGGGGGTTCGGGCGGATGCAAGTTTTGAAAACATGCTGATGCAACACACAAGATGACAAGGCAAAGATGCAACACGCAAGCAGATGACATGGCAGCGACAACGAATAACTGGCTAACACCTGGCGCATCGGTCTCGGGGTGTCACACCAATTTGGTACCGCGATCCAGAATACTCAGAATCTTGCAGTAGCCAACATGATACCAAGTTTGATTTGCTCAAAGTTGTAATCTACCAAGTGCCCACAAGATCTGCGAATTATAAAGACTTCAGGCTAATTGTGTTCTTCAACCGTGGTCTCGCCTATCTGACAGGTCACTGTGGTAAGTGGATAAATCTGCACATCCATCATAGGATCATACATCCTCCATGGTTCTTTGATGCCATGGAACACAAGAGCTTCATTTATGATGTGTACTCCTGCTATGGTTGCACATATTGCCGGCCTACTCCAGTCATCGCTACAAATAGCTGTTACAGCAGTATATTACTTTTCTATGATATCGTGATGGCTTGCTTATATTACTGTCAACATTTACTGAAAAAATATTCATGCTCATAACATGTTGTTCTTAAGTTTGACTCCAACTTGATATGATGTTGTAGGCCGCCTAGTGTCTCTACCCTTCTTTCGCGGGATATCCGCGACCACCTATGGGACCAGGAGGCCCCTTGCTGGTTCGGCAGGGGGACGCCGCGTTGCACAAAGAGCAGACCCGCGCGCGGCATTGCAGCGGGGAGCACACAAGCAATTTACCCAGGTTCAGGCCGCTGCGAGGCATAAAACCCTACTCCTCCTTTGGTGGATTGATTGTGGAATGGAGGTGGTGGAGCGTAGTACACTCGCCCAGCAAGGGTTGCCTCAAGGCAGCAGTGACTACGCGTGTACGGGGGGTGTGGGTTTGTCTATTTTCCAACCATTTTTACGATTGCCATGGGCCTCCTTTTATAGATCAATGGGCGACCACAGTGGCAAAGTAGTCATTATGCACTAATATGATAGCAAACAGTGCTATCATACCTAACTCTATGGGCTGACATGGTGCATTAAATGCACCGCTTAGTGTCACATCACAAGTTGCCCGACAAGGGTTTCCGGGCTATCTCGCCACCTCCGCACCTGTCTTCTTGACACGTCGCGGGACGAGTGTCATATGCGGGTTCTTCTTATTGGGGAAGGTTGTCATGTGGCTAATGGCTGCCACTTAATCATCTTGAGGCTTAACAGTACATTGATTGAAGACATGGGTCGTGTCTGAGTGTTTGGTGAGGTGGTTTTTGCCTCCACAAGCACCCGGCAGGCCCTACCGGGGTGTTTCTATTATCCACTTCTGAGGGTGGCCTTGGCCCTTCCCGGGCTCGCCTGCCCGGCAAGGAGGGCCATTTTCTTGGTGATGTATTGCTTATCTGGCTCGGCCTTGGTCTCTCTGATCCGAGCTGATACTCTGAATCTCTTGGTTTCTTATACTCCAACTTGGGCTGGTGCTTCAATCTTGTTCTTGCGCCTGTGCACAGTCTAGGCAATAGACCTAGGGTTTGTTGCACCGACAGAAGCCCTCAGGCCTACCCGATCGCGCTGCTGAGCGTCGTCGGGGTAGGGCCTAATAAGTGCACATGCCAGGTTGTTGAAGAGGTTGGTTCCTTGAAGTCTTCATTGCTGCTTCATCGACCTTGATTCCGGGCCAGCTTAAGGTTTTCCCGCGCGTCGTGTAAAGCCAATAGTGCTGGGATCACCCCATCGATGGCCTGTGAATGACTTTAATGCACTGGGTAGAAATTGCCAATTTACTCTTTCGATAGTGTGCCCTTATCCTCAGCCACGTATGCTACGTGCATCGCGCGGGGTAGGTAGCATAGGCGCGTGGCGTGGGAGAGCATCATGGTGAGGGCCTGGTCGTCTTGAATTGCTGGAGGAGGACGGTGGCCGCCCATTGACGGAGTAGTCCCCCTCCTCGTCCTGCCTATAAAAGGGAGGGGTGAAGGAGGGCAGTGCCATCCATCTTTGAATTCTTCCTCTCGTGTCTTCTGCCTTCGCTGGTTATGTCGGAGAAGAGAGCCTGGGGCTAGCCCCCGGGCTCCATCTCGAAGTTTCTCCTGGATTCAAAAGAGAGACTCGGGCAGCGCGGCGACAACTCCGGAGGTGGTGACTTTGACGTACCTTTCGCCGGGCCGCCTGTAATTTTGGCTCCAGTGGGCGGGGACGCAAAAGACACCACACGAAGGCTCGGGGTGACCCTTGTGTGTGGTATTTGGTTGCTCCCTATTTTTCTTCCCTTCACAGCGTCGGAGAGAAGCTATAGGAAGGACTCGTCGCTTGTAAGGGCGAATCCAACTCCTCCCGGGCATCGCCCTCTTGCTGTGTGGAGGAGCTTTTTTCTTCGCACGCGTCTCTGGGACGTGCAGTGTCTTCTAACGCCAGGGCTTCCAAGGATGATCATGCTCTCTAGAGAATTGCTAGGAGAGCATGGTATCCGAGCCACTTGCTGCAAAAGGGGCTTCGGATGATGGTGGCACTGAGGGCGGCGGCAACCCACGACGCGTCAAGAACGGGGGCGACCGTTTCGACTAGTCGTGTTTGCCTGTGACTCTGCAGCTCCTGTTTGGAGCTTTCAGTAGCGCCACCATCCGTCACTGCCCTCTTGTTCCTTCTTCCTAGCTTAGGGATGGCGCCATCCTGATCTTGGGGAGGCGTCGAATCCTAGCAGTGCCCCCTCTCCGGCCACTTCAACCTCATCCTGTAGGAGATGGACAGGAGCAAAGGCATCACGGGGCACCTATCTTTTTTTCAATCTTAAACTTGTCAGCTCTTGCCAAACTTTAATTTAAATAATGTAATCCCTCGATTCCATCTTTGTATTCTGTAATGCTTGTACTTGTATTAGCATATAAATGAAAAAGATAGACCTTACCGGGAAGTCGTGCATGTGTATGTCCATGCAAAGGTGGAATGCCTCTTTGTTGTAATAAAACAAGTTTTCCCGGCAAGCTACCTTGCCGGCACCCTCTTTGTCTGCCGGAGAACTATGTCTGCCGGGGAACAGAGAGAGGGGCCAGCCCCCCACCAACTCCCTTTCATCAAAGGCCACCACAACCATCCCACTCGAAGCAATGTTCGAGTCTGGGATGGGAGCACCTAAGCCTCAAGAGAGTGTTTTGAGGTTTTCTTATGCACAAGTTATAGCTTACAGAAAACTAAAGGACAGGAGGTCGAACTTATCTGTTTGGCATGCCGGGGATTGCAGTGCCAGGCAATCTTCTCAACTCCTTGTTGAAGCCAAGTCTGTGGTAGGAACCTGTAACTTGATGTAGCTGAGAATGAATGCAGGATGCAATACTATCTATATGCATATGCAAATGCTCATGGAATTCTTATGAAGTGATCTTGGTGTGATGGTGCATGCATGAAATCTTAGTTGGGGGCCCCCCTACAGCGCTTCTTTATTTTCTCTTACACGGGGTCATCGCCTAGGCTCTGTACAAGGGGTTACATGCAGTTGAGGCAAGGCATGTACGGATGGGTGGCTGCCGGGCAGGGCCCGACAGCATCGCCTTACGGGTAGTACTTGCGGAGATGCTCAATATTCCATGAGTTTTGCAACTGATTGTTGTCTCTGGTCTCCAGACGGACTGTGGCAGGTCTTGTGACTCGTACCATACCCGGTAAGGGCCTTCCCACTTCGGTGACAGCTTGTTTGTACCGTTGGCGAACTGAATGCGCCTAAGGACAAGGTCACGTTCCTCAAAACATCGGGCATGAACCATGCGGCTGTGATAGC
Organism: Secale cereale; assembly: GCA_902687465.1. Taxonomy (NCBI): domain Eukaryota; kingdom Viridiplantae; phylum Streptophyta; class Magnoliopsida; order Poales; family Poaceae; genus Secale; species Secale cereale. The sequence goes on along the minus strand of LR738714.1, from coordinate 372,069,524 downwards.
GACGTAGGGCTTGCTAGTAGCGTGCAGCACGCGTAGCAGCCCGAAGACATTTCTCTTCGAGTAGCACAGCATAGTCACGCCGGTGCTCAACTTGCGTTACTTCATCGTAGGCAAGCACTCGAGGAGAACCGTAAATGAGTTCCATGGGGATAACTGCTTCTGCGCCGTAGACCAGGGAGAAGGGAGTGTGGTCAGTAGCTCGGATTGGTGTCGTTCTGAAGGACCAGAGAACTACTAGCAGCTCCTCGATCCACCGTCTACCGTGCTTCTGCAGCGTATCGAAATTTCTTGTCTTGAGTCCACGTAACACTTCAGTGTTCGCCCTCTTAGCTTGTCCATTTCTCAGGGTGTGTGCCACAGAAGCAAATGAGATCTTGCATCCGAGGGTACGAACATATTACATGAAGGCATGGCTCATGAAATGGGTCCCGTTGTCGGTGATGATCCTTGCCGGAACTCCAAAACGACACACCAATTCTTTCAAGAACTTGATAGCTGACTCAACATTCACCTTTCTCACGGCAATCACTTCCAGCCACTTTGTAAACTTGTCGATAGCAATGAGCAAGAATTCAAAGCCCTTGATTTCTCGGGGGAAAGGGCCGATGATATTGAGCCCCCGGACCAAAAATGGCCATGCTAGAGGGATTGATTAAAGAGCTTGGGCAGGCAAGTGTGTTTTCTTGGAATGGAGCTGATAAGCTTTACATGTCGTGACGAGCTCGACCCAATCTTGGAGGGTTGTGGGCCAATAGAATCCTTGCCGAAATGCTTTCCCAACTAATACCCTTGATGCAATGTGGGAGCCGCACATTCCTTTGTGAATCTCTGTCACACCCTGCATTTTGTAACATGGTTATTGCATTAATAAAGCATGAAAATTTGGACTAACAATTTTTTTTGGCATCATTTGGCTTTTATTTGGAATTAATTTTCTCTCTCTTTGATTTCAAGTGCTCTTTGAAAGTCAACATAGCCTCACCTTATATACTTCATCCCTTTGCTCCAAACTTCTTCCCAATGATCATACCATGTGTATAGTGCAATATAGTATTTTCATATAAAAATATTTTGGCCAAATAGTATTTTCAAAAATTAGTTTTCCAAAAACCCCTGAATTGAGACTTGCACTGCAAGTACTTGATTTTGGGAGATAAAAATCTTTGAAAAGGTATGTTTGAATCCTATTAGGTATAGTACCCCCAAAAACCACAAAAGTATAATTTTAAAAGTTATTTTCCTATTTTATTTAAAGGCTTTTTCTTAAGGCCAGAAATGGTATTTAATAGGTTTAACTATTTCAAAAATATTTGCCAGAATTTAGAGAGACTCTTAGGACATATATTGTCCATATATGAGAGTTTCAACACTTGGTCATGTTCAAAATATTGGGCAAATCCCTCAGAAACCCTTTCTGGATATTTCAAGCTTTTGAAATATTTACAAAGGAAATATTCTCTAAAAATTCCAGGGAAATTCTATCATGTCAGATATGACATATTTGATGATCTTGCCAAGCCTCATGCCTTGGGAAGCAAGAAAACATCATCAAAATCCCTCAAAACCATTCTGTCCATTTTTTAAGTTTGAGCAACTTTACATTGCCAAACTTGTCCAAATGCTCTCAAACTTGGTGCACATGCTAAAATGGTCTATTTATGCATCTAGACCAAATGGCACAAGTTTTGGAGAAGGTTAACTTCATCAGAGTACCCCAAAACCATTTCTGTTCAGATTCAAATTTGAACAACTTTACATTACCAACTTTTTACTTGTGACCTCAACTTTTGTGGACATACTCACAACCCCAAATGATGACACTACACCAAGTGGTGCATCAAAGAGGGATGATTTGCTTAACTTAATCTTGGAAAATCCATTTCTGTTGATTTCTAGGGTTTATCAAAGTTACATTGGCAAGTTTCTTCAAATGAGCTCAAACTTGGTGGAACACCCTATTTCTATATACCATTTGATCCTGTTAAGTCCCATGTCAATTGGAAATCATTTGCTGGCCCAAAACCACATCAAACACCTTCTGGTAATTTTCCAAAACTGACACTTTTACCTCTTTCCTTGTTCTCCTTGAGCTAGGCTTTTTACCACAGCACCCCCAAGTCCCCTTGCACCTCCAGTAACTCTTCCCTGGCCTCAGCTCAATGATTGAAGTGTAATGCCTAGGATGGAGTTATACCTCCTACGTGTCGAGGCACGACTTAAAGGCATAAGTCCATCCTAGAATGATCTCAAGTTTGGTAATCTTTGCACATCTCATGTAAAAGAGGGGATTGTAAACATAAATAGTTGGCTTACACTCGCCACGTCACACAAATACAATACAAGTCTCAAACATCATACATTGAGAAGATCACAACCCTCTAAGGGCAAAACCAAATGTCAAGATACCAAACTTAAATAACATCCACAGGCGGATCGAATCCTAGTAGAAGTCTCCACTACTGATCATCCGGATAACGAACATAGTACCGACTACGCTCCTCGTCGTACTCCCAGTCAAGCTCGGTGCCATCACCTGGATAGCTCACAGCTGGACCTGCATCTGGTGTGGAGTAACTGTGAGCCACAGAGGACTCAGCAATCCCGTTCCCGGGTAACAAGACTATTTAAGCCTTGGGAGAGGATAAGCAGCAACTAACAACTAGCTTACGTGAGTGAGAGCGTGAAGAGAAAGCCTCGGACGAGAAGTGATCACGAAGTGATCCTAGCTACAAGCTCAACAAACATAACCCCTCCGTGTTCAACCCCCGAATCCCTATTCGGAAATTGACGGTCACGGAACACACGCTGGTAGTGTATTATAAACATTGTGTCAAGTTATCTACAACCGGATATTAACAAGCTCCCATCTGCCACATAACCGCGGGCACGGCTTTCAAAAGTTGATAACCATGCAGGGGTGTTCCAACTTGACCCATTACAAGCCCACGATCCACGGAGTCGCAACTCCAAAGTGGGAAGACCCGAGTATTCTCGGAATCCCGTGCTCAAGATATACCGAACTAAGGTAAGGCTAATCCAGCAAATCCTCCCGGCGTGTCGACACCCTGATAGTAGCCGCACGTATCTAAGTCTCAGGACACGACCGGATGGGCAATTCTACAGGTTTTTACCAAACCTCGAGTTTCCTTGAGGTGGCCCCGCAGACTCCCCGTTTCGGACCAACACTCATGTGGAGCACTGGCCCGTGGTTGTTGATTAAGAAAAAGGGTTTATAACTCCCTATGCAAGTTTAGTTTGTTATTAGGCAAATAGTACCAATGTTGGGACTTGCTGGAAAAGACTTAGCACTTAGCGGTTTATCGAGGGGGTCCCATACACCCCAACCGTGTTAGGAACGCATAATCAAGGAACATAACACCGGTTTATACGGTTCCTAACGGCATGAGTGGAACAAATCACCAAGCAAAAGGCTTAGCCTTCCACCCTTGCCAATATATAGATGATTTCATTTAGCAATTATGTAGTGTGATATAAACCCAACCAATCTTCAACATGAAGCAAGCATCTTCAACTTCACCTGCAACTAGCAACGCTATAAGAAGGGCTGAGCGAAGCGTACTTAGCCAAGCAACGGTTTGCATAGGTAGGTTAGTTAAACATGGCAATGGTTACAAGTAGGAGGCTGACAAGAAGAACATGGGCATCGAGGCAAAACTATAGAGCGGATCTACTAGCAATAGGCAAAGATAGTAATGTTATCGGGGTTCGGTCATCATGCCTAAAGAGAAGTCGTTCGGATCGTAAGAAGGGTCCTCGTGTTCAACCTCGTTGGAAACCTCGTGCTCGTACTCGTACTCGGTCTCGGCTTCCGGCTCTAAACAATACAATCACACCAAGCACAAATCAACAAGATGCAATGCGCACTCGAAAATGATGGATGCATGATGGATGCACTAAGGATGCACACGGAGCACGGAAAATAGCACTCAAGCAAAACACCTCAAAACATGATAACAATATGATATTTTGAATCTACACAGAAAATCAATCAAGTTTCATATAAGACTCACTGAAATCGGAGTTACGGGCTAAAAGTTATGCCCGAAACAAGAAATGAGCGAAAGCTGAAAATTACAGCAACATAGCAACTTCGGAGCACAAAATAATTAAGCTACAGCACTCAAACAACATGGAAAAGGACATGAACACAAACTAGACATATCCTACACCAATTAAGTCCAAAGGTGCACCCCCAAAGGAGTCACAGATCAATAGCAATGAGCTTGGACATATTGAACTTGACAATAAAATTCTAGCAGCGGAATTTTATTGAAACTTTGGAGCAAAAGATAAACATGCTATAGCCACTTAAATAGGCATGTGAAAACATGGATGGAAAGACAACAATATATACTACAAGGAACAATCAAGATCCACTCCAAAACTAACATGGTTTGTCCTAGAACATCACGCAAACATGGCATCAGAACGTTACAGATTTCAGACTTAGTGAAAATCCACTAACTCCTAAAACAGCAATTTCATCATGGCATCTAAAAGAGCAAGTTTAAGTCACCTCGAAACTAAACATGGCAATTGGTAAGCACCACATCAAAGTACACATGATGGTGATTCCGAAACACACAAGCATGCTTCATGGAGATACTCACAATGATAGCAACGAGCTCAACAAGATGGCATTTCATAACAAGTGAAACAACATCACAGCCACATGGCACTTTGCAACGATGATAAACATGGCAAGAATAAATCTAACATGCTACCTAGCACATACAACATGTAGAGCATGGCAAGACGAACACGTGGACATGTCATTTGCATCATTCGGACAAACGAGCTAAAAGATATCACATGACAAAGATGACATAAAAACATCACATAGCAGCAGTTTATATCACGATGCACTCTTGCAACAGAAAAACAAGCACCTAGATGATCTCTAACATGCATGACACAAAAAGATAAAACGTAGTGCACGATCCCACGAACGTGTGGACATGCTATTTGCGCGAATCGGACAAACACACACAAAGTTAGAGCAGTTGCAAGATAGCATCAGCAAGCAAAACAGGGGACTTAGAAGGATTTGAATCAACCTTCTCAGATCTCAGATCTGCAGCCCAAACGGGCCCGGTGGAGTGGATCCGGCCCGGCTCGGACGAAGCGGCGGCGGCCCAGCGGATGAAGTGGCGGCGCGGGGCGGCCTGGAGGGGCGAGTGGGCCGGCGGCGGTGAGGGCGGCCCTACTGGCTCGGCTGGCCCGAAGGGGGCGCGGGAGGCGGGCGAGTCCGACCTGGCGCTGGCCTGGCGGTGAAGGAGGCCCGGGCGGGGGCGTACAGCCTGGAGGCTGGAGAGGCGGGCCGCCGGCTGGCGCTACGGTGGCGACGGGCGAGGCCCAGCGGCTGCTGTGGCCCAGGGAGGCGGCTGGCGGGACGGGAGTTGCGGTGAGGAGGCGGGCCTGGCGTCGGTGGCCCAGGAAGTAGGCGGTCCGGTGGGGGATGTGGCCTCGCGGAGCGGCGAAGTGGTCCCGAGGCCGCGGCCTGAAGCGGTCGAAGGGGCGCCCGATCGGATGCTGGGGGCGATGGGCCTGGCGAAGGGAAGTAGTCCCTGGCCAGCGATGGATCGATCGATCGAGGGGGGGCCTCGGCTGAAGCGTTGACCTGGCCGGTCGACGAAGGGAAAAGAGGCGGCTGGCGCTCGATGGCTTCCTCGGGAGCCTGGCTCGAGGGGAGGAACGAGGGATTGGCCAAGTGGATGAAGAAGAGTGGGTTGGATCTGAAAAATTAGAGGGAGTAGAGAAGAGGCTAGGGATGCCCAAATTAGACCTAGGGGTCTATTATATAGCAGATCTGCTAGGGTTAGGGTTGTGGGGGTGTTTAGAGCCCTCCGATCGCGATTCGACGGATCCGATCGCGGGGTAGTTTAGATGGGCCTAGCAGAAGGTAGTGGACTGCAGTAGGGGTGTTTCTGGGAAACAAAGTGAAGGCACTTTGGACCCACACGAATAACTGATGGGATAGCCAACGGAGTCCAAACGCGACGAGATTTGAGAGGCGGGTTGCACACAACAAAACAACAACACACACTACAAGCTCGCGGCACACCGGTAACGTTACACGCCCAAACAACAAAGTAGGCCTACGGGACGACACGGACACGTGAGGGAGCTCCGGAACGCGAAACGGACAACGGGAAGGAGCGCGTGGAACCGGATGCAACCGACAACACAAATGCAATGCAATGCACATGTCTACATGATATGAATGAATGCCACACACTCACACAACAAAACGACGAAAACCCGAAAGACAAAGAACCCGGAATGGAAATAGATGAAGCCGGAGATATATTATATACCCAAAGGGAAAGTATTACATCCGGGGCATTACATGAAGGGTGAAACATCCCCATTTACCCTTCTGGACAACATCATTCTTCTTCTTTCTCACCACCCTCCTCATTCCAGTGGCCCTCCATGGCATCCAACGCCCCTCCCACATTCTTTACTCACCCCTTGAGCTCCCAGAGAAAGTGGCCGCGCCCAGCAAGCCAAATACATGCCCTGGCATGCAATTGGCGTGCTCCAAAGCGCGCTACACTGCACACCCGCACTGTAGCCACCCCCAATCAGCAGCGCCTGGCCACCTCAGGCCTCCCCAGCGCGCCCGACGATGCTCCTCGACGTCCGCGACACGGTGCAGCCTAGTTCGAGAGCTCCAATGAGCAAGCTCACACGCGCGGTGCCCCTGGCCCCCCTGTTCTCATCTTCTCTCCCCTAGCTCTGGACCGAATCCATGAGCACCCCAGACAAGGCGCCAGCTCCTCCCGAGCCCTGCAGCAGCGAGCAGGAGCTCGCCGGTGCACGGGTCCACGGCACCCCGCCGTTCGCCTATAAAAGGGACACCCCGCGCCTTCCTCTCCACTCCACTCGCTTTCTCACACACCTAATCATCCCCCTACACCACTCACCCCTCTGCAGACGAGCCCGAGCTCGGGATCGAGCTCGAGCTCCGCCGCCTCGGGTTGCCGTCGACCTCGGGGTACAAGCCCTCTTCGTGGCTCCTCTTCCTGGATCTGGAACCGCCGCGGCTCACTGATGAATTCCCCTCTTTCCCCCGCTTCTTTTGCAGCCCGGAACGGACGGAACCGTCGATGCCCGAAGCTCCTCCGCCACGTGACCTCGTCGCCAGCGAACCAGGCCACCCCGGCGACCGCAACCACCTCCACCCGAACAGCGAATCGACGCTGAGTCCAGCCGTACCCTCGACCAACCTCACTGTGCCCTGCATCGACGCCGGTGAGCTCGCCGGCCCTCTGTCGCAGGGTTAGGGATGACAGGCGGGCCCCGCCTGTCAGCCTCTCCTCTCCATCGCCCCTCTATCTCTCGCTGACACTTGGGCCCCGCCCGTCAGGTTTAAAACATGGCGCGCGCGCGTGCAATAGTGCGCTGGGCCGCCTCTCTGGCTAGGCCTGCTGCGCAGCGGCTGTTCTGGCCCAGCAGGCACAAAGCCTTTTTCCTTTTTATTTTTGTGTCAATCTTGCAAAAATTCCTCTGGACTAAATATTAATCCAAATGAAATAATTCCAGTTCCTAAAATCTTGTAATATTCCAACCTATTTAACGATATAACTTTCACAGATATTCATGAACCTTTTCTCTACTGTTCAAATTGAAATTTAAATTTGAACACTAAAACCTATGTTCAAAAATCCATCTACCCCATTCTGTCACTCCAAATCCAAAACTAAGAATTTTTGCCCTCTTAGTTTTCCTTCTAGTATTTTATAAAAATAAGTTGACATTTTTCTGAGCACTTTGATTTTTCTGTTTTTATAATTGTCTTATTTTCCCGTTATTTTATTGCGACTATTAGATACCGTGTTTGACGAAGCTGCTGAAGAAGAAGAAGGGGAAGGATTTTAAGACTTTGAAGACCAAGCCAATCCAGGCAAGCAGCCCTTTGACCATGATACCCCTCTTATTCATCGGTACCTTTTTTCCGATTGCATGATGATGAAATATGACGGTGGTAAACTTGTTGGGAACCACCACATGGTGCATACCCCTACTCATAATCTTTACCATGTGCATCGATGTAATGTCAAAAGATTAGTTGTTGATACATGATGTTGCATATGTACCATGAACCCTTCGTGGTTGCATTCTTTCGAAAACCCCATTGAGTGCCCCTAATGCCCGAGGGTGATGTTGAGTTAAGGCCGCCACTTGAGGAAGAAGTGGTGTACCAAAGAGAGTTCTCATGCGTGGGTAAAATGATGGATTAGATTTATGTGTGATTACCGTCCCAACCAAACATGTGCAACCACTCTACCCCTTATGGGACGGGGCATTATTGATTACTTACGCTGATACTAGCATGGTGCCCACATCACTAGTGACGGGGGAGACTTGAGGTCACTCCCGGGACGGGGTCGTGCTTGGATAGGCGACCATGACTGTTTTTACAGGGCACCGGACACACCGTTGGTCCCTTCGTGTATGCGTAACATTGTAAAAAGGGAAAGTCCCACAATCTTTTGTTTGTACACGAGGGTCGTGCACCAACGAGTGGACCCTATGTAAGTGTCGTCTAGGGAAAGGTAATGACCGGGTGCTTCCCCCGAGTACTTGAGGTCCCGCGGGATCGTGGATGACATGAAAGCTTCCCGGATCTTGTGGGTAAAGTGCGCAACCTCTGTAGAGTGTAAAACTATTCGAATAGTCGTGTCCACGGTCATGGACTGTTGGGAGGTGCTACTTAAACTATGTCCAGAATTTTACATGGACAGTTGGGAGGTGCTACTTAAACTATGTCCAGAATTTTACAATCTCGGTAAAAGTGTTTGTGTATTGAGTCAAGGTGGTGACTTGACTCATTGAAAGAACCAGAAATGAATTGAACTCTATTTATGTTGATATCTGTAACCTGTCCTCGAGGTTACCCAAGTACATTGATGCATGTTTCACAAATGGTAGAATATCTTATCTAGCTTGTAGCTAGATTGCTTATTATTGTACAACTTGCATTGTTACCTTGAACCGAATCATGGGTTGCTTGCGAGTACATTCAAAGTACTCATTGGCTTGCCACTGGTTATTTAATTGGCCAGGCATGGAGGAGCAAGAATTTGAAGAAGAATTCTATGGAGACGAACATGTGAACTAGGACGCTTTCTCAGTCAGAATGCATGTAGGGTTAAGGCAGATGGCATGGGTTCTACTTATCTGCGAAGACTTTCGCTATTTGAGTTTATTTGCTATTCAGCCCATGACGCTTTATCTATGTAAGACTTGGCCATAATGGTCATAATTGGTGTAAGACGATATGTATGGATGTAAGACTCTTGTTATTCAGCTTCTGTGTGTTCAGTGAGCATTGATCTCTGGGGTCACTATACATGTGCATTCGGTGATCTCGAATCTTAAGTCGGGGTCCCCACAGAGCTTGTATCAGAGCCATCCTGACTGTAGGAAGCCTTAGTTAGCATGGGCGTTAGTTAGGATGAGACCCTTTTCATAAACCTTCTGAACCTCTCTTCTTTTCTAAACCTTACCAAAACTGAGATATCATCAGCTTATTAACCTCTCCCATTCAACCTTTGTAGATGGCCACTGTACCTGAAGAGCTCTTGACCACTTGGTTCCCCTTGCTTCTCGAGGATGGCCTCCAGGAGTGCCAGTTCCACCGAGCACCCATCCTCACCTACCATGAGCATTGGGTTAGCGATACTGAGGCGGAGTACCATGTGGAAGTAATCGTGAAGGCGAACGATCCTCCCACAAGTTGGTTCTTCGAGGGACCCCAGATGGCAACAATACCCCTCGCTGTCGAGGCAGCTGCACTCAAGGCACAAACCCGCCTTCGAGAACTTCTTCCGAAGATGGCAACCAAGATGACAACCCGCTTCTTGCCTTACCAGAAGGAAGGTGAAGATGAAAGCAGCGCGCAAGCCCCTACACTGAAGGAAGGACTTCCACTTTGATTCCAGACCTACTTCAGCCTATGTGCAGACATCTTGGCATAAGATTTGGCTTTGGAATCGATGAAGCTCCGAGAAGAACTCCACAAGACCAAGGCACTTCTTCGACGAGCACAAGAGAAGAAGGATAGGATCAAGAAGGAAGGTGCGCCTCCCGGGCAACCCGCTATCGCGTATCGAGGCAGAAGGCCCTCAGGAGATGTATCTTCCAAGGATGAAGAACAACCCCAGCGACGCCGTATGACGGCAAGGGAATATCGCAAGCTTTTCCTTGCACCACCGGCAAAACACCGCCGTGTCCAACTCCTCCACTCCCCCACACCCTCAAGTGATAGGGGGCCCAGATAGATGAAGACAAGTAGGAAGACCTAGAAGAGCCAGAATACGCGACCGAGTATTCCGCCGCTTAGGCATCATTCGCAACTCGGATATGCCAGCTCGTGACCCCTACGGTAGGATAGGTCGTGTAACCCCTATGCGAAGTCGAGTCCTTGTATGGTTCATATGAAGCCATATAGTGTTTGCTTTTGTTGTGTTTGGATGTACGTCGTATCTTCCCTTCGGGAATGCGTAAATGACTACATCACCCATTTGGAATTTTAATGAATGTGTTTGACCCTTGCGTGAAAATAAATAGTGTCACACCCACCTCCTTACTAGGACCCATCTTTATTGCTTTCCCTCTTCATTCCAAATCATAAGACCTTGACCGCTCCAACAGGATGTCTGTTGTAACTCGTACTGGTACCTCTACCCAGCAGCCCGAAGCCGTAGCATCCGCCCAAGTAGAGGCCAGCCAAGACCAAACCCACGACCAAGCTCCACCACCACCTCCCCCCGATCATGGACATGGCTCAGCTTCTCCAAGCCTTCCGATAGGAACGCCAAGCAACCATCGCAGCCCTCCAGATGATTGCTCAAGCTGTCACCAACAATCGCCAGCCGGCGGGGAATGGCAATGGACGTTCCACGTTGGCAGAGTTCAAGAAGCATGCACTGCCAACCTTCATCGAGACTGCTGAACCCCTGAATGCAGACGACTGGGACTGCACCATTGAGGACAGACTGGAACTAGTCGGCTGCACCGAAGACCGTGAAAAGGTGTCTTATGCTGCCCACTGCCTCGGGAGGATTGCTAGAGCTTGGTGGGATGGATTCAAGGTCATGCATGCTGGGCAAGACGTCACTTGGAATAACTTCAAGGCATAATTCCGCAAGGCCATATTCCTTCCGGAATCATGGCTATCAAGAAGCGTGAGTTTCGAGCCCTGAAGCAAGGAAGTGGCACTGTCAAGGAGTACATGCAGAAGTCCAGTGTTCTATCAAGGTATTCCCCTGAAGATGTGAGAACAGATGCTGCAAAAAGGAAGCACTTCATGGAAGACCTCAATCAGACTCTGCAGTCCTCGCTTGTCGTGTGTGACAGCCCATCCTTTCCTGACCTGGTGAACAAAGCACTCATGCTTGAAGACAAGCGGCGTGCTCTGGAAGACACACACAAGCGCAAAATGATTGGCATGGAAAGTTCCAGTAACCAGAAGCCTCGCCCGTTGCAGCCAGCCCCGGTCTAGCCAACCTATCAGCAGCCAAGAGCTCCTGCACCTCGCATCAACTATCAGCCTCAGCAGTATGCCAACCCAAGGCCAGCATTCAACCCCAATAATAGTGGTGGCAACAAGATCAATAACCCAAACCAAGTCACTTGCTTTGTATGTGGTCAGTCAGGACAGATCTCAAGGGTGTGCCCCAATAAGAAGCTCGATGCCCCGCGCCCCAATGCGCAGAACCCAGGACAAGGCCGCGGGATGCCGCCAAGGAACCAAGCTCCTCGCAACCCACCCAACCATGTGAAGGGGCGTGTGAATCACGTCACTGCTGAAGAAGCCCGGGAAGACCCCGAACGTCGTGCTGGGTACGTTCCTTGTCAACTCAGCACCTGCAGGTGTCTTGTTTGATTCTGGAGCCACACATTCATTTGTCACTCAAAGATTTGCATTAAAAAGTGGCATGACCCCTACACCCCTGAATAACCCCATGGTGGTACAAACCCCCGGAGCAGAGATGAGAGCCAAGATAGGCTATAAGGGAGTCAGTATCGTCATTAACGGGGTAGATTTCCTAGCAGACCTTATCATCCTGAGATCACAAGGCTTGGATGTGATCCTAGGCATGAATTGGCTCAGCAAGCACCAAGGCTTATTAGACTGTGCCAATCGGACTGTCACTGTGACCAATGACCAGGGATTTGAAGTTAAGTTTTCCTCCAACTCCTCTTCTGCTCAAAACACTCAAGTCAACTGTCTTTCTGAAGTTGGACTGGAGCAAGTGCGAGTAGTATGCGAGTACCCCGATGTCTTTTCGGATGAGCTACCGGGAATGCCCCCTGACCGTGACATTGAGTTCATCATCGAGCTCATGCCCGGGGCAGGACCTATCTATAAGAAGCCTTATAGAATGGGGACGGGAGAATTAGCCGAGTTGAAGAAGCAACTGGAAGAGCAGTTGAGAAAGGGATTTATCCGCCCTAGTGCCTCCCCTTGGGGATCACCTGTTCTGTTTGTGGCAAAAAGGGACGGTACCATCTGCTTATGCATTCACTACCGTTCCCTCAATGAAGTTACAATCAAGAACAAGTATCCAGTTCCCAAGATTGAAGATCTGTTTGATCAACTCAGCGGAGCCAAGGTGTTCTCCAAGATCGACCTCACATCTGGGTACTACCAGCTGAAGATCAGACCCCAAGATATTCTGAAGACGACATTTGTAATAAGATATGGCATGTATGAGTGCACGGTCATGTCCTTTGGATTGACCAATGCCCCAACTTACTTCATGTATCTCATGAATAAAGTCTTCATGGCATATTTGGACAAGATTGTTGTTGTCTTCATTGATGACAATCTTCTCTTGTCGAAGACGGAGGAAGAGCACGAGCAACATTTGAGGATGGTCCTAGACAAGCTTCGAGAGCACCAATTATATGCCAAATTCAGCAAATGTGAGTTTTGGCTGCATAAAGTTGGATTCTTAGGTCATGTCTTGACCGAGGAAGGATTGTCGGTTGATCCCGCGAAGATCAAAGCTGTGACCCAATGGCAATCTCCAATGACCGTCAAGGAAGTCAGAAGCTTCCTCGGACTTGCGGTCTATTACCGCAAATTCGTGGAAGGATTCTCTAGCATTGCCCGGCCAATGACTCAGCTCCTGAAGAAGGACAAGAAGTTCGAATGGACGCCAAAATGCGAAGAAAGCTTCCAAGATCTCAAGAAGAGATTGACCACCGCCCCAGTTCTGGTAACACCTGATATTCACAAAGAGTTCGTGATATATTGTGATGCCTCTCGAACCGGATTGGGAAGCGTTCTGATGCAAGAAGGGTGAGTCATAGCTTACCTCTCAAGGCAGCTACGACCTCATGAAGAGAACTACCCTACTCACGATCTTGACTTAGCAGCAGTAGTTCATGCCTTGAAGACATGGCGGCATTACCTCCTAGGGAAACGGTGTGAGATATACACATACCACAAAAGTCTGAAGTATATTTTTACCCAGAAGGAATTGAACATGAGGCAACGAAGATGGTTGGAACTAATCAAGGATTATGACCTCAGTGTTCAATATCACCCCGGGAAGGCTAACATGGTAGCCGATGCCTTAAGCAGAAAGGCTTGCTCCCTGAATGCCATAATTCAAGGAAGGCAGACAGCCCTGTTTGAAGAGCTGGAACAATTCAGTTTGGAATTGGTCACCCATGGATTCATAGACCATCTGGAAGTCAAACCAACCCTGATGGACGAAGTCAAGAAACCACTAGGTGGGCACGCAAGCATTGAAGGCATCAAGAAGAAGATGAAGCTAGACAAAGCCCCAGGATTCTCCAAGGACGAGCATGGGATTGTTTTGTACAAAGGCCGCATCTGCGTACCAAACAAGATGGAGCTGAAGAATTTGATCTAGCAAGAAGCCCGCGACACTCTGTATTCCATCCACCCCGGAGGAACCAAGATGTATCAAGACTAAAAGGAAAGATTTTGGTGGCACAGGATGAAAAGAGAGATTGCCACCTATATTGCAAAGTGTGACGTGTGCCAAAGGGTCAAGGCTGAATATCAGCGACCTGCTGGATTGCTCCAACCACTCAAGGTTCCTGAATGGAAGTGGGATAAAGTCGGAATGGACTTCATCACTGGATTACCAAGGTCGAATAAAGGACATGACTCCATCTGGGTCATAGTCGACCATTTGACCAAGGTAGCCCATTTCATTCCTGTCAAGACTACCTATGATGGCAACCAGCTGGCAACTCTCTACATCGACAGAATCGTAAGCCTTCATGGTGCTCCTAAGGAGATTGTGTCAGATCGAGGAACCTAGTTTACCTCAAGGTTCTGGAAGAAGTTCCAAGAAGCCTTGGGAACCAAGTTGTCTTTCAAGACGGCTTTCCACCCGCAGACCGGAAGTCAGACAGAGCGAGTAAATCAAATACTCGAAGACATGCTCCGAGCCTGTGTGTTGGCATATGGAGCCAAGTGGGAAGATTGCCTCCCTTTTGTCGAGTTCTCCTATAACAAAAGTTATCAGTCAAGCCTTCAGATGGCACCATTTGAGGTGTTGTATGGACGCAAGTGTCGCACACCCCTCAACTGGTCAGATACTGGAGAGGGGCTAGTCTTTGGACCGGATATTCTCCACGAAGCAGAAGAGCAAGTCCAACTAGTCAGAGAATGTTTGAAGGCCGCCAAGTCGAGACAGAAGAGCAACGCCGATTCACGTCGCCGAGGAATGAGTTTCCGTGTTGGAGACCATGTGTACCTACGGGTAACTCCTCTTAAGGGAACCAAGCGTTTCCATGTTAAAGGGAAGCTCGCACCAAGGTTCGTTTGTCCCTTTGAGATCACTGCACGACGTGGAGAAGTGTCTTACTAGTTGGAACTACCACCTGAGCTATCCTATGTGCACAATGCGTTTCACGTGTCACAACTCCGGGAGTGTCTCCAAGTTCCGGACAAGCCTGATCTCTACAAGGATGTCGATCACCAAGCCATTGATCTTCAGCCTGATTTGACCTACCGTGAGAGGCCCATTCTCATTCTGGATGAAGCAGAGCGACGGACGCGAAGCCGCACCATCAAGTACTTCAAGGTCCAGCGGAGCAACGACACAGAAGTAGAAGCAACCTAGGAACGTGAAGACTATCTTAGATCCGAGTATCCCGATCTCTTCCAAGGCCTAGGTTAGGAATCTCGGGGACGAGATTCTTGTAAGGGGGGTAGGTCTGTCACACCCTGCATTTTGTAACATGGTTATTGCATTGATAAAGCATGAAAATTTGGACCAACAATTTTTTTTGCCATCATTTGGCTTTTGTTTGGAATTAAGTTTTTCTCTCTTTGATTTCAAGTGCTCTTTGAAAGTCAACATAGCCTCACCTTATATACTTCATCCCTTTGCTCCAAACTTCTGCCCAATGATCATACCATGTGTATAGTGCAATATAGTATTTTCATATAAAAATATTTTGGCCAAATAGTATTTTCAATAATTAGTTTTCCAAAAAACCCTGAATTGAGACTTGCACTGCAAGTACTTGATTTTGGGAGATAAAAATCTTTGAAAAGGTATGTTTGAATCCTATTAGGTATAGGACCCCCAAAAACCACAAAAGTATAATTTTAAAAGTTATTTTCCTATTTTATTTAAAGGCTTTTTCTTCAGGCCAAAAATGGTCTTTAATAGGTAAAAATTATTTAACTATTTCAAAAATATTTGCCAAAATTCAGAGAGACTCTTAGGACATATATTGTCCATATAAGAGAGTTTCAACACTTGGCCATGTTCAAAATATTGGGCAAATCCCTCAGAAACCCTTTCTGGATATTTCAAGCTTTTGAAATATTTACAAAGGAAATATTCTCTAATAATTCCAGGAAAATTCTATCATGTCAGATATGACATATTTGATGATCTTGCCAAGCCTCATGCCTTGGGAAGCAAGAAAAGATCATCAAAACCCCTCAAAACAATTCTGTCCATTTTTGAAGTTTAAGCAACTTTACATTGCTAAACTTGTCCAAATACTCTCAAACTTGGTGCACATGCTAAAATGGTCTATTTATGCATCTAGACCAAATGGCACAAGTTTTGGAGAAGGGTAACTTGATCAGAGTACCCCAAAACCATTTCTGTTCAGATTCAAATTTGAACAACTTTACATTACCAACTTTTTACTTGTGACCTCAACTTTTGTGGACATACTCACAACCCCAAATGATGACACTACACCAAGTGGTGCATCAAATAGGGATGATTTGCTTAACTTAATCTTGGAAATTCTATTTCTGTTGATTTCTAGGGTTTACCAAAGTTACATTGGCAAGTTTCTTCAAATGAGCTCAAACTTGGTGGAACACCATATTTCTATATAACATTTGATCCTGTTAAGTCCCATGTCAATTGGAAATCATTTGCTTGCCCAAAACCACATCAAACACCTTCTCGTAACATTCCAAAACTGTCACTTTTACCTCTTTCCTTGTTCTCCTTGAGCTAGGCTTTTTACCACAGCACCCCCAAGTCCCCTTGCACCTCCAGTAACTCTTCCATAGCCTCAGCTCAATGATTGCAGGGTGAAACATCCCATTTACCCTTCTGGACAGCAACATTCTTCTTCTTTCTCACCTCACTCCTCATTCCAGTGGCCCTCCATGGCATCCAACGCCCCTCCCACATTCTTTACTCCCCCTAGAGCTCCCAGACTAAGTGGCCGCGCCCAGCAAGCCAAAGACATGCCCTGGCATGCAATTTCCGTGCTCCAGAGCATGCTATAGTGCACACCCGCACTGTAGCCACCCCCAATCAACGGCGCCTGGCCACCTTGGGCCTGCCGAGCGCGCCCGACGATGCTCCTCGACGTCCACGACACGCTGCAGCCTTGTCCCCCTCCTCCTTCTGCCTCCTCTCGCCCCAGCTCACACGCGCTGGCCACCCGAGAGCTCCAATGAGCAAGCTCACACGCGCGGTGCCCCTGGCCCCCCTACTCTCTCTCTTCTCTCCCCTAGCTCTGGACCGAACCCAGGAGCACCCCAGACACAGCGCCACCTCCTCCCGAGCCCTGTGGCAGGGAGCAGGAGCTCGCCGACGCACGGGTCCATGGCACCCTGCCATTCGCCTATAAAAGGGACACCCCGCGCCTTCCTCTCCATTCCACTCGCTCTCTCACACACCTAATCACCCCCCCTACACCGCTCACCCCTCTCCAGACGAGCACGAGCTCGAGATCGAGCTCGAGCTCCATCGCCTCGGGTCACCGTCGACCTCAGGGTACAAGCCCTCTCCGCCGCTCCTCTTCCTCGATTTGGAACCGCCGCGGCTCACTGATCATTTCCCCTCTTTCCCCCGCTTCTTTTGCAGCTGGAAACGGCCGGAACCGTCGACGCCCGAAGCTCCTCCGCCGAGTGACCTCGTCGTCGGCGAACCAGGCCACCCTGGCGACCGCAACCACCTCCACCCGAATAGCGACTCGACGCTGAGTCCAACCGTACCCTCGCCCGACCTCGCCATGCCCTGCATCGACGCCGGTGAGCTCGTCGGCCGTCTGTCGCAGGGTTAGGGATGATAGGCGGGCCCCGCCTCTCAGCCACTCCTCTCCATCGCCCCTCTCTCTCTCTGACGCCCGGGCCCTGCCCGTCAGGTTTAAAACTGTCAGGACCGGATTTTCGGGATATAAACTTCCCAAAAGTGGGCCTTGTGCTCACCAGCCCCAGGATTAACTGTTAGCTGATGAGGCACCAACTGGTTACAGAATCTCCAAGCAAAAATACAAGATATGTAGTACAAGACCATTCTGTCCTGTGAGTACAACACAAGATTTCTAGTGGCTGATGGCGGAAGCGGTTTGTGGTTCATCGGTGACTATGGGACTCCCTTTCCCACGGGAACAGCTGACCGGGTTAACTCCTATCTTCGCGAGGCTGCTATCTCCATTAGTGTAGGTACCGGGGCTGTCCTCGCATTGTTCCTTCCCGCGCAAGGAATCTGGCCAAGACAATAGCCAGGGACAAGCCAGTGAGTACTTGGAATGTACTCGCAAACATTTTGAACATGGGTGAGGTATAAACATGTTCGAGAATAATGCGGATCACGATGATAATACGGATATGACGGTCTGTAATGCAAGCAAGTCATTTGTATAAAAAGGCATATGCAATCAGAGAGTGATAATAAAATAAATAGCAAACATGCCACAGTCGGGCGTCTGCGCGACACCACAGAAAGGGCTTATAAGGAAAATAAATAACAAGAATGCCACAGTCGGACGTCTGAGCGACATCACAGGAAGGGCTTATAAAGAAAATAACAAGAATGCCATAGTCGGACGTCTGAGCGACATCACATAAAGGGCTTATAAAGAAAATAACAAGAATGCCATAGTCGGATGTCTGAGCGACATCACATAAAGGGCTTATAAAGAAAATAACAAGAATGCCACAGTCGGACATCTGAGCGACATCACATAAAGGGCTTATAAGGAATAAACATAATTCACGGTAAATATCCAGGAGGTAGAACCGTCCCAGGGATACTCATTCATTCATAAGACACAAATGGTTAGTGCACAAAGATAATTGTAAATACCACATATTACAGATCATGGTCAAGGTTCCGGTTATGTAGTTTCTCCTCCAAAGACCGACACTAAGACCGACACTCGACCCTTCCCAGACTGTAGTCCTTAACCATGGACACGGCTATTCGAATAGGTTTAGTATCTCTGCAGAGGGTGTACTCTTTACCCATGAGTAACGGTTTTCCTTAGTCCATCGGACTAATACCGTCTACGGCCTTTCAGTCGAAAACCCGCCTGACTTGCACACACCAGCTTAGCTTTACCTGTGTCTGGAATCACCCATGACACCTGTCAAAACAAACTTTGAGTTGGGAGGCTACAACCTCGTGTGGCATGGGATCAAATTTCTATTGCACGCTCTAAGGGGTGCCCCCCTCTCGGTCCCAACCGGAAACACCCATGCCCCCGGACCAGGTGGCATGCCTACCGGATGCAGCCGATATCTTCCACCATGGCCTCTCTGTACGGTGTGTGCTAGGACAGGGGTTGACACTTACTGAACCGTACCCTTCCTGTGGCAGGGAGAAGTGGTAGCACAAACAAGTATGGGGGTTACTGGCGCAAGACTCGATCTACGGTCGACTCAGGAGGTTTCAGCATTACTCATATGATTAATCAAAACCGATATATTTTGCAACAACAGTCGGAAACACCATCCGTCATGCCTTACCAAGCCGTACCGGATTCCACCGTCCCGACAAGGAGCTAGTGACAAGCTCGCGTCTACACAAGAACGCAACTTTCACGACTTCCTTCCATTTGGCATGAAAGGCATACGGAGGGGCTCACCGTCATGCAAACAAATTATTCTCAGCAAGAGTTTTCCTCATACCATCATAGGTACGATCACAATGTCACATATGAAATAAAATGAACGCAATCATATTGTAGCAATTGTGTCAACCACAACCGCATGCAATAAACCAGGGTTCAAGAGTGCTTGCCTTCAAGTAGAGGGGAGGAGAAATGCATTCCAACACTTGTTGGAAGTTTTTTCCCTCTTCCAAGTCCTAAATGAAATAATATGCAATCAATACATAGACTCAAAACAGCCCAAAAAAGTTGTCTGGAAAATTTTCATGTAAATATGAAAATAAACTAGACAATATTTGGGAAACGACAGAAAAAGAATTAAGTCATTTGGATTAATATTTAAAAAGATATTGCCAGTCAAAGATTAGTCAAATCTGTTTTTAGAATAAATCGGAAATAGGAAAAATGTTTCAATTAGAAATACGCTTTCGCAGTGGGGAAGACGTACTCGGGGGTTTGCGCCTTTACTTAAGCACGCGTGGGCTGGCGCTGTCTCGCTGACAAAGGGCCCAGGGGGTCCACTGGTCAGGTTTGACCAGTCGCCCCCGCCTCCTTCTTCCTTTGGCCGAACAGAGGCGCGGCTCCGGCGATCAACGCCGGCGAACGGTGGCTCCTCGAGGGCATCCGAGGGCGGGGATGGATCCGCCAAACCGGGGCGGTCCGCCCGGTGGTCGAGGGGGTGACGCAGGTGGAGGAAAACGCCGGCGACGAGCTTCGCGGCGGACGGCGGCCTCGAGGGAAATCAGGGCTTCGTCCTATGGTGGTTCCCAAGCTCGTTTGAGATGATGGGCGGCTCCGCAAGATCATAGGGAGTCGAACTATGGTGCTGGCTGGGCGGAAGGGGCTTGGGTTGCGACGTATTTGACTGGAGGGCGGCGGCGGCTGTACTCGCCGGAGTTGGGGAAGAAAACTTCCCCTGGTCGATTTGCTGCTTCGAGGGTGCTCTGCGGGGTAGCAAGTGGTTGTCTGAGGTTGCGGAGAGGCTCGAGGCGCCCTTAAATAGGGAGGCAATGGCGGTTCCGTGGCGGCCGTGGATAAGATCGCCGGCGACCGCCATTCTGTAGCTCAGGGCGACGTGGCGACGACGGGAGCTAGGGGACGAACTAGTGGATGATCTGGAGCTGCTCCAGGGGGTAGGTGGCGAGCGCTGGGGGCTTGGGTGGCGCTGCCCATGGCAGGAGCTGCGGTGGCTGCCCGCTAGCTGCCGCGGCCGACCTGACAGCGGCACTGTGGAGTTCCAGAGTTGTCTCTGCGATGGGGGAGAGGGCAGGCATGCAGACGGTGTGAGTGCAGCGGCCAGAACGGGCGGGGGTGTCGGCAGAGGGACGCGGCGGCTCGGTGCGCGCGCGTGCAAAACGTGCGCTCTTGGCGCACCTAGAGCACGCGCGTGAACTGCTCGACAAAATGCCAGAGCATGCCACAGGGTTTGGATAAGGCTGGGAATTAGCAGGGTTAGGTTATAGACTTAAATGAGATTAGTGGACATGCCAGCATGTATGTAGATGCAAGGTCACAGTGCAAAGTAAAGATCATGCCAAAACTGACCATGCACCTCAGGTGTTTGACAAAATGCCAGAGGCCACTAGGCAACTCTAGGGGTGGCCAAATTCTCCAGATCAGTGACTCTTTAGATGGATGAGATGATGGCAAAGCTAGTTGGGCAAAACTAGAAACTTGTTAGTGCAAGTTTTGCAAATCTACAGTTCTGGACAGGAAATGAAGGGCATTGTTTCATGAACCAAAATTCTTCCAATGGGTCCACTCTCCTGGACTTAAGGGTTTTGCAAGAATGGTTATAAGTAGGAGGAAGCTCAGGGGCATTGGGGCAAAATAAACCAGGGTTGTAGTGCAAAATACCAAACTGGACAAGAATTGAAATGAGGTTGTTTCACTCAAATTTTCCAAAGGACCCAAATGGGTTTTAGCATAAAGTTGAACAATATACTCCTATGAACATCCCATAATTTTGGTGGGAGCTTTAAAGGAATATTTAATGGGGTTGTAGTGCAAAACTGCCTACTGGACCAGATTGGAAATCATGGTGTCGAGCTCAAATTATTTAATGAAATAAAAATATTCTTGCATAAAAGTGATCCAACAACATCACATGACATCTCCAATTTTTTGTTAGAATTTTAAACAAATATATCAAGTGGTTGCAGTTAAAAAGGGACCCTAAAACCAAGGAAACCACTTTTAAAGGAGAGACCATTTAGGGAGGCAATTATATAATTAATTCTACTGATATCAAAAAAGTTATAATGAGTGTATATGAGAGTCTAACAATAGTTGGGAAGTTTTTACTAGTGGTAAAAACTTCAACACAACAGGAACAGAAGGATTCTGAATTTAAAGAAACATCCAGCAGAATTGCAAAATTTTAATTACCTGGCCAAATTCTAGTTATTAAAACATTGTTAAATTTTTTGGGTGTTACAACACTACCCCCCTTAAGAAAAATCTCGTCCTCGAGATTTGTTAAGGGTTGCTATAAAAACAATTCTACTGTCACAACCAAAATATCAACAAAAAATTAACCGTTCTGCAAATAAATGCCTCTATAGTGCATGAGCAATAAGTGGTGTAAACTGTAGTGTTAGACACTGGCGCGGCATGGGAAAAATCTAGGTCATGGAAAACGAGATATTTCTACTCAGGGCTATAGTAAATTTAAAATGATATTTCTGAATTTTCAAATACGCTGGTTGCACCCGAGAGCACAGTGCTCTCACTGGCTCACAGGTGGGCACTGGGCCCACTGTCAGTCTCTTCTACTACCTTCGGTTCTCTCTTCTCCTCTCTCCCGCGCGCTTTCCCGCGCTTTCTCCACCGGCGACGGCTAGCTCGTAGGGCATCTAGGCCGTACTGCCGTAGTGCGCGGCGCGCTAGCTGCCGATGCAGCGTGCACTCACCTTGCGGGCCAGCGTGCTGTCTGCACTGCTCGCGGATTCGCCTCCGAACACCGGCGGTCGAGCGACGAGCGGCGCTGGTGGACTCCGCCCATCGTACACCGATCTCAGCTATAAAACGACCGTGGTGCTCCTTCTTCTTCCTCACACCTGGCCTCGCTTCTTCTTCTTTCTTCCTTCTCCTCCATTTGAGTCTACAGGAAGTCGGGTCGAGTCTTTAATGGCGGAGGTGATGCCGGACTGGTGCATGATCCTAGTGTGCGTGGGGTTGGCAGCATTGCTGGGGCTATCCGCGCTCTTGTGTGCGATGATCCTCGACGATCGTCGTGATGCGGCGGCTCGAGTGCTAGCTCTTCGCGGTGGCGGCGATCACAAGGATTAGACGTGGGTCGGGTGCTAAAGGTGGTTAGTGCACGGTAGGCAACTAGTGCTCGAATAAACTCCCACGAGTTTCTCTTCAAGAGACTGTGGTGCGCTAGAG
The DNA here is from genome assembly GCA_902687465.1 of Secale cereale. Lineage (NCBI taxonomy): Eukaryota > Viridiplantae > Streptophyta > Magnoliopsida > Poales > Poaceae > Secale > Secale cereale. The sequence continues at coordinate 372,046,733 of LR738714.1, read as the reverse complement.
TGGTGGTTAAATAGATGAAACAGGTGTATGTGGATTAGTGGCTTAGTGTACTGTGTGGAGTGGCCGGAGTTGTAAGTCTGTTGCTGTGGTGTTGCGCGATGAAATAAAATGCCTACGTTATGTAGAGAGATATGTTGCAACAACTCAGGGAAGATTTATTAACACACGAAGCGACACACAGTTCCCATCCACAAAAGTTACAGGGATAACCACATAATAGTTACGTCTAAAACATAAACGGTAAATGGACAGGGTCCTGAGAAAAGGTCTCTGGTGCTGGGGGACACTCTTCTTCTATCGGTGGAAGCGGGTTGACTAGTCGATGGATGTGCTTCTCCTGCTCGGTCCTCAGTGGTCTGCCGATGGCGATCCGAGGATTTAAATCGGCGAGGCTCTGGAGATAACCCATTATCCGCTGGGTCTGACGCTCTTGCGCGATGACATACTGCGTATGGTTGGCTAGCACTGGGTCTCTCTCAATTCGCCCACCAGGAAAAGATGTTGCTTCTCCGGGTGCTGCGCGGCTTGGAAAGTAATAATACCCTCGTTCGCTGGCATAGGGCACCGCAAATCGAAGGCGAGCAAGCGCTTCACAAGCGGCAGCCTCTATGGCCATCTGGGAGTTGGCATGGATATCCCTATGAAGGAAACTTCTGTAGGGTCTTGGTTTGGGTTTACGGGCGGGATGTGTACCACCGCCCAATATTTCAAGGTGGAAGGTGTGATCCTCGATTTGAGCAGCTCATACTGGGGTGGACGGGTGGCACTCATGGTACTGCAGGTAAAGTCCCACAATATCTTCACAAAGCTACCTGGGGATGCCTCTGGGGTTCTCAGGTAAATACTAGGGATCGACATGGTGCAGGAAATGGCTGGGAGAGCAGAATACCAGGTGAGGGATGCTTTGTAAGGTCATGGTGTGGCCTTATATATAACAACCGGGCTGGTTTATAGAATCACAGTGAGGGGCAGCTATATTGTTGGATTCGCTTTATGGGGTCGGGGTCAGTGCTACAGGTACTCACGTCTCACAAAGTGACGTGTTTACTGTAGGGGTTGTCGGTGAGGTGCTTTGAAAGTCACACCTGAAAAAAATACTGACATAGCTGTGCACGGGTGCTATAAGGGTGCAAAAGTAAACTGTATATACATATCGGCATACATGTTACATGACCACGGGGTGTGGGCAAGATAAAGCTTGGTACTACTCGAGTGATTTAATCAACCTCGTTTATATCCAAGCAGCCTTGCCTTGTGGATGCTGAAGCTTCTCCTAGGGCTTCACTGTCCGCGTTGGCCGGAGGTGGCTGAGGGGCACAGGGTCGAAGCAGTGATGATGACCCTCACAGGGATTATTGGCAACAATCCCGTTGGAGCGTGTGCCAAACAGGCGACGCATCACCTCTGGAGACACCAAGGCATTCTGGTCAATGACCGAGGCGGGTCTCAAGGACTCGATCGGTTGCCCGAACAGCACAACTGGGTTGTCGATGTTAGACTCATCTCCGCCTCGTGCCGGGGCTCGGCGAAGCAGTTCTCCACGAACTGCGATCAGATCAAGAGTGATTTGATCAAACAGTTCCTCGAGCACACTAACATAGCGTACCAGATGCAATAATGCAGGATCTATCTCGTGGTCTCCGCTCGCAACTCGAGGAGGCCTACCATACCCGTTGCGACTGGGGTAGTAGTAGAATGAGCGACAGTTAACTCTGGGCGACAAGTGCCAAAGTTGAACTATAGCTTCTCGAGCAGCTAGCTGGATAGCTTGCGTCTCAAAGGAAGTGGTCCTTCCGGTGAATCTGTAGGGGCGTTCTGGCGACAGACCCCTACCATAGATGTGCACAGTGGCCCAGAATTGACGGCTTTCACCGCCCATGGAGTCTTGGTACACAACATACTCTGGGGGCTCTTCTAACGCAAAGGCACGACGGGTGAAGTTTGTGAGCTCGGTCACAAAACCTCCAAGGTTGGTTGCTGTGGTTACGTTGTGAACGATGGGTCCTGGCATTTTAGCTCGGTCTGGGGTAGTGGCTGTGTTGGGTTGGGGGCTAGCGCGTCCTATTTATAGGAAAGGACGGGGTCTTCCTTCGCACGCTTGCGACAGGAACTGTTTGGGTGTCGGTCACTGGCGGTGATCGACGGGCTAGACTGATAGGTTGGGCACCGACTACCAAAGGTGTCGGCCCTCTGTGCGGGTATCTTATGCGAGAAGCTTGGCCGGGATTAGGATATGGTCTGGTGTGGTGGTTAACCTAGGTTTTTGACCTGGCTAAGATAGGATTAGCCAACGGTCAGCCTGGCTCTGATACCAAGGTTGTCAGGACCGGATTTTAGGGATATAAACTTCCCAAAAGCAGGCCTTGTGCTCACCAGCCCCAGGATTAACTGTTAGCTGATGAGGCACCAACTGGTTACAGAATCTCCAAGCAAAAATACAAGATATGTAGTACAAGACCATTCTGGCATGTGAGTACAACACAAGATTTCTAGTGGCTGATGGCGGAAGCGGTTTGTGGTTCATCGGTGACTATGGGACTCCATTTCCCATGGGAACAGCTGACCGGGTTAACTCCTATCTTCGCGAGGCTGCTATCTCCATTAGTGTAGGTACCGGGGCTATCCTCGCATCGTTCCTTCCCGCGCAAGGAATCTGGCCAAGACAATAGCCAGGGACAATACACTGAGTAATTTGAATGTACTCGCAAACATTTTGAACATGGGTGAGGTATAAACATGTTCGAGAATAATGCGGATCACGATGATAATACGGATATGACGGTCTGTAATGCAAGCAAGTCATTTGTATAAAAAGTCATATGCAATCAGAGAGTGATAATAAAATAAATAGCAAACATGCCACAGTCGGGCGTCTAAGAGACACCACAGAAAGGGCTTATAAGGAAAATAAATAACAAGAATGCCACAGTCGGACGTCTGAGCGACATCATAGAAATGGCTTATAAAGAAAATAATAAGAATGCCACGGTCGGACGTCTAAGCGACATCACATAAAGGGCTTATAAAGAAAATAACAAGAATGCCATAGTCGGACGTCTAAGCGACATCACATAAAGGGCTTATAAAGAAAATAACAAGAATGCCACAGTCGAACGTCTGAGCGACATCACATAAAGGGCTTATAAGGAATAAACATAATTCACGGTAAATATCCAGGAGGTAGAACCGTCCCAGGGATACTCATTCATTCATAAGACACAAATGGTTAGTGCACAAAGATAATTGTAAATACCACATATTACAGATCATGGTCAAGGTTCCGGTTAAGTAGTTTCTCCTCCAAAGACCGACACTAAGACCGATACTCGACCCGTCCCAGACTGTAGTCCTTAACCATGGACACGGCTATTCAAATAGGTTTAGTATCTCTGCAGAGGGTGTACTCTTTACCCACGAGTAACGGTTTTCCTTAGTCCATCGGACTAATACCGTCTACGGCCTTTCAGTCGAAAACCTGCCTGACTTGCACACACCAGCTTATCTTTACCTGTGTCTAGAATCACCCATGACACCTGTCAAAACAAACTTTGAGTGGGGAGGCTACAGCCTCGCGTAGCATGGGATCAAATTTCTATTGCGCGGTCTAAGGGGTGCCCCCCTCTCGGTCCCAACCGGAAACACCCATGTCCCCGGACAGGTGGCATGCCTACCGGATGCAGCCGGTATCTTCCATCATGGCCTCTCTGTACGGTGTGTGCTAGGACAGGGGTTGACACTTACTGAACCATACCCTTCCTGTGGCAGGGAAAAGTGGTAGCACAAACAAGTATGGGGGTTACTGGAGCAAGACTCGATCTACGGTCGACTCAGGAGGTTTCAGCATTACTCATATGATTAGTCAAAACCGATATATTTTGCAACAACAGTCGGAAACACCATCCGTCATGCCTTACCAAGCCATACCGGAATCCACCGTCCCGACGGGGAGCTAGTGACAAGCTCGCGTCTACACAAGACCGTGACTTTCACGACTTCCTTCCGTTTGGCATGAAAGGCACACGGAGGGGCTCACCGTCATGCAAACAAATTATTCTCAGCAAGAGTTTTCCTCATACCCTCATAGGTACGATCACAATGTCACATATGAAATAAAATGAACGCAATCCTATTGTAGCAATTGTGTCAACCACAACCGCATGCAATAAACCAGGGTTCAAGAGTGCTTGCCTTCAAGTAGAGGGGAGGAGAAATGCATTCCAACACTTGTTGGAAGTTTTTTCCCTCTTCTAAGTCCTAAATGAAATAATATGCAATCAATACATATACTCAAAACAGCCCAAAAAAGTTGTCTGGAAAATTTTCATATAAATATGAAAAATAACTAGACAATATTTGGGAAACGACAGAAAAAGAATCAAGTCATTTGGATTAATATTTAAAAAGTTATTGCTAGTCAAAGATTAGTCAAATCTGTTTTTAGAATAAATCAGAAATAGGAAAAACATTTCGATTAGAAATACGCTTTTGCAGTGGGGAAGACGTACTCAGGGGTTTGCGCCTTTACTTATGCACGCGTGGGCTGGTGCTGTCTCGCTGACAGAGGGCCCATGGGGTCCACTGGTCAGGTTTGACCAGTCGCCCCAGCCTCCTTCTTCCATTGGCCGAACAGAGGCGCGGCTCCGGCGATCAACGCCAGCGAACGGTGGCTCCTCGAGGGCATCCGAGGGTGGGGATGGATCCGCCAGACCGGGGCCGTCCTCCCGGTGGTCGAGGGGGTGACGCAGGTGGAAGAAAACGCCGGTGACGAGCTTCGCGGCGGACGGCGGACTCGGGGGAAATTGGGGCTTCGTCCTATGGTGGTTCCCGAGCTCGTTTGAGATGATGGGCGGCTCCGCAAGATCATAGGGAGTCGAACTATGGTGTTGGCTGGGCGGAAGGGGCTTGGGTTGCGACGTATTTGACTGGAGGGCAACGACGGCTGTACTCGCCGTAGTTGGGGAAGAAAACTTCCCCTGGTCGATTTGCTGCTTCGGGGGTGCTCTGCGGGGTAGCTAGTGGCTGTCTGAGGTTGCGGAGAGGCTCGGGGCACCCTTAAATAGGAAGGCAATGGCGGTTCCGCGGTGGTCGTGGATAAGATCGCCGGCGACCGCCATTCTGTAGCTCAGGGCGATGTGGCGACGACGGGAGCTAGGGGACGAACTCGTGTATGATCTCGAGCTCCTCCAAGGGGCAGGTGGCGAGCGCTGGGGGCTTGGGCGGCGCTGCCCATGGCAGGAGCTGTTGTGGCTGCCCGCTAGCTGCCGCGGCTGACCTGTCGGCGGCACTGTGGAGTTCCAGAGTTGTCTCTGCGGTGGAGGAGAGGGCAGGCATGCAGACGGTGCGAGTGCAGCGGCCAGAACGGGCGGGGGTGTGGGCAGAGGGACGCGGCGGCGCGGTGCGCGCGCGTGCAAAACGTGTGCTCTGGGCGCGCCCAGAGCACGCGCGTGAACTGCTCGACGAAATGCCAGAGCACGCCACAGGGTTTGGATAAGGCTGGGAATTAGCAGGGTTAGGTTATAGACTTAAATGAGATTAGTGGACATGCCAGTATGTATGTAGGTGCAAGGTCACAGTGCAAAGTAAAGATCATGCCAAAACTGGCCATGCACCTCAGGTGTTTGAGAAAATGCTAGAGGCCACTAGGCAACTCTAGGGGTGGCCCAATTCTGCAAATCAGTGACTCTTTAAATGGATGAGATGATGGCAAAGCTAGTTGGGCAAGTGCAAGTTTTGCAAATCTACAGTTCTCGACAGGAAATGAAGGGCATTGTTTCATGAAGCAAAATTCTTCCAATGGGTCCACTCTCCTGGACTTAAGGGTTTTGCAAGAATGGTTATAAGTAGGAGGAAGCTCAGGGGCATTGGGGCAAAATAAACCAGGGTTGCAGTGCAAAATACCAAACTGGACCAGAATTGAAATGAGGTTGTTTCACTCAAATTTTCCAAAGGACCCAAATGGGTTTTAGCATAAAGTTGAACAATATACTCCTATGAACATCCCATAATTTTGGTGGGAGCTTTAAAGGAATATTTAATGGGGTTGTAGTGCAAAACTGCCTACTAGACCAGATTGGAAATCATGGTGTGGAGCTCAAATTATTTAGTTAAATAAAAATATTCTTGCATAAAAGTGATCCAACAACATCACATTACATCTCCAATTTTTTGTTGGAATTTTAAACAAATATATCAAGTGGTTGCAGTTCAAAAGGGACCCTAAAACAAAGGAAACCACTTTTAAAGGAGAGACCATTTAGGGAGGCAATTATATAATTAATTCTACTGATATCAGAAAAGTTATAATGAGTGTATATGAGAGTCTAACAATAGTTGGGAAGTTTTTACTGGTGGTAAAAACTTCAACACAACAGGAACAGAAGGATTCTAAATTTAAAGAAACATCTAGCAGAATTGCAAAATTTTAATTACCTGGCCAAATTTTAGTTATTAAAACATTGTTAAATTTTTGGGGTGTTACAAAAACCTGGCGCGCGCGCGTGCACCAGTGCGCTAGGCCGCCTCTCTGGCTGGGCCTGCTGCGCTGCGGCTGTTCTGGCCCAGCAGGCATAGAGCCTTTTTCCTTTTTCTTTTTCTGTCAATCTTGCAAAAATTCCTCTGGATTAAATATTAATCCAAATGAAATAATTCCAGTTCCTAAAATCTTGTAATATTCCAACCTATTTAATGATATAACTTTCACACATATCCATGAACCTTTTCTGTACTGTTCAAAATTAAATTTAAATTTGAACAGTAAAACCTCTGTTCAAAAATCCATCTACCCCATTTTGTCACTCCAAATCCAAAACTAAGAATTTTTGCCCTCTTAGTTTTCCTTCTAGTATTTTATAAAAATAAGTTGACATTTTTCTGAGCACTTTGATTTTTCTGTTTTTATTATTGTCTTATTTTCCCGTTATTTTACTGCGACGATTAGATACCGTGTTTGACGAAGTTGCTGAAGAAGAAGAAGGGGCAGGATTTGAAGACTTTGAAGACCAAGCCAATCCAGGAAAGCAGCCCTTTGACCATGATACCCCTCTTGTTCATTGGTACCCTTTTCTGATTGCATGATGATGAAATATGACGATGGTAAACTTGTTGGGAACCACCACATGGTGCATACCCCTACTCATAATCTTTACCATGTGCATAGATGCAATGTCAAAAGATTAGTTGTTGATACATGATGTTGCATATGTACCATGAACCCTTCGTGGTTGCATTCTTTCGAAAACCCCATCGGGTGCCCCTAATGCCCAAGGGTGATGTTGAGTTAAGGCCACCACTTGAGGAAGAAGTGGTGTACCAAAGAGAGTTCTCGTGCGTGGGTAAAATGATGGATTAGATTTATGTGTGATTACCGTTCCAACCAAACATGTGCAACCACTCTACCCCTTATGGGACGGGGCATTATTGATTACTTAGGGTGATACTAGCATGGTGCCCACATCACTAGTGACAGGGGAGACTTGAGGTCACTCCCGGGATGTGGTCGTTCTTGGATAGGCGACCATGACTATTTTTACAGGGCACCGGACACACCGTTGGTCCCTTCGTGTATGCGTAACATTGTAAAAAGGGCAAGTCCCACGATCTTTTGTTTGTACACGTGGGTCGTGCACCAACGAGTGGACCCTATGTTAGTGTCGTCTAGGGAAAGGTAATGACCGGGTGCTTCCCCCGAGTACTTGAGGTACTGCGGGGTCATGGATGACTCGAAAGCTTCCCGGATCTTGTGGGTAAAGTGCGCAACCTCTGCAGAGTCTAAAACTATTCGAATAGCCATGTCCACGGTCATGGACAGTTGGGAGGTGCTACTTAAACTATGTCCAGAATTTTACAATCTCGGTAAAAGTGTGTGTGTATTGAGTCAAGGTGGCGACTTGACTCGTTGAAAGAACCAGAAATGAATTGAACTCTATTTATGTTGATATCTGTAACCTGTCCTCGAGGTTACCCAAGTACATTGATGCATGTTTCACAAATGGTAGAATATCTTATCTAGCTTGTAGCTAGATTTCTTATTGTTGTACTACTTGCATTGTTACCTTGAACCAAATCATGTGTTGCTTGCGAATACATTCAAAGTACTCATTGGCTTGCCACTGGTTATTTAATTGGCCATGCATGGAGGAGCATGAATTTGAAGAAGAATTCTATGGAGACGAACATGCGAACTATGACGCTTTACCAGTCAGAATGCCTGTAGGGTTAAGGCAGATGGCATGGTTTCTACTTATCTGCGAAGACTTCCGCTATTCGAGTTTATTTGCTATTCAGCCCACGAGGCTTTATCTATGTAAGACGTGGCTATAATGGTCATAATTTGTGTAAGACGGTATGTATGGATGTAAGACTCTTGTTATTCAGCTTATGTGTGTTCAGTGAGCATTGATCCTTGGGATCACTGTACACGTGCATTCGGTGATCTCGACTCTTAAGTCGGGGACCCCACAATCTCAGCCAGAAGTTCCTTTCCATCCTCCCGACAAACACACTTCAATTTCACACTGTTGGCATCCTTCTGTACAGAGTGTCATCGACAAACTGATACATACTGGCCCTCGGGGCTACTTTTTAGCTTCATCTTGGTCGCCGGGGAGTTCTCCAGTTTGGAGGAAGTGGACAATGTGCCTTGCCCAAGCTGGAGCATGTGGCTTGGCAACAAGGACTGGTGGCACGTCCTCTATTGCGGGAGCACCAGCCTCATTCGCGGGGTCCATTGGCCCGGCAAGAGGGGGTGGTCCGGCAGTCTATGAGGAGTTGTTTCTAGCAGGGTCTCTGCCGGGAGCGGATGGCTCTACCGGGAGAGGCTTACCATAGTCCAACTTTCTCCTTTTCTGGCCCATTGTTGCTGGTGATACGGAGGGCTGAGAGAGATGGAGAACAAAAGTTCCTGGTTCCACAGGAAGCTTCTGCGCAACACACTTTGACAGTTGATTAGCTATGCTGTTTTCCGCATGGGGTACGAGCTCTGTTTGCAACCCATCAAAGTGCTCCTCCACTCTCCTCATTTCCTCGATGATTGCCTCCATCAATGGACTTTGGCAATCTTTGTTGACTTGTCTCACCACAAGATGTGAATCTCCTCGAATGATCAGATTCTTAATTCACAATTCTGCTACAATTCTGAGTCCGGCAACGAGCCCTTCATACTCTGATGTATTGTTGGTGGCTTCTTCCCAGGAAAAATGCATTTGGACGACGTACTTCAAGTGCTCCCTGGAGGGGGCAACAAGAAGCTCGCCATCTCCCGCACCTTATAGGGAAAAAGCACCATCAAAATAAATAATCCATTCTTGGGGTGATTCCTTGCCGGGGATAGTCGCTTCTGTCACTTCCTCATCAGGGGTTGGCGTCCATTCTGCAATAAACTCTACCAATGCCTTGCTCTGGATAGTTGATGTTCTCTCATACTTCAATCCAAAGCTGGATAACTCCAAAGCCCACTCCACTATTATGCCAGTAGCCTTGGGGTTTCGGAGTATCCTTTGCAACGGAAGACGAGTGATAACCGTGATCTCGTGGGCTTGACAGTAGTGGCGCAGTTTCCTTGGGGACATAACAAGACCAAAGTTCAACTTTTGCACACCAGAGCACCTCGATCTAGCCCCCTATAACAAGGAGCTGACGAAGTACAATGGGCGATGCACCACTTTCTTCCTTGCCGCGTCCTTGGGGTTGCTCTCGTTGATGTTCTGATTCTTTTCTGACTCTGCTGTTTTCTGCTCACTTTCTGCCTCATCCACTTCTCATTGTGCTACCAAGGCTGCACTGACGACTTGGTTGGTTTCTGCCAAGTATAGCAACAATGTCTCTTGGGGTTTGGGCGCAACCAAGGTTGGCACAGAGGAAAGGTAGGCCTTCAACTCTTGCAGGGCTGCTTCTGCTTCCGGGGTCCACTTCACAGGCCCTGCCTTCTTCAAAAAATTAAAGAACAGCAGGGCGCGCTAGGAAGACTTGGAGATGAATCTGCTTAGCGGGGCAATGTATCATGTTAAGCGCCTTACATCATTAACTGTCCTTGGTGCTTGGATCTGCTCAATGGATCTGATCTTGTTGGGGTTGGTTTCGATCCCTCGGTGGGACACAAAGAACCCAAGTAGCTTGCCGGAGGGAACACCAAACACACCCTTATTCGGATTGTGCTTCAAATTGATCTTGCATAGATTGGCAAACGTTTCCTCCAAATCCTGGATAAGGGTGGACTTATCCTTGGATTGGACCACGATATCATCCATATAGGCTTCTATATTTCTGTGCAACTATGGTTCAAAACCAATCTGGACCGCCCTTGGAAAAGTCGACCCAGCACTCTTTAATCTGAATGGCATGCGGATAAAGAAGTACGTAACACATGGCGTGATGAATGGCGTCTTCTCTTCGTCTTCCTTGGACATGAAGATCTGATGATATAAGGAATATGCATCCAGAAAGGAGAGCAAATCACAACCTGAAGTGGAATCCACAATCTGGTCGATGCGCAGCAAGGGAAATGGGTCCTTCGGGCAAGCCTTGTTGAGATTTGTGAAATCAATGGAAAGCCTCCACTTCCCGTTAGCCTTCTGGACCACCACTGGATTTCCTAACCACGTTGGGTGCAGTACTCCTCTAACCAAACGAGTTGCTTCCGGTTTCTTGATCTCTTCGGCAAACTTGGATCTCTTGCTATTGGAACACTCCGGCACGTCGTCATCGGATGCCGTGCACTCGGAGGGGGCATGATTCCCGGACTACTTACTGGAGGTCCTACCAACCTTTTCCTTTGCTTTGCTTTCTTTGGCGGAAGTTGCTGTTGTCGCTGCCTCTGCTGCGACTTCTTCCCGGTACATCCTGTCAACACAGATAATTGCATCCTTCTCATCTGATGGGATAGTATGACTCCTAGTGGCCCAGGCATCTTCAAAGTGTTGTAGGCATAGTGGGATGCTTCCATGAACTTTGCTAAGGTCGGGCGTCCAATAATCTCATTGTACGATAGGGGAGATCAACCACATCAAACACAATCTTCTTAGTCCGATAGTTTAGTTCTCCCCCAAATGTTACTGGCAGTGTAATCTTTCCCTTGGGACGGCTCCTGCTGGGATTAACTCCTTGGAACGTGCAGGTAACCTCTAGCTCTTCTTCTCCTATCTGAAGTGTGTTGACGACTGCTGGGGAGATCAGATTCATCCAAGCCCCGCCATCCACTAACATCTTTGTGACCTTGAGGCTGCGAATTGTTGGGGAGACCAACAATGGCAAACACCCTGCCGCAATGGTGCAGCCAGGGTGATCCTCCTCGTCAAAGATGATGGGTGTGCGGGAACATTTGAGCGGCTTCCGGGCCTCTGGCGCTGGTTCACGACATTGATCTCCCGGGCCCAACGCTTGAGCTGGCGGTGAGAGGCGTAGAAAGATGCACCCCATCAATGCACAGTGCGCTAGTGGCCTTCTGAAACTCCTGCTCATCCCCTCCATCACTTACATTATCCCACATTTCCTTTTCTTGACCCCTGGTGGGTTTTCCTTGGTTCCAAAAGGGTTCGCCGGGGCGGTTTCTTCACCGCCTTGGCCCTTACCACGACAAGCATTCTGACCTTTTTCCTTGTCACACTTATCATATGTTGCCCTTTGCTTCTTGGCAAGCTGCTCAACCTGGTAACACTCCTGAAGGTCATGGCCCTTGGTCCGATGGATCTTGCAGTACGGCTGATGACCCACAATTATAGGGGATCAATTGTAGCTCTTTTCGATAAGTAAGAGTGTCGAACCCAATGAGGAGCAGAAGGAAATGACAAGTGTTTTTCAGTAAGGTAATGTCTGCAAATGGTGAAATTGTAAGTAGCAGAGTAGTTTGATAGCAAGATAATTTTGTAACGGGCAAGTAATGATAGTAATAGCAAAAGTGCCGCAAGGTAGCCCAATCCTTTTGATGCAAAGGACAGGCCAAGACAATTTCTTATAATAAGCAAAGCGTTCTTGAGGGTACACGGGAATTTCATCTAGTCACTTTCATCATGTTGGTTCCATTCGTGTTCGCTACTTTGTTAATTTGATATGTGGGTGGATCGGTGCTTAGGCGTCGTTCTTACTTGAACAAACCTCCTACTTATGATTAACCCTCCCGCAAGCATCCGCAACTACGAGAAAAGTATTAAGAATAAATTCTAACCATAGCATTAAACTCTTGGATCCAATCGGTCCCTTACGGAATAGCGCATAAACTGGGGTTTAAGCTTATGTCACTCTCGCAACCCACCATCTAATTACTACTCCACAATGCATTCCCTTAGGCCCAAGTATGGTGAAGTGTCATGTAGTCGATGTTCACATGACACCACTAAGGGAACCGCAACATACATACTATCAAAATATTGAACACATATCAAATTCACATGATTACTTGCAACATGATTTCTCCCGTGATCTCAAGAACAAAGGTAACTAATCACAAATGATGAACATGCTCAAGATCAGAGGATTATTAAATAGCATAATGGATCTGAACATATAATCTTCCACCAAATAAACCATATTGTAATCAACTACAAGATGTAATCGCCCAGACGCCGCCACAGAAAGAGCCATGCGCATCAGTCGGGGGATGTAGAGGATCAGCATGCTCGCCGAGGCGCTGGCGAAAACGGCGTACAGCTGCAGGACCATGATAGAGCTCCTTCTGACATGGTTAGAAGTCACAACGCGTTACGGTCCATGTAGCTTTCACCGCCACCCACTCCGGTGGAGGCCTTAGCGCGCGCAGTTGCTCCTCGACTTCCCTCCTGCTGCGGAGAAGTTCGACGAGTGGAGAGCTACCATCCAGAGCCTCATCGCCGTCGCCAACAAAGACGAGCCGAGGCCAGCGGGGCCCTCAGGCCGACACTCTGTCGAGCCACCGCACGCAAGTGGTGGAAGGATCGGAGGCGCCGCAACCATGGTGCATTACCCTCCTCCTCGCCAGCTACCACGAGCACCAGTCTGTCGGGACAACGCTTGTGATGACATATGCATAGCATCGTACGACCCACGAACCCACCGCGATCAACGCCAAGTTCTTTGGGAGCATGCCCATGAAGACGCTCGAACTACCATCGAGCGCCGGCGCGAGGCACGCCACCAGTCAGATAGGCGGGCATGGCCCACTACGGACCACCCGGCACCGGGAGGCTCTGGAGGCTTACCTTACGAGGTAGGTTGTCCAGCCTTTACATGCGAGCTACGGCGTTTCCAATGGCCCACTCACCACACCTTCAAGACTGACATCAGCGAGAAGTACAATGGCAAGACTCACACGTTGGAGTTCCTCAACATCTACACCATCGCGATGCAGGTCGCCAGAGCACGTGACGACAAGGTGCTTGCCAATTACTTTCCGTTGGCACTTAAACCCAACGTCATGTCATGGTTGATGCACTTGCCAGTAGATTCTATTTCTTCCTGGTTGGATTTGTGCCATGAGTTTGTTGACGCCTATACGGGAGGCCACCAGGCTCATGGCCAAGCAAGCAATTTGCATGTCACCCCCCAGAAACAAGGTGAAATCATGCGCAAGTACATACATAGATTCAGCTGAGTGCAATACAACATCCCAGATGTTCATCCCACCGCCATCATCAGTGCATTCGATCAGAATGTGCGCAACCGCAAGGTGCATGAGGAGCTGGCGATGAATAAAGTCAAGGATGTGGCCGAACTCTACGTTCTGGCCGACAGATGTGCTAGGCCTGAAGAGGGAAGGAAGTATCTCGGCGAAGACGCCGTTGTGAAAACCGATTCCTCAAACGAAGATGTCGTCGCCCCGGCAAAAAAGGGCCGACGCCGCAATAGGAAACGCAAGGGCAAGGCCATGCTTGCCGTCAAGGGATCCAACGACGCCGGCGCTGCCAAGAAGACCAAAGTAGACGACCCCGGCAAGGAAATCGCCGGGTGTGTCGCCTGCCGGGCCTTAGTGGCCGCCGACAAGCCAGGAAGCTCCGACAAGCAATAGTGCAAGATCCACCGCACCAAAGTCCATGACCTCTAGAACTGCCGACAAGTCAAGCAGCACGCAGAGAAGCAAAAAGCCGAATATGAAAGGCGGGACAAGGAGAAGGGCCGGGATGGTGCTGAGGGATCCGGTAAGAAATGTGGCGGCCAGCCTGGCCGCCGCAGCAAAGATAACCAACAAGAAAGGCCCGCCCGGGGCCGCGACAAGAAGCGAGAGGATGATGATCGTGATGAGGATGACGAGTCCTGCAAGCAAGAGTTCCAGAAAGATACGGAGGCCATGTGCGTCGACGGTGGTGCCTCCCTGCACTCCTCTCACCGCCAGCTCAAGCAGTGGGCGCGTGAGATCACAGCAGCGGAACCATCGTTCGATGCCCAGAAGCCGCTAAAGTGGTCCAGCACTCCTATCTTCTTTGACACCGAGGACCACCCTGATCGCACAACTGCGGTCGGGTGTTTGCCGTTGTTGGTTTCACCAACAATACGCAACCTCAAGGTGACAAAAATGCTGGTTGATGGCGGGGCCGGTCTGAACTTGATCTCACCCGTCATGATCAAAAGGCTGCAAATCCCTGATGGAGACCTCGAGGAGACGTGCATGTTTCAAGGGGTAAACCCAGGAAGGATTCAGCCAAAGGGTAAAGTCACACTGCCTGTGACATTCAGAGACGAACTTAACTACAGGACGGAGAGGGTTGTTTTTTATATTGCCGAGATCCCCTTGCCTTACAACGGGATCCTCGGCCGCCCGACGTTGTCCAAGTTCATGGCAGCATCACATTACTCCTACAACACACTGAAGATGCCTGGGCCAATGTCCATCATCACCGTCCCCTCCAACAAGAAGGATGCACTAATCTGCAATGATCAGCTTTACCAGGAGGTAGTTGCAGCAACTGCCGTTAAAGCACTTGCTCCTGCCGCTGAAGCCCCGGGAGGGAAGAAGACCGGTAGGACCTCTCGCACCCACTTCGGCAAGCGCTCCTCTTCGGAGTGCCGTGCTCCTGTCGAGGACGTGACAGAGAGCTCCACCGGCAAGAGCAAAAATCCAGAGCTACGCCACCAGAAACCAAGAAGGTGTCCGTCAAGGAGGATGGCACGGGAGGGGCTTTCACCATAAGCTCCGCCCTCGACAAAAAATTGGAAGACGCGTTCGTCACCTTCCTATGGGCTAATGTCGATGTGTTTGCATGGCAAGCATCCGACATCCCCGGCGTTCCCAGGGAGGTGATTGAGCACCATCTTGATGTATTCCCTCATGTGCGACCCATCAAGCAGAATGTCAGGAAGCAAGCTCTGGAGCGGCAAGAGTTCATCAGAGAGGAAACCAGGAAGTTAGAGGCGGCAGGCTTAGTGAGAGGAGTAATCCATCCAACGTGGTTGGCCAATCCGGTGGTGGTGCACAAGGCAAATGGGAAGTGGAGACTGTGTATTGATTACACAGACATCAATAAGGCTTGTCCAAAGGACCCTTTCCCGTTGCCGCGCATTGACCATATTGTAGACTCCACGGCCAGATGTGACTTGTTATCATTCCTCGACGCTTACTCAGGCTACCATCAAATCTTCATGACAAGAGAAGATGAAGAGAAGACAGCTTTCATCACCCCCTGTGGTACGTACTATTTCATACGGATGCCTTTCGGGTTGAAGAGTGCTGGCTCAACATTCGCAAGAGCAGTTCAAATTGGTTTTGAGCCTTAGCTACATAGAAATATGGAAGCCTATATGGATGATATAGTGGTAAAAACCAAGGACAAAGCAACGCTCGTAAAATATTTGGAAGAGACGTTCGTGAATTTGCGCAAGATAAACCTTAAGCTGAAACATGAGAAGTGTGTCTTTCGGCATTCCGTCCGGCAAGCTTCTCGGTTTCTTCGTGTCATAGCGTGGGATTGAGGCGAATCCAGACAAGATCAAGGCTATCGAGTAGATTGAAGCACCCAGGCGGATCAAGGATGTGCGTCGGCTTGCTGGCTGCGTTGCCGCCATGAGCAGGTTCATCTCCAAATCTGCCAAGCAGGCCTAATGGAGTGGACCCCAGAAGCGAAAGCGGCACTGCAAGATTTGAAAAATACCCCTCTACGCCGATACTGGTCGCACCCAAACCACAAGAGTCGTTGTTGTTGTATCTAGCAGCAACGAATCAAGTGGTCAGTGCTGCACTAGTAGCCGAGAGGGAGGTCAATACGGAAGCAATAGCAACGACAGAACATGATGCCACTGGGGCAAAGAGACACAATCAAAAGAAGTAGTGCCGAAGAAGAAGATGATGCAACACCCTGTCTACTTTGTCAGCTCCCTCTTCCAGGGGGCTAGGTCGAGGTACTCCGGTGTGCAGAAATTGCTCTTCGGCCTCCTTATGGCCTCGAGGAAGCTGCATCATTACTTCCAAGCGCACGAAATTACCGTCGTCACCCACCTTCCGTTGCAGTGGATATTGCATAACCTAGATGCGACTGGGAGTATTGTGGAATGGGCCTTGGAGCTGCCGAGCTTTGGTTTGCAGTTTGAAAGCACTTTGACGATTCAGAGTAGAGTCTTGGCGGAGCTCGTTGCGGAATGGACCTCAACGCCCGAAGAAGAGATCCAGGAGACTACTCTCCCCGGCAAGGAAACGAGTCGCACTTGGATTATGTACTTTGACAGGGCTTTCTCGCTGCAAGGCGCCGATGCTGGTGTGCTTCTCGTTGCACCCACCGGAGAGCACCTCAAGTATGTGGTCCAGATTCACTTCCCCCGGGAGATGTCGACGAACAACACTGCCGAATACGAGGGACTGCTTGCTGGTCTCAGGATCGCAGCAGACCTCGGAATCAAGAAGCACATCTTCAGAGGTGATTCGCAACTTGTCGTCAAGCAAGTTAACAAAGATTACCAGAGCCCGTTGATGGAGGCCTACGTTGATGAAGTGAGGAAGCTGGAGGAGCGTTTTTACGATATACAAGCAGAGCATGTTCCCCGAGCGGAGAACGACGTCGCCGACTACTTGTCAAAGCGCGCCGCCCTCAAACTGCCTGTGGAACCAGGTACCTTTGTGCTTCGATTAACTCAACCATCTGTTGAACCATCAACCGAACAGAACAAGCAAAGGAAATCACGCCCCGTCAAGTACTTTCCCGCCGAGCCCCCAGGGGTCACCGGCAAAGATGTTGCCAGGGACGCTGAGCTTGCCATAGGGCAATAGACTCTGACAGGGCGTCAAGCCCTGACCGTGGAGACAATCGCTCCCGTGGCAGAGGAGATGCCTTTGGTCCTAGCCGTCGAGCCCTAGGCTCCGGCATGGGCACATCATACCATCCAATTCCTCCAAACCGGGGAGCTTCATGAGGAGAAGGAAGAAGCGGAGAAAGTAGCCCATCGGTCCGCCATGTACCAGTTCGTCGACAATGTCTTGTACAGAAAAAGGCCGAACGGTGTGAAATTGAAGTGCATTCCCCGGGAGGAAGGACTGGGGCTATTGGCGGAGATACACAGAGGCATATGTGGCTCCCACATAGGGTCGCGGGCCCTTGCCGGCAAGGCATTCCGGCAAGGTTTCTTCTGGCCCACTGCCCTCCAGGATGCAACGGCACTAGTAACCAAGTGTGAAGCGTCAGTTCCATTCAAAGAAGCTTCATCAACCAGCTCAACCTCTCCAAACAATCCCTCTATCCTGGCCATTCTCGGTCTGGGGTCTCGACATACTAGGCCCCTTTCCCCATGCTGTCGGGGGCTTTGAGTACTTGTACGTTGCAATAGACAAGTTCACAAAGTGGCCAGATGTGGAAGCAGTGAGAAAGGTGACAACACAATCAGCCATTAAGTTCTTCAAGGGCCTAGTCTGCCGATTAGGGATACCAAACAGAATCATCACCGACAACGGCACGTAGTTCGCAAGCCACATCTTCATGCAATATATTCAAGTCCTCGGCAGCAAGGTCTGATTTGCTTCTGTTGCGCATCCTCTAAGCAACGGCCAGGCAGAGAGGGCAAATGCTAAAATACTGCGAGGCCTCCAGACAAGAACTTTTGACATACTGCACAAGTGCAGAAGGCGCTGGATTGATGAATTTCCGGTGGTTCTTTGGTCAATTAGAACGACACCAAATCGAGCCACTGACCAGGCACCTTTCTCCCTTGTTTATGGGGCGGAAGCAGTTCTCCCCACGGAACTCACTTACGGGTCACCCCGAGTGCTCTCTTATGATGAGCTTGAGCATGAGCAGCTGCGCCAAGATGACGCAAGGCTCCTCGAGGAAGATCGTCTTTGGGCAGCTTTGCGAGCAGCGCACTACCAGCAAGCCTTGTGTCACTATCATAGCCGCAAGGTTCATGCCCAAAGTTTTGAGGAAGGCGACCTTATTCTTCGGCACGTTCAGTCGGCTAAGAATTCCAACAAGTCGACGCCGAAGAGGGAAGGCCCTTATCAGGTAATACGAGTCACCAGGCCTGGCGTAGTCTGCCTGGAGAGCGAAGATAGTATTCCAGTGAGTAACTCCTAGAACATCGCACGTCTTCGCAAGTTTTACCCGTAAGGCGCAGTTACCGGGCTTCCCGGCAAGCCACCCTTTTGTACAAGCCTTGCCTAGAAGGCATGTAACCCTTCGTACAAAGCCAGGCGCAGACCCTGAGCATAAATAAATGAAGCGCTAGCGCCCTAAGTTTTAGCATGCATGCTAGGTTGAGTCTCTTTCTCTGCTAGCATTGATAGTGCTTGACGGCGGCTAACCCCTAGCATAGAGGTCGACTTTGTGTCTCTCTGTTCCCTTTCCGTACTCTTGTTCGCAGGATGCGTGGCCATTTTCTGCTGAGCTGCTTGGAAGAAAGAGAACGAGCTGACGCTCCGACCCCGGCAAAACCAAGGTTGTCGAGGGGCTGCAGGACCAAGGGTAAGGCCACGGCAAGACAAGGTTGCCGGGATCTACAAGACCAGATAAGTCTTTCATCCCCCACTCCTTACTTCTGTATGAAACTTGAACGTACGAGGCTTTGTTCGCTCTTATGCCATCATGCTCCCTTTTTCCCTGTGTCCAACAAACGTTGTTTTGGACCGGAACTCGGTAGTAGTGTGATGGGAAGAGGGCCGACGAGGGGCCTAATCCTACTCTGCTCCTACTTCCGCCAAGGGCGTGAATACGGTCGAGCTATGGATCAGGGGGCGGCAAGGCCTGTTGCCGGGGCACAATGTTTACCTTAAGATAACAAAGATCCGTTCCTTGGTATGGCTCCTTCCCGCGCACAAAAGAAACCCGGCAAACACCCTTCTCTTCATTAATACGTTGTAAACAAGTACAATTCGTACATAATGCATACATGAGCGACGGGGTTACAAGATTTAAATCTTACAAAGGCACATAGGCTTAAAAACTAAAAAGAGATAAGATGCCCGTAATCCCTTTCTTGTCTCTCTCCTCAGGAAATGGAACAAGATGGCAAAGGGCAAAGGGAGCACCTAAGCGAAGCGTGAGCAGCAGAAAGCACCAAGAGAACATCCTAGTGGCCATCCCGAAGAAGGCTAGCGATGATGGCGCTGGGAGAAGAGCCGAAAGATGGCGCAGCGGGCCGGCAATGCGCGAGTTGATGCCCGCGTACTCCAACATGTCGACCGCCACCCACCTTCTTCATCTTCTCCGGCCTCCCAACGGCAGCCGCCAAAGGAAGCGACCCCAAGAAGTTCGAGGGGCTGGCGATGCAGATGATGGTGCTGCCGGTATCGCCCAGGGACGGCGTATCCTCTGCCTAGTCGGACCCGTCATCCTCCTGCCCACTGCCCTCGTCGTCGTTGTCGCTATCCTCCCCATCACTCTTGCTCGGGGAGGAGTTTTTGTCGTCGGTCAAGCTCTCCGCACAGCACCCTAGCCTGGGTCTCGAGCGCCCGAAGACCTTGACGGAGAGTAGATCACTCTCCGCTAACCTGAAGCAGAGGACGTGCCCCTTCATCAAGCAGTGGGAACGCGCGAAGGTCTTCCACCCCCGGTGGAGGAGCATTACATGAAGAGCGGGGAACTTGGTGTTCACCCACATGGCGCCATGGCAACAACCCTCCATGTGAAGCCTCATCCTCGATGGCTGGTCGACCTCCAACACCCTCGCGAACGCTTCAGGAAGACAGAGGCGACTGCGCAGCGGCTCGCACAGTTGCAAAATGAACTCTAGTGTCGTGTCCCTGACATGGCCGCGTGGGGTGTCCCCCGACCTCGTCCGCCCCTTCCTCAACCGCCTCACCGACCACGACCCCGACCGGCGCCTCTACCTCCAGCATGACCCTCGTCCTGGGCATCCGGCTCTTCTTTGACTGCTGCCACCCTCTGATGGGAGGACGACCTGGTCGCCTCCGCAGGGGCACGACCACGGCCACGCCCTCTCGGCATAACTTGGGGAGGAAAGTAATCGAACTGGAAGAGGATGACTGGAGGGGGGGAAGCACCATCCCTCTCCCCCCTCTTTATAGAAGGGAGACAGCCCGAATCTACCAGTCCAAGCACCGGAGGCACAAGAAAACAAGACCGACCCCCTACAG
>LR738714.1:371955115-372026132 GCA_902687465.1 Secale cereale | reverse complement strand
CCCCCCCCCCCCCCCCGCCCCGACGTTAAAGCCCGCACCCTCTGCGTCCACCGCCTGCCCTCCCCGATGCGCGAGGGGCACGTGGCGGGCAGATTGGGATTCAAATGGCACGTGGTGCGACCATTTTCGCACCCCGTGATCGTGGGGCGACCCGAGTCCGCTTTGTGAATGAGTCGCGCCCCCGCAACTTCCTCTATTTTTTATGAGGAGAACGCGAACCGTCCCTTTACTATTGGGAACCACGAGATAACGCAAGAAGCTGCGGTCATCCCACGCACGACCCCCATGTCAGCGTGGATCGTGGGGAAGCACAACCACCGGAGGAGTTATTGCGGTAAAAAGGATCCAACCCCACTGCCCACGCACCGTTCTGCGCCTAGGCCAACAAAGTGTCGCGCTTATGTATGGCCCAGGCCCGGGTGCTCCTGTCGGTGTACAAAAGCAAGGGTGCTCCTTTATACCCCTTACTTGTGCATGGGCAGTCAGAACCACGCCTGCGACCACACATAACAAGGTAGAGGGGGGAAGCTAGAGACACAAAGTTACCAGAGCAACGCCAAGACGGTGGCACAAGAAGGCCAAGCAAGAAGACATGCTCTCCCCCGACAAGCCTGTTGCTGGGGCGGCCTGCGCACCCCCGGCAAGAACCCTTATCGAACAACTCACCCAAACGCCTCTGTTGCAGCCACCCTTGAGCCTAGGAGCTACATCATCATCAGCGGCATTGGAACCAAGGCTCGGGAGGTGCCCACGGGATGGCATGCAGATCTTTGTAAAGACAAAGGTCTATGACTCCCAAGATGAGAGCCGGAAGACAAGGCAATCGCAAGGCTCCTTGTCGAGGATGCCCACGAGGCCCCGACAAGGATCCTCGCCGAAGACACCCCGAGGCCCCGGCAAGCCTCTTGCGGAGGACGCTCGCAGAAGCCCCGGCAAGCCTCTTGCCGAGAACGCTCACGGAGGCACTGGCAAGACCCTTGCCAGGAATAGACGCAGGACCGCGGCAAGCCCTTGCCGCCCCATCTTCGCCCCAGCTCGGCGGCCGACACACTAGCCCAGGCAGGTATCCATGTGGTGGTATGTGGTTCGTGGTCCAGCTAGTCAAGCACCTGCGAGGTGACATGCAGATCTTCATGAAGACCCTACCACCACGCCATCTCAGCTGCCTGCCCCGCTGGCCTGGACGCGCGTCGCAACCAGACGGAGTGGCCACGGACGGGACGGGCCTCGTTTCCGTCCCGGATAAATCAAGTGGACACCTAAGTAGCGCATTTAATGTGTCTTGTCTCGTAATGGCATGAGATAAGCTGGTGCACTGTACACCTTTCCACCTCCTATGTGCCACTGCGGCAACCCCTTTTGGACTATAAAAGGAGGCCCGATGCATACTGGAGAAGGATTTGGATCTTTTGAGCTAGACACGCACCGTAGCTAGTTCAAGAACTCAAGAACACTCAAATACACACCAAAGCAGGACTAGGGTATTACGCATTCTCGTGGCCCGAACCTGGGTAAACGATCCTTGTACTCACTCTTAGACCCGCTCTTTACACAACCTCGCACCCGCCAACCGTAGAAGGGATTCCAGCGATCCCATAGGTGTCGTTTCCACCGACAGCCTTCTTCGGCCAGCCCTGTATATCAACCAAAAACTCCAATTCCTATTATTATTAAATAAGAAAGAGGATCTATGTTCGGCGGAATTTTTTATTACCTCTGGGGCGGAGAACGCGGTATTATAGCCCGCGTCGTCGGTTTCTTTCGGCCACTCCTTCTGGTTCTTCAAGAGATCCTTCCAGATCACTTTGTGCGTAAAGCCAAAGAGATGCCTCAGAGGCCGATCTCCTGCCGGATCGAACTCCCATAGGGAGGAGTCCCGGCTTTGGCAAGGGAGGACAAGTCGGGCCAGCATTACCTGGACCACGGTCGAGAGCTGATAGCCCTTGGAAATCACACCGGACACATGGCCCTAGAGTGCCATCACCTCAACCTGAGACCCCCAGTTCAGACTCTTATCAGTCCAGGAGGTCAACCTCTCCGGGGGTCCAGATCGGAAAGCAAGTTCTGCCGCCCACTTGGCGTCGCGGGGTTCAGTGATGTAGAACCACTCCTGCTGCCAGCCTTTGTTCGTCTCGATGAACGACCCTTTTGGCAAGTTGCATTTGGGAGCTTGCTTATCATAGCGGCCCTGCAATCCTCGTGTTTCCCGTCCACCACCTTCGGCTTCACGTGGAAGGTTTTGAGCCATAGGCCGTAGTGTGGAGGGACGCGGAGGAAAGCTTCACACACCACTATAAAAGCAGAGATGTGGAGGATTGAGTTCGGGGCTAGAAAAACAACAAACCTCGAACAAAGGGGTGGAGCAAAAACCCTATCCCCCTAACAATGTGCGAGAGAAACACGACTCTCTCACCCGCCTCTGGGACGGGAACCACCTGGCCCTTGGCGGGGACTCAGTGTGCAATATCAGCAGCGAGATAGCCCGCGCTCCAAAGATCATCCATGGTTTTCTCAGTAACCGTAGAGGCCTCCCACTTGCCCCTGGCGCTGGATCCAGCCATTACTGGCGAAGGAAGTGGTGGTTGAGGAATGGGCAACGGGCGCAAGAGATGAGGGTTTTGGGGCCTTGACCGTAGCTGCGTCAGCTGTTTCACAACACATATAACACAAATAAGCTTATGCTAACACATATAGTGTGTTCAAGTTTCAATTTCTTCAAAATCTGCATACCTTGTGTTTCGTCAAAACGCTTGTTGACACGGTCGAGCTCTTCGTCGACTATTTTAAGCTTCCCATTTAACTCAGAAACCTCTGCGGCCTGGACAGTGGCCGCTAATAGCGAAGCCTGTTCGCACATATAACACACAAGTTAGCTCTGTTATAAGGACCCTTCATCTGATTCTATCTAGAATCAGACAAAGCATCAGGGGCTACTGTCTATATATATTTATAAAATGAAAAGGTTCTTTTAAGAACATTACATCGCATACCTCGAAGCCTGTTAGTAGGCTATTGAAAGCTTCTTTCAGTCCGCCTTTGACGGACTGAATTTTCTCCATGACCGCACTCATCACAGTGCGGTGTTCC
The DNA here is from genome assembly GCA_902687465.1 of Secale cereale. Taxonomy (NCBI): domain Eukaryota; kingdom Viridiplantae; phylum Streptophyta; class Magnoliopsida; order Poales; family Poaceae; genus Secale; species Secale cereale. The sequence continues at coordinate 372,023,045 of LR738714.1, read as the reverse complement.
TCTACAATGGAAGCACTTTGTAGTGCTCCCTCTAGAGTGTTCGGCGCCCCCGGATTGACGACGGGCGCCACTGGAGTATTTGCTCCCTCCCCCATTACAGGGGGCTAGCTTCCTGTTCCTGACCACATTAGGCTCCGAAAGAGTGTTCAGCGGGGGCCCGGATAGCTTGCCCCCCCCCCCTCGTCTTCGGTTACCATGGGGATTGCTCCCCCTTGGTTGACGGCGACCGAGGGATTGACCTCGGGCGCCTTCTCATCCGCCCCGCTCCCACCTGCTCGAACAGGGGGAGCCTACAGAGAGGACATCTTGGCGTCCCCTACAACAGGCGACGTGCCCCGCGGAGGCGTATCACTCTCCACCAACCCCGGCTATAGGGAATTTCCCGATGACAGTGAAGCTGCGGGGATGTCATGCGGAGGACTACATAAAGGCAAAATAAATATTAGATGTTGAAAATAAAATTATCCGAACATAAGCGGTTATCATGTAAGTACTTACGATTCGGCCAGGGGCATAATCCTGGGCTGAACTCGGAAGCTATGTTGGGATGTTGAGTCCAAACTATCTGGAAGATTTGGCTTCTTCCTGGGCGCGGCCTCACCTGCGTAAGCAGGGGCCGCTCTCCCCCCCCCCTTACCTAGACGGGGGAGTCATCTTCTTCCTCCTCCTCCTCCTCTTCTTCTTCGGGGGAGAGGTAGGAACCAGTTTCCCCGGACCATCTGTCCGCGGGACCTATAGGGCGGGGGTCACTCTTGACCTCCTTGCCCTTCTTCTTGGTCTTCTTCTTGGTCTTCTTCTTCGGTGCCTTATACGGCGCTGGAACCAGCATTGCCATCAGCCAGGGCATCTCCTAGTCTTCGGGCAAGGGAGCCGGACACTTGATCCGCTCTGCCTTTTTTTCCTAGGCCTGGATAGAATGCAGGAATTCTAACTCCTAAATAATTGAAGTATGGACAGGGAATGTGTTGGGCAGAAACTTTGATTACCTCCGAGGCAGTGAGCGCGGTGCTGAAACCCTTGTCCTCGGTCTCCGTCGGCCACCCCTTCCGGGCCTGGAAGAGATGCTTCTAGATGTCTTTGTGTGTGGTGCCAAAGAGATTCTTTAAGGGTCGGGGCCCTTCCGGATTGAACTCCCATAAATGGGAGTCCCGGTGTTGGGAGGGAAGAACGAGGCGGGCGTGCATTACCTGAATCATATTTGTGAGGAGGGTACCCTTGGCAATCAGGCCAGAGATGCGATTTTGGAGGGCTAGCACCTCCGGCTGAGACCCCAATCCGGACTCTTTTCGGTCCAAGAGGTCAGCCTCACCGGGGGTACATATCTGAATGAGGGCACCGCCACCCACTTGGTATCGTAGGGCTCAGTGATGTAAGACCACTCATGCTGCCAGATCTTGTTCATCTCCAAGAATGCCCCCTTTGGCTAGGTGGCGTTGGCGAGCTTGCTCACCATGGCTCCTCCGCACTCCGCGTGCTGCCCGTCGACCACTTTCGGTTTCAAATTGAAGGTTGTGAGCCATAGGCCAAAGTGTGGGGGGACGCGGAGGAACGCCTCACATACCAGTATAAAAGCGGATATGTGAAGGATTGAGTTCGGAGCTAGATCATGGAAATCTAGCCCATAGAAAAGAATAGACTCCGTACAAAGAGGTGGAGAGGAAATCCCAGCCCCCGGATAAAGTGGGAGAGGAAGACAATCCTCTCACCCGCCTTAGGGACGGGGATCACTTGGTCCTTTTCGGGGACACGGTGCGCGATATCGTTAGCAAGATAGCCCGCACTCCGGAGATTATTCACGATCTTCTCCGTGACCATGGAGGCCTCCCACTTGACCTTAGAACCGGATCCAACCATGGCTGGGAAGGAGGCGGTGGTTGAGACGAGGGTTGTGGGCGCAAGAGCAGTGGGCACTGGGGATAGGGAGATAGGAGAGCTAGGGATTGAGGAAGGCATGTCGATAATGGAAAAGATTTGAGTCCTTTTATAAGCGGTGAATGCTAAACGCCCCCCACTCTAGCTGTCAACCTTGCAGGTTCCCAATGAGGTCGTGCGTAAGGCGCGGTTAAGATGCTCGTGTCACGTTGATAAGGATCCTGTAATAAGCGGGCACGGTCTCTGCTTTGACAAGACGTGCCAATGGGGCTATACCTTGAAACGTGAAACCAGGGCCAAGAAAATGGTTCGATATATTAAAGGGACAGACGTGACGCTTCGCTAAAAGGTCGTCAGTAAAGACACAGTATCCGTTTTTCGATACCCTGCCTTCAAGGCTAAGGGTTGTACTAACAATGCAGAACCAGACATAGTACCTTTTTGTAGGGAATATTGCTTCAATGTGTTCGGGAGGAGGAAACCTCCTTGCAATGTCGAAGACAGTACGCGAGCCGAACTCATCGTCATCGAAGACTGGTTCAAGGGCTACTGAGTGTGTCCTGGATTAAGGGGTTCTCAGGTGGCCGGATCTCTCGTTATGGGCCGGACTGGTGGGCCTGAAGATTATTACAGAAAACTATCTCCCGTATCCGGATAGGACTCCCATATGTGTAAAATAGCAAGTTTAGAGTCCCAGTGTAATGCTTTCCCTCCGCTGCAAGTTGATCATGTACAAACCATAGATCCCTCCGGTGCATATATAAATAGAGGGTTTACTCCGTAGGGACAAGAATCATAGCAATCACATAGGCTATAGTTTTAGGGTTTAGTCATTACGGTCTCGAGGTAGATCAACTCTTGTAACCCCATATTCATCAAGATCAATCAAGCAGGAAGTAGGGTGTTACCTCGATCGAGAAGGCCCGAACCGGGGTAAACATCGTGTCCCCAGTCTCCTGTTACCATCAATCCTCAAACACATAGTTCGGGACTCCCTACCCGAGATCTGCCGGTTTTGACACCGACAGTCCTCCATATGCTTCAGAGTGACCATCTACTCCTTCTTTATAAAGATGTGGGTTTTCCCAAAAGTAATGTCTTAAATCATAAAAGAACTTTTTCTTTATTTGGTAAGTAAAACTAGGTGGTAAATATTTAGCGACAATGTAATTAGCATAGTCAGCATACCAAGGATTATTATTAGAAATATTTATTGCAGCTAATAGCACATCAGGAAAACTATCATAAATAGGTAGTGGGTCATCAAGTACATTTTCAAGTCTAGACAAGTTATCAGCTACGGGGTTCTCAGCTGCTTTTCTATCAGTGATATGCAAGTCAAATTCTTGTAACAAGAGAACCCACCGAATAAGTCTAGGTTTAGCATCATTCTTTTCCATAAGATATTTAATAGTAGCATGGTCAGTGTGAATAGTTACTTTTGAATCAACAATGTAAGATCTAAATTTGTCACAAGCAAACACAACTGCGAAGAATTCTTTTTCAGTGGTAGCATATTTCTTTTGAGCATTGTCTAGTTTTACTAGCATAATGAATAACATTTAGTTTTTTATCAATTCTTTGTCCGGGAACAACACCAATAGCATAATCACTAGCATCACACATAATTTCAAAAGGTATGTTCCAATCAGATGGTTGAACTATAGGTCCAAAAATTATGGCTTTCTTAAGTGTTTCAAAGGCTTCAAAGCAATCATCATCAAAAATAAAAGGAACATGCTTTTGTAAAAGGTTAGTGAGAGGCCTAGAAATTTTAGAAAGTATTTAATAAATCTCCTATAGAAACCAGCATGACTAAGAAACTACGAATACATTTGATATCCTTAGGACATGGCATTTTCTCAATTGCATCAACCTTAGCTTTGTCCACTTCAATACCTTTTTCAGAAATCTTATGGCCCAAGAGAATACCTTCATTAACCATAAAGTGGCATTTCTCCCAATTCAAGACAAGACTTGTTTGTTCACATCTCAGCAAAACTCGATCAAGATTTCTTAAACAATCATCAAAGGACTTCCCATAAACATTGAAATCATTCATGAAAACCTCTATAATCTTTTCACAAAAGTCAGAGAATATAGCAGTCATACATCTTTGAAAGGTAGAAGGTGCATTGCATAAGTGAAAAGGCATACGTCTATAAGCATAAGTTCCAAAGGGACAAGTAAAAGTAGTCTTTTCTTGATCAGGTTGAGACACATGTATTTGTGAAAAACCAGAGTATCCATCAAGGAAGCGAAAGTGTGTGTGCTTTGATAATCTTTCTAGCATTTGATCAATAAAAGGTAGAGGATAAATATCTTTTCTAGTTGCTTTATTTAATTTCCTAAAATCAATTATCATTATATAGCCCATAACAATTCTTTGTGGAATAAGTTCTTTATTATCATTAGGAACAACAGTAATATCTCCTTTCTTAGGAACACAATGAATGGGACTTACCCATCTACTATAAGCTATAGGATAGATTATACCTACTTCCAGAAATTTTAATGTTTTCGTTCTTAATTACCACTTCTTTCATTTTTGGATTTAACCGACATTGATGATCGACAACGGGTTTAGCATCAGGTTCCATATTAATCTTATGCTGACATAGAGTGGGACCGATGCCCTTTAAATCATCAAGAGTACATCCAATAGCAGCTTGGTGCTTCCTTGGAACTTTCAATAATCTTTCTTCTTCATGTTCTGAAAGGTTAGCACTAATAGTAATAGGATATATCTTCTTTTCATCAAGATAAGCATATTTGAAAGTGTCAGGAAATTGTTTTAATTCAAACACATGATCACCTTTAGGTGGAGGAGGACCTCCTAGAGTTTCAATAGGTAGATTGTGTTTAAGCAGAGGACGTTGTTCAATGAAAATATCATCTATTTCATTTCTTTCATGCATATGTAAATCATTTTCATGGTCTAGCCAATATTGTTCTAGATGACCAGTAGGAGGCACAGCAATAGAAGCAGGACCAATAATTTCATCTTTACTAGGAATTCTTTTTCATGAAGCTTTCTATTAAACTTGGAAAAATTAAATTCATGAGACTCATCACCAAAACTAACACCGACAGTTTGTTTATTACAATCTAGTCTAGCATTAACGGTGTTCAAGAAAGGTCTACCAAAGATAATGGGATAGAAGTCGTCTTGTGGGGAACTAAGAACAAGAAAATCAGTAGGCTATTTTATTTTCCCACACAAGACTTCAACATCTCTAACAATCCCAATTGGTGATATAGTATCTCTATTAGCAAGTTTAATAGTGACATCAATCTCTTCTCTCTCTGTGGGTGCTATATCATTCATAATTTCTTGGTATAAACAGTAGGGAATAGCACTCACGCTAGAACCTATGTCACATAAACCATGATAGCAGTGATCTCCTATTTTGACTGAGACAACGGGCATGCCAACAATAGGTCTATGTTTATCCTTTTTATCAGGCTTGGCAATTCTAGCAGCTTCTTCATTAAAGCAAATAACATGCCCATCTACATTTTCTTCCAATAGATATTTGACCATAGCAATATGGTTCTACTTTAATTTGTTCATGTGGTTTAGGTGTTCTGATATAACTTTTGTTAACCACAGTTGAAACTTTAGCATGTTCCTTTATCCTAACAGGAAAAGGGGGTTTCTCAACATAAGCAGTAGGAACAACTGGATTAACATTATAAAGTATAGTTTCTTCTTTAACTAGTACTGATTCTTTAATTTATTATTTAATAGGTGGGTTATATTTAGACCGCTTATCTTTAGGGGGATCAACATGAGTAGCAAAAGATTCACAAAAGGAGGCTACTATCTCAGAGTCAAGTCCATATTTAGTGCTAAACTTTGAAAAAAGCATCGGTATTCATAAACGATTTAACACAATCATACTTAAGCTTACTACCTGAATCTTTACCTTCGTCGAGTTCCCAATCTTCAGAGTTGCGTTTAACTCTTTCCAAAATATCCCAAAAGAATTCAATAGCTTTCCTCATAAAAGAACTAGCACAAGAAGTATCAAGCCTGGATTGATCATTACGAGAAAGCCGAGCATAAAAATTCTGAATAATAATTTCTCTTGAGAGCTCATGATTGGGGCAGGAATATAACATTGACTTAAGCCTCCCCCAAGCTTGTGCGATACTTTCTCCTTCACGAGGCCAAAAATTATATATGTAACTCTGATCACGATGAACTAGATGCATAGGATATTTTTTTGGTGAAACTCCATTTTCATCGGTTCCAGTTCCAAGATCAAATATCATCGCATAGCCTATACCATGCTAATGCTTTTCCCTTCAAAGGTAAATGAAAAACCTTCTTCATAACTTGATCCCCGGGTAAACCTGTAAGCTTAAACAGTCCACAAATTTGTTTCACATATATCAAGTGCATATCAAGATGTTCGGTTCCATCTCCTGCATAAGGATTAGCTAGCAGTTGTTCTATCATACCCGAAGGGATTTCATATTCAATATTTTTTAGTAGGTACAGTGGGTTGAGGGGTAGATAATCGTGTTTCCGATCGAGGTGAAGATACCCCGAACAAACCCCTCAAAGGATTGTTCTCCATAGTAACAAGTGACAATAAATTTCAGCACACTATATGAATGTTTCCTTACCAATCTCCATATACCAGAAGCGCTTCACTACCCAGCAATAGTGCCAGGAAATAGCCTTGATGACCCACAAGTATAGGGGATCAATTGTAGCTCTTTTCGATAAGTAAGAGTGTCGAACCCAATGAGGAGCAGAAGGAAATGACAAGTATATTTCAGTAAGGTAATGTCTGCAAGTGCTGAAATTGTAAGTAGCATAGTAGTTTGATAGCAAGATAATTTTGTGATGAGCAATTAATGATAGTAACTGCAAAAGTGCAGGAAGGTAGCCCAATCATTTTGAGGCAAAGGACAGGCCAGGACGATTTCTTATAATAAGCAAAGCGTTCTTGAGGGTACACGGGAATTTCATCTAGTCACTTTCATCATGTTGGTTCAATTCGTGTTCACTGTTTTGATAATTAGATATGTGGGTGGATTGGTGCTTAGGTGATGTTCTTACTTGAACAAACCTCCTACTTATGATTAACCCTCCCACAAGCATCCGCAACTACGAGAAAAGTATTAAGAATAAATTCTAACCATAGCATTAAACTTTTGGATCCAATTGGTCCCTTACGGAATAGAGCATAAACTGGGGTTTAGGCTTCTGTCACTCTCACAACCAACCATCTAATTACCACTCCACAATGAAATCCCTTAGGCCCAAATATGGTGATGTGTCATGTAGTCGGCATTCACATGACACCACTAAGGGAATCACAACATACATACTATCAAAATATCGAACACATATCAAATTCACATGATTACTTGCAACATGATTTCTCCCGTGACCTCAAGAACAAAGGTAACCAATCACAAACGATGAACATGGTCAAGATCAGAGGAGTATTAAATAGCATAATGGATCTGTACATATAATCTTCGACCAAATAAACCATATAGTAATCAACTACAAGATGTAATCAACACTACTAGTCACCCACAAGCACCAATCTATAGTTCCAGTAACAAGATTGAACACAAGAGATGAACTAGGGTTTGAGATGAGATGGTGTTGTTGAAGATGTTGATGAAGATAGCCCTCCCCAAGATGGGAGAGTTTTTCGTGATGATGATCATGATGATTTCCCCCTTCGGGAAGGAAGTTCCCTGGGCGAAATCGCTCCGCCAGAGGGCAAAAGTGCTCCTGCCCAAGTTCTGCCTCGAGACGGCGGCACTCCGTCCCAAAAGTCTTATCCTTATTTTTTCTAGGTTAGAAGGGCTCATATACTAGAAGATGGGCACCAGAGATGGGCCTGGATGAGCACAACCCACCAGGGCGCGCCTGGGGGGCATGGTGCGCCCAGGTGGGTTGTGTCCACTTGGTGGGCCCACTCTAGTGGTTATCAGCTCCAGTATTTTTTATATATTGCATAAAAAATCACCATGAAGTTTCAGCATGTTTGGAGTTGTGCAGAATAGGTGGCCTGACGTAGATTTTTCAGGTCCAGATTTCTAGCTGCTGGAATTCTCCCCCTTGGTGCTTTCCTTGTAAATTATGAGAGAAAAGGCATTAGAATTACTCCAAAAAGCATTATTATGCATAATAACAATATAAATAACAACATGAAAACATGACGCAAAATGGACGTATAAACGGTCCATTGCCCTTCCCAGCTTTCTCGATGGCAACGGCTTCCCGGCAGGCAGCGCAAGCGGCAGCTTCCTTGCCGGGGGCCTCTGCCTTGGCCTTCTTGCCGGTACTAGGTGTGCCTGATCCTTCCACAGTCGTCAGTGCTTTATCTCTTGGCTTCTTATTGCACTTCTTGCCCTTTCTCTGACACGTTGATTCATCCTCATCCTCTGAATCAACATTGGTGCAATCTTCATCTCCGGGCAACTTCCTTCCTTCCTACATCCGGGCACACTTATCCACCAGTGTGTATAGCTCCTTCACAGTCTTGGGCAACCACACGTTCATCTTGGAACAAATGTGACAGTTGCGCACATTGGACTGGAAAGCTGCTATGATGGCTGCTGGATGGATATTTGGAATATTTCTATGAACCTTACTGAATCTCTATAAATACTTACTGAGAGTTTCTCCTTCCTTCTGCTGAAGGAGTTGCAGGTCGCTGGGCCTGCCGGGCTCCTGGTGGCCACCGATGAAAGCACCGATGAACTATTTGCATAGGTCTGCCCATGACGAAATGGAGCCTTCCAGCAGGTGCATCAGCCAAGACCTCACGTTGGACTTGAGGCCAAAGGGAAGTAGTTGGTGAACACTTTCTCGTCTCTTCCCCCAGTAGCCTGAACAACCATGGTGTAGATGCTCAGGAAATCTATCGAGTTCAGCCTCCCGTCGTACTTCTCTGGTATCTCTGGCTTGAATGTGCGAACGGACGGCCAACAGAGTAGCCGCAGTTCTTGCGTGAAGGCAGGGCAGCCGGCGTCGAATGGTAGGCACCTGCCAACACCAAGCGTAGGCTCGTCGAAGTTGAGGTCGTCGCACCCGCTGGTCTGGCGGAGGTCGTCGCGGCGTCGATCTGTGACGACGCGCGCGTCTCCCCGCCGCCTGTCCTCCGGGGCTCGATTTTGGCCAGGACATGCTTGAGGGCCAGAGGAGGCCATCGAGACGTCGCCAAGTTCTTATTCTACCGCACCCGCATTGGCTGCCGTGGCAGGGACTAAACAATGGGGACGACCAATGGTACGAGCGGTTGCCATTGCTTGGGGAGGTCGTGGCAGGCCAGCTTGTCGAGAGCCCCTAGCTTCGGCGAAACCGAGCAGGCTTTGGATGGTGGCACACCATTCATCCATCTCCTCGGCTACTGGCGGAAATCTCAGTAGCAGCTGAGCTCGCGCCATAGCCTCCGCGGCTGTGCTTGGCATAGATGTTGATGATGTCGATCGCACCGTCGCTTGGCTGCGGACGGTGCCAGCGCCTGCGGCAGCCGCGGTGCCACATCCACGCTGCTGTGGAAAGACCACCTGGGCAGCGGGGTCGCGCGGTGATGGCGCTCGAGGATCAGCGGCCCCGTTGAGCGCAGAGGCTCGCCCGAGAGGAGGCACATGCGCCGCGTTCACTCCTGTGGTGGAATTGGTGATGGCGCCACTTGCTCCAACATCTCCGGCCCCCGTGCTGGCCGTGGGGGAATTGGTGATGGAGCCACTTGCTCCAACCACGTCCCCAGTAGCGTTCATGTCTCCGCGTCCCCCGCAACATTAGAGGCCGTGAGAGGCGTAGCCTTCAAGTTGGATAGATGGGCAAAAGCACCGGACTTCTTCTTGGGCGCCATAGCTGATGGCACCGTCGAAGATGAAGATGGCAATGATGATGACACGCTGCACACGCTTTCAGGTTCGTGCAAGCGAGCCCCCTACCTAGCACGCCAAAGATGTCACGGGATATCCGCGACCACCTATGGGACCTGGAGGCCCCTTGCTGGTTCGGCAAGGGGACGTCGTGTTGCACAAAGAGCAGACCAGCGTGCGGCAGCTCGGCGGGGAGCACACAAGCAATTTACCTAGGTTTGGGCCGCCACAAGGTGTAAAACCCTACTCCTGCTTTGGTGAATTGATGGTGGAATGGAGGTGGTGGAGCGTAGTACACTCGCCCGGCAAGGGTTGCCTCAGGGCAGCAGCGACTACACGCGTAAAGGGGGGTGGGTTCGTCTATTTTCCAACCCTTTCTACGATTGCCATGGGCCTCCTTTTATAGATCAAGGAGCAACCACAGTGCCAAAGTAGTCATTATGCACTAATATGATAGAAAACAGTGCTATCATACCTAACTCTGTGAGCTGATAGGGTGCATTAAATGCACCGCTTAGTGTCACATCATTGGTTGCCTGGCAAGGCTTGCCGGGCTATCTCCCCAGCACCGCGGCTATATTCTTGACATGTCACAGGACGGGTGACATCTGCGAGTTCTTCTTATAGGGGAAGGCTGCCATGTGGCTAATGGCTGCCACTTAATCATCTTGCGGCTTGACACCGCATTGATTGAAGGTGTGGGTCGTGTCTGAGTGTTTGGTGAGGTGGTTTTTTGCCTCCACGAGCCCTCGACAGGCCTTGCCGGGGTGTTTCTGTTATCTGCTTCTGAAGGTGGCCTCACCCCTAGCCAGGCTCGCCTGCCCGACAAGGGAGGCCCTTTTCTTGGTGATGTCTTGCTTCTCCGACTCGGCCTTGGTCTCTCTGATCCGAGCTGATACTCTGAATCTCCTGGTTTCTTATACTCTGACTTGGGCTGGTGCTTCAATCTTGATCTTGCACCTGTGCACAATCTAGGCAATAGACCCAGGGTTTGTTGCACCGACACCTTCCAAATCCTAGAACCTTTCAAAGAAAAGCGGCATGGCAGTTCCAAGTGGTTCCATGCTCGATCAGACGATGATGAACGATTGATGATCATTTGCACGTACCGGCGTGTTGTTTCGCGGAAAACAATCACAGTCATTGCAAGGTATTTGAGCAGGATCCCAACTTCTCAGGGCCTTCAAGAATTTTTGACTGGCGGCTAGTAAGTATCCTTGGTACATGCTCTCTATTTCTCAGACTTAATTATCCGATTAACCAGGAGATAACCGACGGCAAGGATCATGATGGCAGTGCGGTTTCATTCATCAGGCAAAACTGTGTGTACACATCGTACCATGCGTCTCTCCATGCACCATACCCTGATATGTGCCTCCACGCTCTGCAGCCCAAATTAGGAGAGCGGGTTGCAAGTATCAGACTTCGACCTGCTAGCTAGAGTTTCCCCCATCAAGCACCCATCTGGTTCAAGCCGTCGGCCAATCTCCACAGCTTAATAAATAGTAACATCTAACTAAGCCAGTTAGTTAGATGCATACGCTTTGTGCAGTAGGATCTTTATTTAGTTTCATGCATACACTTGTTATTTTTGGTAGCCCTTTTGTAATGATGGCTGATGTTTGGTTTGGAAGAGAGAGAGAGAGAGATGTGTCTTTACTCTTCTGGCCTGCTTACTACTTCTATTGCACCCCCAGCCCTGGTTGTTGCTGCTGCTATTTTCAATGTACAATCAGTAGTATATTTCATCTGGTGGTTGAATAAATGTGTTGTTAGAACGACAAACACAATGTTTTGGAAGTCATTGCAGGGTCCAATCGTTTAGTGCCCCGTACGTAGCGCATACTATTTTTGGTACAGAACACATTTTCCTCTTGTCGATAACATGTAGCCCAATGATGAAGGCCCAATAGATGAGCCCATAATTAACTGAAAGGGAGGCTCTCACATGAATCCGTCCCGGGTACATGCTCATGGTGCCCTAAATATAAATAAATAAATAAATCTAAATGCTCATGCACTAGTTCTTTAAATTTACGATTTGAAAATTCAAAGATTAACAGGAAGATATTATTTCCTATGAGAGTGTCATTACATTGAGTTGATATTATTCTTAGGCAAAGTGGCAAAGATAGCGTCCAGTCTTTTTTCTCCCACCATTTTCTTCCTACAACTAGCGGACCCATGCAAATCATAATAAACATCATACATAGTTCCGGTCCATTATTATTTTTCGATAAGAATGCCCAACCCAGCCCAACACATCGGTCACATCACTTTATTCCAGGGCTTCTGAATGTGATCAGCTTCACACCTCAAGAAGAAAATTGTCTCAAAAAAACCTCAGGAATAAAAAGGTGCTCCGCAACATTTTACAATAAGTTTTAGCCATATAAAATTAATTCTTATAATCCAGCATAATGAGTTTTTGGGTCTGATGGGTACAGGTGCCAAAACCAAACCTGCGCCGGCGGGAGCGCCTATTCCCGCCTTCTACGATTGGTTGCGTTGTCATGCACGCATTGTCGCCCTGTCGCACCCTGAAATGCTAGCCAGGCCATCCCTTTACACCCCCCGACATCCTATTCTTGTTCGGCGATGGCATCCTACCCCACACCAGCACCAGTGAACCCTCGTACTCCCCTCCGCCTATGGCCATACTGCCGGATGTTCCCTGGCTCCTGTTCATTCCCGTTCGAGGCCTTGCCATCATCCTGCACCTTGGCGCACTCGCCATGGCGCCGCCTTCTGGCCCTTTCAACATAGTTAATCGGGAGAGGAATGTAGTTATGAGTATGACAATACGGACCCACCAGGTCCACTTCCAAACACAAGCGAGTGCCTATTTTACTACTTAGATGCACACCTCATTTTTTTACTCTAGTCCAACCTACCGATATCTGGGACCCACATCATTGTCAATGTATAGTCAATTAACAACAGAATTGCACATCATTTTTTTGAGATTTGTTCAGAGGACGAGGCTATAAACTGGGTTGTGCGGTCTCCGTGGCCCGTCTAATAACATGACAGTCCATCCGTTTTTTCTTCGGGAAAATAGGTAGCCCACTATTTCTTTTTGAAGAATACCCAAGCTAGGACTATTTGTTTTCTCCGACTTACTAGGCTACAAATCTTTCAAGGCGAGGTGGGATGCATTCCGGCCAGACCAAAGAGTATGGGAAGTATATCTTAAAAGTAATACGAAAGGGGTTGCAAATTCCAAAAAAAAGATATAGCAAATGGGCAATTAGTTTCTTTTTTTTGTTTTTGTTCTTCATTGATATTTTATATTTCATTGGATTTTAACATGATATAGTACTGCTTTATTTTTTAATTTGTTTTTGTATGGCTACTAATTTTTGGATTTAGAATATTTTGTTCCGCAACAAAAATATGCGAATTTTAATTTTCGAATATTTTTTAGTTCAAATTTTTAACCCTGGCACAGGCCAGAAAATGGGCATCAATTGTAAATATGGATAATGGGCAGCAAAAAATTCCATATGAATTAGCAAATGGGCTGTAAATTATGAAAATAATAGCAAATGGGTTGTACACTGATACGTCTCCAACGTATCTATAATTTTTTATTGTTCCATGCTGTTATAGTATCATTTTTGGATGTTTTACAATCATTCTATAGTCATTTTATATCATTTTTTGGGACTAACCTATTGACATAGTGCCAAGTGCCAGTTGTTGTTTTCTGCATGTTTTTACATCGCAGGAAATCAATATCAAACGGAGTCCAAACACCGCGAAACTTTTTTGAGATTTTTTATGGGCCAGAAGACACCCAATGGGCTGAAGACACTTGGGGGTGCCCCGAGAAGGGCACAACCCACCAGGGCGCGCCAGGCCCCCCTAGCGTGCCCAGGTTGGTCGTACCCACCTCGGTGGCCTCCCGCACCGCCTCTTTACCCTATAAATTCCCAAATATTCAAAAACCCTTCGGGAAAGACCTAGATCAGAAGTTTCGTCGCCGCATGCCTCTGTAGCCATCGAAAACCAATGTAGACCCTTTCTGGTACTCTATCGGAGGGGGAAATCATCACCGATGGCCATCTTCATCATCCCGGCGGCCACCATGATGAGGATGGAGTAGTCCACCCTCGGGGCTAAGGGTATGTACCAGTAGCTATGTGTTGTATCTCTCTCTCTCGTGTTCTTGATGGCACGATCTTGATGTATCGGGGGCTTTGTTAATATAGTCGGATCATATGGTGTTTTCCTCTCTCTATCTTGTGATGAATTGAGTTTTCCCTTTAAGATTTCTTTGGATTAAGTACTTTTATGGATTTGAGCACACTTGATATATGTCTTGCAATTGAATACTCGTGGTGACAATGGGGTATCATATTGATCCACTTGATATATGTTTTGGCACTCAACTTGCGGATTCCCAAAGTGACATTGGGGTAATCTATGCATAGGAGTTGATGCACGTTCTTGTCTTTGTTTCTCCGGTAGAAATCTTGGGGCACTCTTTGAATATGTTTTGGTGTTATCTTAGTACGAAATCTTGATATATCGACCGGGGAGGATAACTTTGTGTTTTCTTAGTACGAACTCTTGAAAGATCGGTCGGAAAAGATAACCTTGTCTTATTCTAGTACGGACTCTTGATAGATAGATCAGAAAAGATAATTTATGTTGTTTTAGTACGAACTCTTGATAGATTGAACAAAAAGAGTAACTTAGAGGTGATTTCGTTGAGGGGTGGTTATGTGATCCAATTATATTAGCACTGTTGAGAGATTGCACTAGGGAAAGTACGGACCCTAGGCCTTGTTTTCCATCATTGCAATACCGTTTGTGCTCACTTTTGTTATGTGCTACCTTGTTGTTTTTTATTGTTCGCACTACAAAAACCACTATCTACTAACAATATTATACTTGTATCACCATCTCTTCGATGTACTAGTGCACCTATACAATTTCCCATTGTATTTGGTGTGTTGGGGACACAAGAGACTTTCTATTATTTGGTTGCAAGGTTGTTTGAGAGAGACCATTTTCATCCTACACCTCCTATGGATTGATAAACCTTAGGTTATCCAGTTGAGGGAAAGTTGCTATTGTCCTACAAAACTCTGAGCTTGGAGGCCCAACACGTGTCTACAAGAATAAAGTTGTGTAGTAGACAACAAGCTCTTTTCTGGCGCCGTTGTCGGGGAGGTCAGTGCTTGAAGGTATATCTTTAGATCTTGCAATCGAATCTTTTTGTTTCTTGTTTTATCACTAGTTTGGTTTTGTAAAAGAAAACTAAAAATGGAATTGAGGTTGCACCATATTATTGATCATCTTCATAATATCTTTCTTGAAAATGACGGATCGGAAAATTGTGCTCAATTGTTAGAAGAATAAGTCAATAAAATGTTTGGAACAAAATATTTGAATGATGAGCGTGATCGAAATGTTGTTACTATGAATTCTTTGAATACCCATGATGCTATTGATATGCAAAGCCATAAGCTTGGGGATGCTATATTTAATGAATATGATATTTTTAGTCCCCCAAGTTAGAAAAATTATTATGATGATTGCATGACTCCTATTTATGATGATTATATTGATAAAAGTGGATTTGGAGAGGTCATGACTTTATTTAGTGATGAATCCACTACTTTGGAGGATGTTTCAATTGACTATGATAACAAAGTTGCTATCTATGATGATTATGGTGATGACATGTATGCTATATTGGATAATGATAACCATGAACTTTGTCATCATGACTTTAATTTTCAATCTCATGAATGTTATTTTGTTGAGTTTGCTCCCACCACTATGCATGAGAATGCATTTGCTTGTGTGGAGAGTAGAAAAATTTGTATGCTTTTGCATCATGAAAAGAATGATTAATGTGATGTTTATATTGTTGAATTCATTCATGATGCTACTGAAAATTATTATGAGGGAGGAACATATGCTTGTAGGAATTGCAATAATATAAAGTTTCCTCTCTATGTGTTGAAAAGCTTGAGGTTTTGCTTGTTTTGCCTTCCTATGCTAGTTGATTCTTGCTCCCATAATTTTTTTGCTCAAAAAATCCATGTTTATAGGAAGTGGGTTAGGCTTAAATGTGCTTGCCATGTGATTCATGATGCTCTCTTTATGTTGAAATTCTTATCTTTTATGTGAGAATCATTGAAATCATCATGCCTAGCTAAAAGGCATTAAAGAAAAGCGCTTGTTGGGAGACAACCCAACACTTATACCTATTGTTTTTGTGTGTTCACAAGATTATGCTACTATAGTAATCATGTTTTATATCTTTTGTTTCAATAAAGTGCAAAGCAAAGCCTTAGGATCATGTTAGGTGATAATAGATTTGATCTTGCTGAAAAAACATAAACTTTTGCTCTCCCGAGAGAAATTCTCATTTTTAACAGAAGAGTGCTTTTAAGTTGATTATTTTTGCAGAAGATTAATATACAAATTGCTCACGTGGCGCTATTTGTTTCAAGATTTTTAGAGTTGCAGAAGTATGGTGAATGTTCAGATTATTACAGATTGTTCTGTTTTTGATAGATTCTATTTTCAATGCATAGTTTGCTTGTTTTCTAGTTCTATGGCTTATATTGATCAATATAAATTGTAGAAATGATATGCTACAGTAAGCATTGTGTGATAACAATTATGAATCTTGTCTTTGACAGTACCCAAAGTGAATGATTTGGTTTATCATATTAACCCATCTCACGAAGTTTTGTTAAGTTTTATGTGATTGAAGTTTTCAAGTTTTGGGTGAGATGTCGATATGAGGAGAATAAGGAGTGACAAGACCCTAAGCTTGGGGATTCCCAAGTCACCCCAAGGTAATATTCAAGGAAGATCCAAGCAACTAAGCTTGGGGATGCATCAGAAGGCATCCCCTCTTTCGTCTCCAACATTATCGGTAACCTCACTTGAAGCTCTATTTTTATTCGTCACATGATACGTGTTTTGCTTGGAGTGTCAATTTATTTTGTTAGAATTTTCTTTCTAGTATTTAGAATAATGTTTTTCATCTTTTATTTCAATAAAAATGTCAAGGATAGCCTTTGCCATGCTTATTTTGCAATTCTACATGTTGCTGTTTGAAAACAGAAAGTTTCCTATCATTGTCTGAATTCTTCTGGATAGTCAAAACCATTGTTAAGGAAATCGTTAACTGGTAGCTGCTCGGTTGGCTGGTGAGTAGGGGATTAATAGGCTAATCGGCAAGTTAATCGGCCATTTAATCAATTAATCGGACGATTTATCAATTTATCGGCTACTCAGCGACCCTACGAGTAGGGATTAATCGGCAAGTTAACTGGTTAATCGGACGAATTCTTGAACAGGGGTCAAAACATGATAAAATCTTGAATTTTTCACAAAGTTAGCATGAATAAGTTCTCTGTAACATGGTAATTGTTTCATAATTTTTAGAGCTGGGAAGTATGAGAACAATTCCATTCTTTACAGACTGTATTGTTTTGACAGATTGCTATTATGTTTGCATTGTTTGCATATGTTTGCGTGTTTAATGATTCTATTTGAGGATAGGAGTATTAAAAATGCAGAGGCATTTAGTATACAATGTTAAATAATAATTTTAGTGATTTGCTACAGTAGAGGATGATAAGGTTTTGCATTGATTTATACTAACTTATCTCACGAGTTCTTGTTGAAGTTTTGTGTGGATGAAGCTTTTGAGATCTAGGAAAACCGGGATATGCGAAGAATTAAGGAGAAACAAAAGCTCAAGCTTGGGGATGCCCAAGGCACCCCAAGATAAAATTTCAATAAGTCTCAAGCATCTAAGCTTGGGGATGCCCCGATAGGCATCCCACCTTTCTTCATCAACAATTATCAGATACTATCGGTTGATCCTAAGTTTTTGCTTCTTCACATGAGATATGCTATTCTTGAAATGTCATTTTATTTTGTTTGCTTGCTCTTTTAATAAAATACGTAGATCTGAAAGTTTTTTTAAATAAAATAGAGCCCCCAAATAGTTGCCGGAAAAGTTAGACAAGCGGCATTCACATCCCGTCAAAGAAGCTCTTTTCTAGCACCGTCGCTCTAGTGCTTCACTTATATCTTTTTGAGCACTCTGTGCTTTAGTATTTTTGAAGAAATTCTCTCTTGCTTCACTTAACTTATTTTGAGAGAAAGAAATTATGCTCATGATCTTCACTTATATTTGTTTGAGCTTATCAAAAGCAACACATGAAAATTAGTCCCAAAGTGATAGATATCCAAGAAGGGTATAATAAAAACTTTCATGAAGACCATTGGACAAAATAAACTTGATTCCTTCTAAAACTTTTGAGACATGATGATGTGATATGTGAGTCATGTTGATGAGTAACTGTTCTTTAGTAATATATTGGTGTTAAGGTTTGTGATTCCCAAAACATGCATGTATAGTCTCTCGTTATGTCGGTAAGTTGGAGCACAATTTATCCTTGATTGTCCTATCTTTGTGTGAAGGTCGGGGGCGTGCGATGGTTAACTCCTACCAACCTCCCCCTAGGAGCATGCGTAGTATTACTTTTCTTCGAGGGCTAATAAACTTTTGCAATGAATATATGAGTTCTTTCTGACTAATGTGAGTCCA
Source organism: Secale cereale (assembly GCA_902687465.1). Taxonomy (NCBI): domain Eukaryota; kingdom Viridiplantae; phylum Streptophyta; class Magnoliopsida; order Poales; family Poaceae; genus Secale; species Secale cereale. Next base: position 372,004,708 of record LR738714.1, on the reverse strand, counting down.
TTGATTATACACACTCTCACCCTTTCATAATTGCTAGCCTCTCTTATACCGCGCAATTTTCGCCCGTGCATAAACTTTATTATACCTTCCTCAAAAGAGCCACCATACCTACCTATATGCGGTATTCCCTTGCCGCTCTAAGCAAATTTGTATGTGCCATGTCTAATTTCCAAAATAAATTTCCCTTTTGTGTGCCCGTACTGCTCGCGAGGCAGTGAGGGGTGGCCAATATTTTCCACGCTAGATGTGTTATACTCACGATGAGTGTTCATTCACTTGTCATTGCACGAGAGTAAGGCAAAGGTATTAGGGATGCCCAGTCCCGAAATTAAAAACAAAATTACTTTATGTCGCCAAATAATAAATTCCTTGGAAAGTGTTGTATGGAAGGCAGCCGTGGATTCGGCTAGCCATGGCTTCTGAAAGTTTGGTTGAAAAGGAATAAAGTTTATTTTATGTCTGGGAACCGCCTATGATATATCTAGCATGGAAAGTGTTGGGAACCTCAAGTCGTTCTCATTGGTGGGAAAAGTATACCTCCCAAAGTAATTTTCTCTCAACTTAAGCATTAAGCTGTGACACCTCTACAAATCCCTACTCCGACCATTGATATCGATCGATGGACATTTCCATAGTCTATTAGTTTTCCTAGTTGATGTGAGACTTTCTTCCCTTCTTTTGTCTACTACCACCACATTCTATTCCACCTATATTGCTATATCCATGGCTTGCGCTCATGTATTGTGTGAGAGTTGAAAATGCTGAAGCGCGTTAAAAAGTATGAACCAATTGCTTGGCTAACACCGGGGTAGTACATGATTTATACTTTGAGCTGGGAATATAGAGCATCAAAAGACTATATGATTTTGTAGGGATAACGTTCTTTAGCATTTGATATTCTGAAAGGCATGGTTGCCTGTTGATATGTTTGAGTATTTAAATCTCATGTTAAAACTAGACTATTGCTTTGAACCATATAAAAGTCCAAATTTCCATGCTATAAAGAAAAGAATATGATATGACATGATAGGCAGCATTCCACATCAAAAATTCTGTTTTTATCACTTACCTACTCGAGGACGAGCAACAATTAAGCTTGGGGATGCTCATACATCTACAATGTATCTATAATATTTTATTGTTCCATGATGTTACATTATCATTTTTGGATGTTTTACAATCATTTTATATCATTTTTTGGGACTAACCTATTGACATAGTGCCAAGTGCAGTTACTGTTTTCTGCATCTTTTTTACATCGCAAGAAATCAATATCAAACGGAGTCCAAACACCGCGAAACTATTTGGAGAATTTTTATGGGCCATAAGACACCCAATGAGCTGAAGCTGCACCTAGGGGGCTGCCCCAAGCGGGGCACAACCCACCAGGGTGCGCCAGGCCCCCTTGGCACGCCCAGGTGGGTTGTGCCCACCTCGGTGGCCTCCCGCACCATCTCTTTACCCTATAAATTCCCAAATATTTCATAACCCTTCAGGGAAGACCTAGATCAGAAGTTCCACCGCGCAGGCCTCTGTAGCCACCGAAAACCAATCTAGACCCTTTCTGGTACTCTCTCGGAGGGGGAAATCATCACCTGTGGCCATCTTCATCATCCTGACGCCACCATGATGAGGAGGGAGTAGTCCACCCTCGGGGCTGAGGGTATGTACCAGTAGCTATGTGTTGTGTGTGTGTGTCTCTCTCTCTCGTGTTCTTGATGGCACGATCTTGATGTATCGGGGGCTTTGTTAATATAGTCGGATCATATGGTGTTTTCCCCTCTCTATCTTGTGATGAATTGAGTTTCCCTTTGAGATTTCTTTGGATTGAATACTTTTATGGATTTGAGAACACTTGATATATGTCTTGCAATTGAATACTCGTTGTGACAATGGGGTATCATATTGATCCACTTGATATATGTTTTCGTACTCAACTTGCGGATTCCCAAAGTGACATTGGGGTAATCTATGCATAGGTGTTGATGCACATTCTTGTCTTTGTTTCTCCAGTAGAAATCTTGGGTCACTCTTTGAATATGTTTTGGTGTTATCTTAGTACGAAATCTTGATAGATCGATCGAGAAGGATAACTTTGTGTTATCTTAGTATGAACTCTTGAAAGATTGATCGGAAAAGATAACCTTGTGTTATTCTAGTACGGACTCTTGATAGATAGATCGGAAAGGATAAGTTTATGTTGTTTTAGTACGAACTCTTGATAGATTGAACGAAAAGAATAACTTTGAGGTGATTTCATTGAGGGGTGGTTATGTGATCCAATTATATTAGAACTGTTGAGAGATTGCACTAGCGAAAATACATACCCTAGGCCTTGTTTTCCATCATTGCAATACTGTATGTGCTCACTTTTGTTAGTTGCGACTTGTTGATTTTTATTGTTCGCACTACAAAAGTCAATATCTACTATCAATATTACACTTGTATCACCATCTCTTCGCCGAACTAGTGCACCTATACAATTTCCCGTTGTATTTGGTGTGTTGGGGACACAAGAGACTTTTTATATTTTGGTGGCAGGGTTGTTTGAGAGAGACCATCTTCATCCTACACCTCCTACGGATTGATAAACCTTAGGTCATCCACTTGAGGGAAAATTGCTACTGTCCTACAAAACTATGCGCTTGGAGGCCCAACACGTGTCTACAAGAATAAAGTTGCGTAGTAGACATCATACATGCCACAGATTTTGAGGCTGACTTGTTTACACAAGGCTTTTTCTATCAATACACGATTCTAGCAGCGGTGTCTTTAGGATGTCCATCCAACGGCCGATGTGCTTCTTCAATGTTTGATCTTCCTGCCCCAGCCGCCTAAACCAGCACTGGTGGGACTACCTTCCCCCTCCTATTGTGGACGGGTGTGATGCCTCGCTGGCTTCACCGGCCCGCACTACTCTCTCCACTGGCCTGGCCATCCCTCTACCCACCCGAACCTCCTGTTATTCTCCAGTGATGGTAGCCTCATGCCGTAGCCGAACTAGTGAACCTTCATACTCTCCTCAGCGTGGGCATCCACTATTATGTCTTCGCCCGCTTTGATTTGTTCCATTCCTAGGCCTCACCGTCGTCCACCGCATTGGTTCTTAGGAACGGCATGCTCAACATTCAACAAAAGACAGCCATCAGAATAGGGATGTACGTGGAGAGGCTGACAGTAGGGACCCCCATTGTCCATGGCCGCACGCAAGCAACTGTCTCCTTATTACGCGAAAAAATGATTCCTCCCACTCACATCTGGGGCACACCAGTTGGTAGGCTGACCTGTGGGCCTACTAAGTTGACGTGTACGCATGGCTCTATCAACTTAGTGAACAAACGATTCTAGCAGCAGTAACCGTTGGATTTCAATCAAACGGTCCTGCTGCTTCTTCAATCGCTGCTCTTCTTGCACCAGCCGCCCAAACCAGCGCCGGCGAGACCGCCTGCTCCTGCCTCTAGTGGCCGGTTGTGCTGCCGTGCAGGCCTTAGAGACCCACCCTACTCCCACCGCTGTTCAGGCCATCCCTCTACTCACCCACAACTCGTGTTATTCTGCGATGACGGCAGCCGAACCAGTCAACCCTCGTACTCCTCTCCGTGTGGGCATCCACAGCCGCGTCTTCCCCAGCTCTGTGTTGTCCCCTTCCTAGGCATCGCCGTCGTCCACCGCCTTGGTGCTCTCGGCGCCGTGTGGTCAATCTCGTCAAGGAACGACCTCCATCAGAAGAGGACTGTACGTGGAGAGGTTGACAGCTGGGTCAAGGGCCGTAGCAGGAAAGTGCCTCCTTATTACGCGTAAAATAATTATTCCTCCACCTGACAGCGGGGACCCACCGGAAGGGACTCTGGATTTTGCGAAGAAATGTTTGCCCCCTGACAGGTGGGACCTATCAGCTACATCTTCGCACTCAAGGAAGTCCGTCCATATTACGGGAAAAAATGATTCTCCCCCCTGACCGCTGGGACCCACAATCAATAACTTCGCACGCAAGGAAGTGCCTCCTTATCCTCCCTGACAGTCGGGACCCACCTTGTCGAAGCATACGTAGCGTTGTGTGACGCCTGGATAATTAAGCTACAGTAAATCTCTGCTAATGACGCCACATCACCACTGTTACTATTGATAAACTCGCATTGATTCAAATCTCCGTTCAAAATTCAAATTTGAAATAAAGTCAGACTTAAAAGTTTTCAAACGTTAAAATTAAATGTTCTCTGTGTGACAAATAATCCCTAGAAAACATTCCAGAAGAAACCACATTTTTATAGAGTAATTAAAATCCCAAAAATAAATAAAACAGTGACTTAAACAATTAAATAAATGCCTTTTACAAAAAATATAAAGTATTAAACTATTTTAATTAGGAGTGAAACTTTTCAAGGCAGTGGTAAAAACTAGTCACACTAATTTAGGTGCTCTTGTATATATTTGTAAAGCAAAAACATATGAGAATAAAGTAAAATATTAAAGAAAAAATAATAAAATAAAAAGGAAACACCCCTTCCCCCGATTGGGCCCTGGCCGAGTTAGCCAAGCGGCCGACCGGCTTGCCAGCCCACCCATGCACGCCCTAGGCCTACTTGGCCTCCCTCCCCTCACCAGAAACCCTAACCCACGCACTCACCCCTCCCCAACGATCCCCACCCCCGCGCCTAGATCTGGATCGGGCCGCCTCGCCCCTGCGCCTCGTCGCCGAAACCTCGCCGGACCGCCTCCCCGCTGGATCACTCCGTCCTCGACCTCCTTCCCACCAGCTCCATCAAGCCTTGCCGCCCCATGAACCTCTACATCGCCAGTGAGCCTTCCCCATTGATCCCTCTCCCTCCCACCGGACCCGCTCGTGCCCGTCGTCGCCCGCGCCTTCAGCGCCCGTGCACACACTCGCCATGCGACCGCGCTTCCCATTGTGGCCACCGCAACCTCAGGCCCACTCTGGCTGCGCCTCCCACAAGGACACTCCCCGCCGAGTCGCCCAGCCCCAGGCCCGCATCAACACCATGCCTCTCACCCTGTCACTGGCCCCTCCGGTTGGCCGTCCGCGCTCGCTAGCGCTCCACCCACCCCCAGCTTCAACCAACCGACTCCCCGCATCGTGGCCCTGCTTCCGTCCCGCATCGGCCCTGCCGCTGCTCCATGTCGTCCCACCGCCCTGACGCTGCCTCGTCGGTGTCCGCCAGCGTAGTCCCTCTCCGGCTCATGTTCGAGCGGTCCCATCGCGGCCCCACTTCGCTCTGCCCTGCCGTGGCCTCGCCACCTATGGTCGGGCCTGCCGGTGCCCTGCCGTGCCGGGCTATGGCCGCGCTCGAGTCCGGCGCCCCTGACCACACGCCCGTTAGCCCGTCCCTTGTGGCGTGGGCAGATGACAGCCGAGGCACACGCCCAAAAGGATTAGAACAAATATATATATATATATATATATATATATATATATATATATATATATATATATATATATATATATATATTGAATTGGTTAATTAACTTTTTTAATTAACCATAATGAAAGTATTGGTCTAATAAAACGTGCTTAATTAAACTATTCTATGTAAGTCCCACTGCCCCTGTGTTGACCAGTCAACTACATTGTTGACTTCTGAACTCATGATGACATTTTTTTATTTAATAATAAGTCCAGAATATTAATAAAATAAACCGTTGCCCGGATGAAAATACTTTGAACATGAAAGTTGCTCAAAAATATGAGACGAACCCGAATACGCGGTCCGTTTGACTTCCACATGCCCCTAGCAAGTCGAACATGCAACCGTCCCCCTCCGTTTCATCTGCCCGAAAATGTCTAACTCCGGGAAAACATTCTCGGATGTTACCCCCCTCGCCGGTATCGAGTATCACTATGTTAGAACACCCATAGCCTTGCGTGTTACCCCCGTCATGCATCTGTGTTGCATCTGTTTGCGATGTATTTATTGTTTCTTCCCCCTCTTCTTCTCCGGTAGACCACGAGACCGCTGCTGGTGTCCCTGTGTTCGACTACGTCATCGACGACCCTTCATCCCTTTCAGCGGAGCTTCCAGGCAAGCCCCCCCCCCCTTGATCATCTCGATATCGCCCATTCCATTCTCTCATGCTTGTATTGGATTTTGCTACTGTTATTGATTGCTCATGTTCTCATGCATGTCCTGTTTTTGTAACATGCTATTGTACCTTACCTGCTTATCCTAAACTGCTTAGTATAGGTTGCTTAGTGATCCATCAGTGGCCCCCACCTTGTCCTTGTTGCCTCTGCTTCATCATCAACGACTCGATCCACGTGATCGGCGATCAAAGCCTGACACCTCACATCACATCACACCCCCTTAGTTGCACGACTCTACATAGTTACAATCAAGTGCCGATGGTGATACCTCATTACAAACTCCTAATGATAACTGTGTAGTTTAGATATTCGGTCATGGTCATCAAGGGTGATTCCTCCTTCACCACTCCCGATAAGACTCTGTCGAGCAACCCCTCAAGTGTGAACCTTGAGGGCAATTCCTCTCAGTTCACCTTGATGATAACATCGAGTGGAATTAGTCAAGGGTGATTCCTCGGGTTTTCCACCTTAGTGTTTTGTACATATGGTTACCTTGACTTAACTTGAGACATTTGTGAAAGGCGGGCGGGCCCGGAGAGCACCCGCGGGAGTTGCTATGGTGGCGGATGTCTATTTAACTGTATCGCCTAGGAAGGGGTGGTAGCTGCGGACTTGTCTGGACAACCGTCACTTCTTTTAATAATGCACTAACAGGTTTGGGTATTTGATCTGAGTTGGCCTCTGTCCTTTACACACTAGCCACCACGCGAGAATGGTTATGGGACTCGGCGTCGTGTTATCAGCCAAAGCTTTGTCAGACGTCCAGTTTAGCATTGCGGCATGGTCAGATCGTGCTGGCCATCCGAGGCGGTGCTGGTATCCACCCTGCTCGCAACGACCCGGAGTGCAACGGGCGATGGCCCATGACCCCGGAGTGCTTAGGATGTAGACCGGCGGGGACCACTCTTCCGAGCCTACAGAGGGCTGCGACGTGTTGATCTTCCGAGGCCGGGCATTGACCCGGAAAAGTGTGTCCGGCTAGAGATGATCGAGCGTGAGGGTAATGTGGTGCACCCCTGCAGGGAAGTTATCTATTCGAATAGTCGTGTCCATGGTAACGGACGTTCAGTCTTATATCCTGATCTATCATAACTAGAAATGGATATTTGAGATATGTGATGGATATGATTGCTCCGGGATTGCTTTCTCGCAGGGAGTTGAGGAAGGATCTCTGGGTGATATTGTTACAACATGCTTATTATATGATATTATGTACTCCCTTCTACTTCTTCAAGATGGTGGTTTCTAGAAAATGTTTGAAGATGCTAGTCTTCGATAGGCTAGGCCTTTCCCTCTATTCTGGCATTCTGCAGTTCAGTCCACATATACAGCTCATTCCTTTGATACTAATGCATACTTAGTCTAGTTCTGTGGCTTGCGAGTACTTTGGATGATTATGCATAGTTGCTTTGCCCTCCCTTTTTCCCTTCCTTCTTCTTTCTAGTTGTTGCAACCAGATGGCGGATCCTAGGAGCCCGATGCCATCCTAGTCTTCTGACTACCCCGATGGAGCCTACTACTACATGGAGACCGCCGACGACCAGGAGTAGTTAGGAGGTCCCAGGCAGGAGGACTTGCATCTTCGATCGTTGATGTTTGTGCTAGCCTTCTTAAGGCAAAACTTGTTTCACTTATGTCTGTACTCATATATTGTTTCTTTCGCTGACGCTTATGTATCGAGTTGTTGTATTCGAGCCCTCGAGGCCCATGGCTTGTAATATAAAGCTTGTATTATTTTAATGTGTGTCTAGAGTTGTGTGGAGATATCTTCCCGTGAGTCCCTGATCTTGTTCGTACACATTTTCGTGCATGATAAGTTTACGGTCAAATCGGGGGCGTCACAAGTTGGTATCATAGCCGACTGCCTGTAGGATCCTCCTTTCCAACTCCTTGGCCAAAGTTGAGTCTAGTCTTTGAAAAACCGATTAACTAACATGGCTGTGTGGCTTACGGGCCCACGTTGCCATTGGCTGGAATTAGGATCTCTTACTCCTCGTCTATACTTTGGGACTCTGATCTCTCTTCTATTTGGGTTAAATGGTTTTGTTAACTCTAACTCTAGGTTCTCGTAAATACTTTCACCCGGAGAGCCCCTTCATTACAGATGATGGCCTGCTTCACTAGAAGATTCCGAAGATATCCTTCAGTATTTTCCCGAGACTTTTGAGCTCGTCGCTTTTACAATTCCCTACCTTTGAAATATCCTTACGGATAACTTCATACACATGGCATTCATACAATCATTCCTAGTTGGTCTTGTTATTACAATATACATCGAATTATTCTTCGACCTTTAATAATCCCCTGTCTCACCGCCTTGCGACTCTTTGGCACATGAATACCCCTATGAATAATTCCTCACACTTTTCGAGGATTTGTTCATCCCTAGTTGATCAAGTGATTCACGTGATACTTTAAAATATTATTCGATCTTCCGATAATCCTCTCTAACTATGGCTTTGCAAATACTTGTCTGCTTGCATTATGGATACTTTCCATATGTCTGGAAATATTCAGTAGTATCCTTTGTCATCTTCATTTTGAACATTTGATTTGATAAGTTTGTGAATTCTTGGAATCATCTATCCCAATTAGAATTCTTCCCTTCGGCTCAGACGTCACCCCAGATATGAGCTGGTATTCGACAAATCAAACCTTGATTGATTGTCGATCTATGTCTATTCTACTTAACCAACTGTCATCAGAGCGTATGCTTCTGATCCCCTGATTTGCAAATCATAATTCCTTTGCATTTGAGCTTGAATTAGTTAGTTGTTTCTATAGTCTGATCTCCTTGCATTATTTCTTCTTCTCGTTGACTACCATTGCTCACATCAGATACCTCGTGGACCACCAGATCCTTTGTTGGGTTTTATCCGACAATGTCCTTCATATTCAGTAACCTTATGATCCTTTGCTCGGATACATAACGCCTTTGGTAAGTGTATCCTCTACTTCCTCAACCATGCTCTACTTCTGAGCTTGAGTTATTTACTCGTGAAGTTTGTGGTATATGTTCCTAAGAAGCCCCTATGGGTTGAATCCATGTCTTCCCTAAATCCGTGTGAACTCGAAAGTTATGCGGGTTATACTCTACTGGCTTTTCTCCAGGTAAAATTTCAACGCTACAACTTCCTCGAATACGAGAAGTAAATGGAAGGTTATGTATTGATGAAGTGGGAGTCGACTTTGAACTTTCATTCTCATGCCCATGGACCCGATGTGGAACTTATCATGGAGGCTACTTGTTATAATAATAATCCCCTTGTGAAAGTTCATCTTGTATTTATATTTGGTCACTTGCAACCGTGGTTCCGACCGTGATTGTTCTCCTCTGATTCCTTTTCCCGGACAAGTTAAAGTACTTGTCTTCTATAGATCTTTTCACATGTCCAACATCTATTCTGATCTACCTTCGAGCATTACCCTATGGTACCTCGAAAATATCACGGAACTACATAACTTATGGGTTCTTCGTCTACTATTATTTCTCGCTGCCTCAAATTTTCCATGGGTTTTGAGCTGTTAGACACTCGATAACACCCATAACTGATTCAAGTCTACTCTTTCCTTTCCATTGTTTTGTTTAACCTTTCTTTTAACCTAACATATCTGAGCAGTGATAATTCCCTGCTTATGTAAACACCTCGGTGTAGTAAAACCCTGTTAATATTGTGGATGACATTCCGGTAGCCACCGATGGATGAGAACTTTGCCTATTGGTATGCCTCGTCTTAATGAGCAGGAAAATGATTCTATTCGTCCCTCGCCCTTGGTACCAACGTTGTTGCCTACATAATTGACATGCTATCCTCTGAACTGCCTTGCCATCATGATCGTGCAAAATGTTAGCGCCTTCCTACTGTTAACCCACATGGTGGGCCCATAACCTACAGTTTCACAGGAACGAAACCTGACTCTCCTGTACAACCTTGATTCTCAAATATACTTTGCACTTGGCTTCATATGTAATTCATGAGCTAACTTCCTCACCACATGTTGAACCTTCTAATAGCACTCTCGATACGTCTCGTGGTGCTTCTAAAATCTTCTTCCTTGAGATAACTACCGGCTGCCGATCTTTTCAAACATCCCCCTTATTCCACACCTTAAATCTCGGGACGAGATCTCTTGTAGTGGAGGAGAATTGTGACGCCCGTATAATTAAGCTACAGTAAATCTCTGCTAATGATGCCATGTCACCACTGAAACTGTTGATAAACTCGCATTTATTTAAATCTCCGTTCAAAATTCAAATTTGAAATAAAGTCAAACTCAAAAGTTTTCAAATGTTACAACTAAAATGTTCTATGTGTGACAAATAATCCCTAGAAAACATTGGAGAAGAAACCACATGTTCATAGAGTAATTAAAAGCCCCAAATTAAATAAAACAATGGCTTAAGCGATTAAATAAATGCCTTTTATAAATATAAAGTGTTAAACTATTTTAATAAGGAGTGAAACTTTTCATGGCAGTGGTAAAAACTAGTCACACTAATTTAGGTGCTCTTGTATATGTCTGTAAAACAAAAACATATGCGAATAAAGTAAAACAGTAAAGAAAAATTAATAAAACAAAAAGAAAACACCCCTCCCCGTGATTGGGCCCTGCCCTAGTCGGCCGAGCGGCCGACCGGCTTGCCAGCCCACCCCCGCACGCCCCTGGCCTACTTGGCCTCCCTCCCCTCACCAAAAACCCTAACCCACACACTCACCACCTCCCCACGATCCCCACCCCCGCACCTGGATCTGGATCGGGCCACCTCGCCCCTGCGCCCGGCGCCGCATCGCCCCTGCGCCCCATCGCCGAAACCTCGCGGGACCGCCTCCCCGTCGTATCACTCCGTCCTCGACCTCCTCCCCACCGGCTCCATCAAGCCTCACCGCCCTTGAACCTCTACATCGCCAGTGATCCCTCCCCGTCGATCCCTCTCCCTCCAACCGGACCGGCTCATGCCCATCGCCGCTCGTGCCTTCAGCGCTCGTGCACGCACTCACCATGTGTCCGCGCTTCCAGCCGTGGCCACCGCACCCTCAGGCCCGCTCTGGCCGCGCCTCGCATCACCACCACACCGCTTGCCCCGCCCGCAGCCCCTCCGGTTGGCCTTCTGCGCTGGCCATCGCTCCACCCACCTGTCAGATCCGGCTACTGATCTAACAATAGACAGTCGATCTCACTGATGAATTTGGTTGTAAGCTCCCGATGCGGAGACCCTTCTATTAATCGGGAATTTGATACGAGCTAGTCTACAGATAAGAACTAGAGTTGTTTCTTTGTGGATACAATGATATGGCCCTCAGGCGCACGCAGGCGGGCTTAAAAGGAGTAGTACATCTCGGTGAAAACTAGTGACAGTAACAGCTGGAATTACTACTAGCAGTAAAACGCCCAGTGTCTTCTCTCCAGCCGTTGATCGTCGTCTTTGTCTTCACAGCCGTCCGCTCTCAGTTATCTGTAGCCGGACCGGTACTCTACAGTTAACTGAAGATAGTCGACACTTGGGTTCAGAGTTCAGAGATCTGACAATACCCCCTGCTTGAGAACATACTTGTCCTCAAGTATATTTCTCCGGGAACCATGATTGGATGGTGCTCCTGAAAAATGCTGGGAATACTCTTTTCATGAAGGACGCGTCTTCCCAGGTAGCTTCATTTGGACTCAGGTTTTGCCACTGTACAAGCCATTGTGTGACCAAGATGTTATTTCTTGGGAGGGATCTTGTTTCTAGGACTGTGATGGGCTCTGTTTTGATTTTTCCTTCTGGAGTAACTAGAGGTAGTTCAGAGCAAGGAACAGCATGAGTTCCTAGATGCTTCTTTAGTTGACTGACATGGAAAACGGGGTGGATGCCCACATTAGAGGGAAGCAGTAACTTGTAAGCCATTCTGCCAATTTTTTCAATTACTCTGTAAGGTCCATAGAACTTGGTTGTGAGTTTGATGGCTTGCCTGATGCCAAAAGCAGCCAGTCGATACGGTTGCATTCTCAAATATACCATGTCACCCACCTCAAACTGTCTTTCAGTTCTCTTTTTTCCGCATATTTTTTCATCCTCCCCTGTGCCTGGGCTAGATTCTCTTTAAGTTTGGTCAGCATGTGTTGTTTCTCTTCGATAAAGGTCCGTGCATCAGAGTCAGAGGGTCCTGGTATAGATACTTCGCTGATAAGTGGTGGGGGGTAGTTGTATAGAGCCTGGAATGGTGTGAACTTTGTAGCTGTGTGGTATGTGGTGTTGTACCACCACTCTGCTAGTGGAATCCAGGAACACCACTTCTTTGGCTCTTGAAAAACCATGCATCTTAGGTATGCCTCCAAACATTGGTTTACTCGTTCCGTTTGGCCGTCACTTTGGGGGTGGTAAGCTGTGCTCAATCGTAACTTGATCTTCATGGATTTGAATATTTCCTGCCACATTTTGCTTGTAAAGATTCTATCTCTATCCGTGACAATGCTGATGGGGGAGCCATGCAATTTGAAGACATGTTCCATAAATGCCTGGGCTACTGTGTGAACTGAGTAAGGGTGTGCCAAGGGGATGAAATGGGCGTATTTGGTGTACCTGTCCACCACCACTAGGATGACCTCTTTCCCTTGTGATTTAGGGAGTCCCTCGATGAAATCCATAGTAAGGTGTGTCCAAGCCATGTCAGGAGGTGGAAGTGGGTCTAGTAGCCCAGGATACTTGCAATGTTCTGCTTTGGCCCTTTGGCAGACTGCACATTCTGAAATGAATTTTTCCACATCCTTTTTTAGGCCCGGCCAATAGAAAAGTCGTTTGATTCGGTGGTAATTAGCTACCATTCCAGAATGTCCACCGACAGCAGAAGCATGCATAGAGTCAATGAGTTGCTATTTTAGGGTATTATCAGGTCCAATGTATATCCTCCCTTTGTATCTAAGAATTCCTGCTGTCAGGGTGTAATGTTTCTCATCTTGTGGTGAAATGAGCAGCTTTTGTAGTAATTCTTGGCAGTGTGGGTCTCCACTGTAGCTCTGCTCAACTGACTCAATCCATGTAGGAGTAACAACAGTAGTGGCAAGTAGTGTGTGTTCCCTTCTGCTAAGAGCATCAGCAGCCCTGTTTTCTTGTCCTTTTTTATATTCAATGCTGTAATTGAATTCCAGTAATTTCAGGAGTAGCTTGTGTTGGATTCCCTCAGAAACCTTTTGTTCTGTGATAAATTTCAAGCTTTTTTGATCAGTTCTGATATGCAGCTCATTCCCAAGCAAATAATGCCTCCATTTTTTTAGAGCTTCTAGAATTGCCATTGCTTCCTTGTCATAAGTGGAGAGTGCTGCAGCTTTAGGTCCTATGCTTTGGCTGAAGTAAGCCAGCGGTTGACCCTGTTGCATTAGTACATCACCTATACCTTGGCCGCTAGCATCCGTTTCGATAGTGAAGGGGGCAGAAAAGTTTGGGAGGGCCAGAACAGGAGCAGTAGTGAGGCAGTGCTTGAGTTGCTGGAAAGCTTGTTGCTGTGATGTGCTCCACTGAAATGCATCCTTTTTTAGGCTATCATGTAATGGCCTGCAGATGATGCCATAATTTCGTACAAATCTCCTGTAGTATCCTGCTAGGCCAAGAAATCCTCTTAGTTGAGTGATGTTTTTGGGGACTGGCCAATCCTTGACTGCTTCAATTTTTTTAGGATCTGTCTCAACTCCTTTGCCAGAGATTATATGTCCAAGATATTCTACTTGTGGAGCAGCAAACGTGCACTTGCTCAGTTTTGCAGAAAGTCTGTTTTGCCTGAGAATTTGCAGCACTTCCCTGAGATGTGATAAGTGCTCCAGTAATGTTCTGCTATAGACAAGAATGTCGTCAAAGAAAACTAGAATGTATTTCCTGAGCAGGTGAGCAAATATCTTATTCATCAGGGCCTGGAAGGTGGCTGGTGCATTAGTATGCCCAAAGGGCATTACTAAGTATTCAAAGTGGCCAAAGTAAGTTCTAAAAGCTATTTTGTGGATGTCTTCAGGTTTCATCCTGACTTGGTGATATCCAGCTCTTAAGTCAAGCTTAGTGTAGAATTCTGCCCCATGAAGCTCATAAAACAAATCTTCTATGACTAGAATTGGGAATTTGTTTTTCACTGTTTGGGAGTTTAATTTCCTGTAGTCAATGCATAGTCTCCAAGTACCATCCTTTTTTCTGATTAGTATGGCAGGGGAGGCATAGGGGCTCTCACTGGGTCTGATGACTGAAGATTCTAGCAGGTCCTTAATTTGGGTCTCCATCTCAATCTTTTGTTTGTGTGGAACTCTATACGGCCTAACCATTGGCGGTGTGGCATTTTCCTTAAGAGGGATAGCATGGTCATGACCTCTCTCAGGTGGCAATCCTTTAGGTTCCTCAAATACGTCTTTGTACTCAGTGAGGAGATCTTCTACTTCTCTGCAATGTTGCACTTCAGTTGGTTTAATGGGGGTTGTGGGAATGAGGCAAAAGCCAGAAATGTCCTTTGGTGCTAACTTTTCCATCCTATTAAGTGAGATGAGAGGAATGGATTTCTTCCTGTTGTTGTCCTTCAAGCTGACTATCTTGCCTTGGTTTTTGATGAGGACCTTTCTGTTGTCAAAGTCCATTGTGATTGGACTATGGGTGCTCAACCAATCACAACCGAAGATGATATCATAACCTTTTAGTGGCAATATCTTGAAGTAGTTGTTAAATTTATGCCCTTGGATTGTGTAAGAGGTTTGTGCTACATGAGATCCAGATTGTAACTGGCCACCTCCAGCAATGAGCACTGTTTCCATTGGGTTACTGACAGTTGTACAAGATGTTTTTGCGACAAAATTCATATCAATGAATGTGTGGGAACTGCCAGAATCCAAGAGGGCAATTCCACATTTGCCGCCAATGTTAACTTTGAAGGAAAAAGTTGCAGCAGTTGGTTTTTTGCCAAGGGCCTGTTGGGATATCTGCATACACTGTTCCTCCTCTGTGGGGGAAGTAGCAAGGGGGGGAACTTCCTCGGTTGGTTCATTGACCTGAAGGTGTTCATCCACTGCTTGCTCTTCAGTTGTGTCCTCCGTGGCCATGAGGTTGAGTGTTTTGTATTGAGCACACTTGTGCCCAAAAAACCATTTGCCTCCACAATATCTGCAAGTGCCAGGTTCTCGGAATTTTGTTTCTGTTCTGGCAGTAGGTTTCTTGTCTAGTTCTGTTCTAGCTATATTAGCATCTCCCACTTTTGGCTTGCTGGAGTAAGGTTGCTGGTTGGTGTTTCTCTGGAATGGTGTGTTGGAGCTGTATATTTTCTTGTTTGATTGGGCTTGTACTCCCAGTTCCATGTTCCTAGCAGTTTCTACTGCATCATAGAGTGTGGTTGGTTTGAAAGGCTTCAAGTAGTGCTTAATTTCTGGTCTGAGGCCATTGACAAAACACTTGATATAGTAGCTCTCGGGCACTCCTGGATTTTCCTTTTTAAAACATGACATCTTTTCCTCAAACATGTCAGTGTAATCAGAGACAGTTGAGGATCCTTGTTTGAGGGAATTAAAATTTTCAACGACCTCATATGAACTGTCCCCAGAGAATCTTTTTAAAACTACACTTCAAAATTGATCCCAAGTAAGGTTTTCATCCAGAATTCCCGAGTTTCGCAGCCATGTGTCAGCCTTGCCAGTCATATACATCTGGGCATAGTCCCATTTAGCCTCCTCTGGGACGTATACCATAGAGAAGAATTTCTCAGTAGTCCTCAACCATTCCATGGGATTATTTCCATCAAAGGTGGGGAATGCAATTTTTGGTGCTCTTGCGATGGACCTGTAGAATTGAGTATCTCTGTCCTGTCCCCTGTAATTATCTTGGTGTCTGTCTGGTCTTGGTGTGTGCAGAGGCTGATTTCCAGGAGGGCCAGGACCTTGTCCATGTTGTAGGCATGGTAGGTATTGTTGATGCACTGGTGGTGGCAGCATTTGCGGCAGTTGCACTTGGTGCTGAGTTGGGTAGTACTCTGGTTGTATATATTCCGGCGGATAGTACCTTTGTTGTTGCTGAATTTGGTTTGGGACATGCTGATAAGGTGATGGCTGGCCTTGGTAGTATCCCTGCATATTATAGTTGTCAGGGTGATAGTGGGCAAAAGCTGGATGAAAATCTTGGTTTTGCCCTTGCATGTAGTAGTGATCCTTGGGATAGTGTGTCAGATTTTGCTCATCTGCCCAGCCGAAGTTTTGCACTTGTTCCTGCCCCCTGCGGCGCCAGACTGGTGTTCCTCTATTAAACAGAGGCGAGGAGTTTGCCTGGTTCCTGTTCACTTGTTCAGGTTGTTGGGGAGGGGGTTGCTGCTGATGTTGTTGGGGAGGGGGCTGCTGTTGATATTGTTGGGGAGGTGGTTGCTGCTGATGTTGTTGTGGTGTCCCCGTCGCCGGTGCGGTTGAGGCACTCGGGTGTGATGCAGTGGAGAGCTTTTCTTCCATCCGCAACAGCAGTTCTTCGAGGTGCGAGAGTTGCTTCCTGACTTCGGTGACATCTGTGCGCATGCCCTCCACCTCGTTATGAAGGCCCTCGACCTTGCCGTCGAGCTGCTCCATGTCCAGCTTCAGTTCGGCGGCTTCGGCTGCATCCGCCTTGTCGTGGCTCTTCGATTTCGCCATGGATCGAGATCTGGCGTCGGAATTTTACCACAAGGACTGGCCTTGGAACCCTTGCGAGATCTCGAATCCCTTCCGCCACCAGCGCTCCACGCCGCCGCTAGCACACGAGCTGACCTTGGTCACGGGATTTTACTACCAGGAGAGGATCTCACCGGCAACCGCACCTAGCTGTCGACTTGTGCCCGAACTGGTCTACCGCCGCCGTTCGCCGCCTTTCCTCACGCCGCCGCCGCGCCGCCGAGGACCGATGACATCTGATACCAATTTGTCAGATCCGGCTACTGATCTAACAATAGACAGTCGATCTCACTGATGAATTTGGTTGTAAGCTCCCGATGCGGAGACCCTTCTATTAATCGGGAATTTGATACGAGCTACTCTACAGATAAGAACTAGAGTTGTTTCTTTGTGGATACAATGATATGGCCCTCAGGCGCACGCAGGCGGGCTTAAAAGGAGTAGTACATCTCGGTGAAAACTAGTGACAGTAACAGCTGGAATTACTACTAGCAGTAAAACGCCCAGTGTCTTCTCTCCAGCCGTCGATCGTCGTCTTTGTCTTCACAGACGTCCGCTCTCAGTTATCTGTAGCCGGACCGGTACTCTACAGTTAACTGAAGATAGTCGACACTTGGGTTCAGAGTTCAGAGATCTGACACCACCCCTAGCTTCAGCCGACCGACTCCCCGCGCCAGCGCCCTGCTTCCGCCTCGCGTCGGCCCTGCCACTCCTCCACGTCGTCGCGCCGCCCTTACCCCGCCTCGCTGGCGCCCGCCCCCGCGGTCCCTCTCCGGCTCATGTCCGATCGGCCCCACCGCAGCCCCGCTTTGCGCCGCCCTACCATGGCCTCGCCGCCTGCGGCCATGCTCGTCGGCGCCCTGCCGCGATCGGGTCCGGCTCCCCTGTCCATGCGGCCGTTAGCCCGCCCCGTGTGTCCTTGGCAGATGACAGCTGGTGCCCATGCCCAAAAGGATTAGAACAAAAAATATCAAAATTAATTAATTAAATTAATTGCTTAATTAATAAATTAATTAACTTTGTTTAATTAAGCTAATGAACTTATTGGTCTAATTAAACCTGTTTAATTAAACTAGTGTATGATAGTGGGTCCCACCTTCATGTGTTGACCAGTCAACTACACTGTTGACTTCTGACCTCATGATGACATCATGCTGATGTAATAACTTCATTTTTTATTTAATAATAAGTCTAGAATATAAATAAAACTTTGAAAATTAATATACAATAAATCGTAGCCCGGATAAAAATACTTTGAACATGAAAGTTGCTCAGAACGACGAGGCGAATCTGAATACGCGGTCTGTTTGACTTCCAAATGCCCCTAGCATAGCGAACATGCAACCGTCCCCCTTCATTTCATCTGTCCGAAAATGCCTAACTCTGGGAAAACATTCCGGGATGTTACCTCTTTGCCGGTATTGAGTATCACTGTGTTAGAACACTCCTAGCCCTGCGTGTTACCCCCGTCATGCATCTGTGGTGCATTTGTTTGCTATGTATTTATTGTTTCTTCCCCCTCTTCTTCTCCGGTAGACCACAAGACCGCTACTGGTGTCCCTGTATTCTACTACATCATCGACGACCCTTCATCCCTTTCAGCAGAGCTTCCAAGCAAACCCCCCCCCCCCTTTGATCATCCCGATATCGCCCATTCCATTATCTCATGCTTGCATTAGATTTTGCTACTGTTATTGATTGCTCCTATTCTGATGCATAGCCTGTTTTTGTAACCTGTTGTTGTACCTTACCTACTTATCCTAACTGCTTAGTATAGGTTGGTTAATGATCCATCAGTGACCCCCACCTTGTCCTTGTTGCCTCTACTTCATCATCGATGACTCGGTCAACGTGATCGACGACCAGAGCCCGACACCTCACATCAAATCACACCCCCTTAGTTGCATGACTCTACATAGTTACTATCGAGTGCCGAGGGTGATACCTCATAACGCACTCCTGATGATAACTCTATAGTGTAGCTATTCAGTCGTGGTCATCGAGGGTGATTCCTCCTTCAATACTCTCGATACGACTCTATCAAGCAACCCCTCAAGTGTGAACCTCGAGGGTGATTCCTCTCAGTTCACCTTGATAATAACATAGAGTGGAATTAGTCAAGGGTGATTCCTCGGGTTTTCCACCTTGGTGTTTTGTACACACGGTTACCTTGACTTTATTTGAGACCTTTGTGAAAGGCATGCGGGCCCGGAGAGCACCCACGGGAGTTGTTAGGGTGGCGGTTGGCTGTTTAGCGGTATCACCCAGGAAAGGGTGGTAGCTCTGGACTTGTCCCGACAACCGTCACTTCTTTTAATAACGCATTAACAGGTTCGGGTATTTGATCTGAGTTGGCATCTGGCCTTTACGCACTAACTGCCACACGAGAATGGGTATGGGCCTCGGCGTCATGGTATCAGCCGAAGCTTTGTCAAACGTCCAGTTCAGCATTGCGGCACGGTCGGATTGTGCTGGCCATCCGAGGCGGTGCTGGTATCCACCCTGCTCGCAACGACCCGGAGTGTAACGGGCGATGGCCATGACCCCGAAGTGCTTAGGATGTAGACCGGCGGGGACCTCTCTGCTGACCCTAGGTAGGGATGCGACGTGTTGATCTTCCCAGGTCGGGTATTGAACCAGAAAAGTGTGGCGGCCAGAGATTATCGAGGGTGAGGGTAATGTGGTGCACCCCTGCAGGGAAGTTATCTATTCAAATAGTCGTGTCCATGGTAACGGGCGTGCAGTCTTATATCCTGATCTATTGTAACTAGAAATGGATACTTGAGATATGTGATGGATATGATTGCTCCGAGATGGCTTTCTCCCAGGGAGTCGAGGAAGGATCTTTGGGCGATAATGTTACAACATGCTTGTTAATTCTAATATGCTATTTTGTACTCCCTTCTACTTTTGCAAGATGGTGGTTTCCAGAAGATGTTTGAAGATGCTAGTCTTAGATAGGCTAGGCGTTCCCTCTATTCTGGCATTCTGCAGTTCAGTCCACATATACAACTCATTCCTTTGATACTGATGCATACTTAGTCTAGTTCTGATGCTTGCGAGTAGTTTGGATGAGTACTCACGGTTGCTTTGCTCTCCCTACCCCCCTTCCTTCTTCTTTCTGGTTGTTGCTACCAGATGGCGGATCCCAGGAGCCCGATGCCACCCAATCATCTACGACGAGTCCGACGGAGCCTTCTACTATGTTGAGACCGCCGACAACCAGGAGTAGTTAGGAGGTCCCAGGCAAGAGGCATTGCCTCTTCGATCGTGCATGATTAGTGTACGGTCAAATCGGGGCATCACACGTTGTCATTCTGGTCGAGAACGTGTACGTACATACTGGTCGATCGATCTCTCTCCAACGATGAACTGTGGCCGAGAAAGCAGCAACATGTATAGCAATATAGCCCCCGACATAGCAGTTCAGGCAGTCCAGCCAAAACCGTGTACACGTACGTACAGCCAGATGCCAAATAATATGACCACGTACGTACATATAGACGGGGTCTCGAATGCCTACTCACGCATTTGTACGACCAGGGCTCGTGTACATGGAGAGGCACCAGACAGAAGCGACATCGTCTTGTTCTGGCAGCTAACCGACTGTGTCGGAATGGAGGAAACAGCGTCGCCTTCACCGAGAGCCAAATGACTCGGTCGGAACACGTCCTATTCATCGCGCGTGAAGCCACTGGGTCAGAACACATCATGTTCATCGGGAGCCAATCGGATTGGATGGAACAGCCAGAACAGGGTCTGGCGTACCGCAAAACGGAGGAAAACGGCCTTCTGTTCGACCGCATACGGCCGAAACGGGGTCATGTTCATCGGGAAGGGTCTGGCGTACCGCAGAACGGAGGATACAGACTTGTGTTCAAGCTCCTACGGTTGAAACGGGGTTTTGTTGATCGGGAGGGGTGTGGCATACCACAAAACGGAGGAAACAGACTTGTTGGAGCGCCTACGGACGAAACGAGGTCCTGCTCATCGGGAGGGGTGTGGCGTACCTCAAAACGGGACTCCACATGCTACTGTTCATCCACCGTTTACTTCCTCGCTCCAGCCTCCACGGGGCTACTGTTCATCCACCGTCGACTTCCTCCAACATCCACCTGCTACTATTCATCCACCGTTACTTCATTCCGCCTCCACCAGCTACTGTTCAGCATGGGGTCCTGTTCATCCAGCCTCCACCGACGATTGTTCAACCAGCCCTCCACATGGGGGTCCTATTCAACTAGCCCTCCACGGGGTCCTGTTCAACCATCCCTCCACGGGGTCATGTTCATCCGCCCCAATCGGCTCGGGTGTGTGGCGACCTCCTCTCGATCGGGGTCATGTTCATCCAGCGGCAAAGGCCTCTACTGCCATGGGGTCCTGTTCATCCAACCCCCACCGGGAACTGTTCATCCAACCCCAACAACAGTCACTGTTCATCAAGAAGCAGTACCAGGTTTGATCGGCTTCAGTTAGCTGCAGTAGCAAAGGAATCGCTCGGGTTCAGTTAATAGCCAGGGATCGATCGCTCGAGTTCAGTAACGTAGCTAGTGCAATCGCTCAGGTTCAGTAAGCGAGCACCTCGCTCGGGTTCAGTTAGAGCCCAACGACTTGCACATACAGGCGACATGTATGAGAGAAACGCGTAAACCTCCGTGCATCGATCCGCCCCGACCACCCACCATAACTATGAACTCCTCGAAATTTTCCTCGCCCCTTGCTTCTACCATGATTTTTTCCGTCATGGACAGCCCAAAGAATGTCATGCGGGTGCGTCCCTGGCCCGCCCGGGACGAAAAGCCCATTTTCTGTCATGATTTTTTGTCATAGAAGTAGGATCCCACCACATCTATGATGATACGTGTTTTTGTCACAATTATCGTCGTAGAAGTGTCATAAGCATGACAGGAAAAAATATCATTCGGGCCAAAATGTCACAGATGTGTCTTTTTTTGCAGTGAAGGCTCTCATACCACTTGTAGGATCGAAAGTATATCTAGAGTGGGGGTGATTAGACTACTTTACCAAATAAAAATCTACCATTTGCCTAATTTTAGTTGTGGGCAGATTTTAGCAAGTTATACAAGTCAAGCAATCTACCAACATTGCATATGAAGGTAGAGTGAAGGTCTTGGGGAAAGAAAACAGAATGGAGAATTGCAACACACTTAACGTTTTGCAAGATAATAAAGAGCACCTAAATAGAAGTACAAACAAATTATTATAGCGAGGGTGGATAAGTGTGGTAGGATTTGTGAAATTGTCCCTAGGCAATCGATAATAAGTACCGGTAATCATTCTTGCAATTTTATATGAGGGAGAGGCATGAGCTAACATACTTTCCCTACATGGATCATATGCACTTATGATTGGAACTCTAGCAATCATCCGGAACTACTAAAGATCATTAAGGTCTTGAAACCCAACCATAGCAATAAGTATCAAGTCCTCTTTACTCCTATACGTCATAGCCCTCTTACTCGGGTTTACGCTTCTGTCATCTAGCAACCCACTATAAGCGAACCATGAACATATTGCAACACCCTACAGTGGGGGCCCCTCACGTTTGTGCGAGAATGGAGGGCACCATAGGACAACACCAAAATAAAATATACAATCATACTACCAAGATCACGATTAACCAATAGGACAAAATAGATCTACTCAAACATCACAGGATGGAAACATTGTATTGGATAATAATATGAAGAATAAAACACCATGTTCAAGTAGGGGGTACGGCAGTTTGTGGGAGAGTGGACCACTTAATATAGATGGGGGAAGGTGATGGAGTTGTTGGTGAAGATGACGGAGTTGTTGGAGTAGATCGCCGTCACATGATCGTTAACCCGGCGGCACTCCGGCACCACCGGAAGCGAGGGGGACAGAGCCCCACTCCTTCTTCTTCTTCCTTGGCCTCCTCCCTAGGTGGGGAAGGGTTTCCCCTCTGGTCCTTGGCTTCCATGGCATGGGAGGGGCGAGAGCCCCTTCGAGATTGGATCTGTCTCTCGGTCTCTCTTTGTTTCGCGTCCCCCAGATCTGGCCCATTACCGTCTTTTAAATTCCCATAGATCCGTAACTCCAATTGCGCTGAGATTTTAACACGATTTTTATCCATATGTTAGCTTTCTTGCGCTAGTAGAATGGCCCCAACTGACGTTCGAGGAGGGTACAAGACATCAGGGCGCGCCTGGACCCGGGAGGCGCGCCCTGGTGGGTTCTGGGCACTACGGGCCACCGTTTGCGTTGATTCCACCTCCTAAAAATCACATATATTCCAAAATAACTCTCCATAAAATTTTATTGCATTTGGACTTCGTTTGATATGGATTTTCTGCGATACAAAAAAATGCAAAAAACAGGAACTGGCATTGGGCACTGAATCAGTAAGTTAGTCCAATAAATCATATAAATAGTTGCCAAAAATATGTGAAAGTTGTATATTATTGACATGAAACAATCAACAATTAGAGATACGATGGATATGTATCAACATCCCCAAGCTTAATTGTGATAGCCTGGCTTATTAGGGATGATAGACTACTCATGTCAATAAGGAATTCATTCTTTTCCGGGAGCCCATTCGGACAGAACTCCAAAGTTAACTATGCTCAGCTTGGAGTAATTTCAGGATGGGTGACCGACTGGGAAGTTGCTCCCGGGTGCACACGAGTGAGGACAAAGTGGGCAGAAAAGACTAGTATTGATATGTGGGGCCAGTCTAGATTCGCCAGGAGTAACGACCACCGGCAGGTGTGTCCGGGGAGTTACAAGTTGGTATCAGAGCCTACCCTCGCGGTTACACGGATGTTTGCGGACAGGTGCTCGGTCATGTTGTTCATGACGTTTGTGACCCGTTGTGGCACACGTCATGGCACATGTATCGGACTGGATGCATAGACGGTTGTGCCAAGAGGGAACGTTCCTGTGGCCCGACGAGGACGTCGTTTCCTCTGAGTGGGGGTGTATGTGATAGCCTGGCTTATTAGGGATGATAGACTACTCATGTCAATAAGGAATTCCTTCTTTTCCGGGAGCCCATTCAGACAGAACTCCAAAGTTAAGCGTGCTCAGCTTGGAGTAATTTCAGGATGGGTGACCGACCAGGAAGTTGCACCCGGGTGCGCACGAGTGAGGACAAAGTGTGCAGAAAATACTAGTATTGATATGTGGGCCCAGTCTAGATCCGCCAGGAGTAACGACCACCGGCGGGTGTGTCCGGGGCATTACATTAATTCCTGCTCGTCCTCAAATAGGTAAATGATAAAAAAGACAATTTTTGATGTGGAATGCTACCTAGCATAAACTTGATCATATATCTAATCATGGCATGAATATTAAGACATGAGTGATTAAAAGCAATAGTCTATAATGTCTATAATTTGACATAAAGACATCAATACTCGGGCATCCCAACAAACAATCATGTCTTTCAGAATATCAAATGCTAAAGAACGTTATCCCTACAAATTCATATAGTCTTGTCATGCTCTGTCTTCCCAGCTCAAAGTATAAATCATGTACTACCCTGGTGTCAGCCAAGAAATTTGTTCATACTTTTTAACGCGCTTCAGCATTTTCATCTCTCACGCAATACATGAGCGCAAGCCATGGATATAGCAATATAGGTGGAATAGAATGTGGTGGTAGTAGAAAAAAGAAGGGATGAAAGTCTCACATCAACTAGGCAAACTAATAGACTATGGAGATGTCCATAAATCGATATCAATGTGAGGATTAGGGATTGCCATGCAATGGATGCACTACGATCTATAAGTGTATGAAAGCTCAATATGAAACTAAGTGGGTATGCATCAAACTCTAATGTAGAAAATTCCCACTAGTATATGAAAGTGACAACATAGGAGACTCTCTATATGAAAAACATGGTGCTACTTTGAAGCACAAGTGTTGAACTAGCATGCCCCTTCTCTCTTTTTTTCTCTTTTTTTATTTCTTTCTTTTCTTTCTTTTTCTTTCTTTTTTTCTTTTTTTTTCTTATATTTTTCTCTCTCATTGTCCGAAGTCTCACCCCGACTTGTGGGGGAATCATAGTCTCCATCATCCTTTCCTCACTCGGACATGCTCTGATAATGGATAATGATGATCATCACACTTCTATTCACTTATAACTCAAAAGAAATAAAAATTACAACTCGATACCTATAACATAGTATGACTCTATATGATGATAATGAATGCTCAAGTCAACAATATGATGGAAGTGCATGGCAATATATCTCGGAATGGCTATGGAAATGTCATAATAGGTAGGTATGGTGGCTGTCTTGAGGAAGGTTTAATAAAGTTTATGCACCCACGAAAGGTGTGCGACACGAGAGAGGCTAGTAACGGTGGAAGGATGAGATTACGTATAATCCATGGACTCACATTAGTCATAAAGAACTCACATAATTATTGCAAAAGTTTATTAGCCCTCAAAGCAAAGTAATATTATGCATGCTCATAGGGGGGAGGTTGGTAGGAGTTAACCATCACGCACCCCGACCTTCACACAAAGATAGACAATCAAGGATAAATTGTGCTCCAACTTCTCGGCATAACGAGAGACTATATGTGCATGCTTCAGGAATCACAAACCTTAACACCATTATCTTACGAAACATAATCATCCACTAGTACCTCCCACATATTATCATCTCTATATCGCAAAACTATTGCAAGGAATCAAACATATCATATTCAGTGAATCATAAGTTTTATGTAGGATGTTATGACTAACCATGCAATTGACCAATTCCATTTGACTCTCTAAATAGATATAAGTGAAGCATGAGAGTTTAATTCTTTCTACAAAAGATCATTCTCTAACAAATATAAGTGAAGCACGAGAGCATTCTACAAACATCGGTTTTCTATGTGAAGAGAAACAGGCAATTGAAACTTCAAATGATATAAGTGAAGCACATGACGCATTCTATAAAGCCATACTCAAAAGATATAAGTGAAGTGCAAAGAACATTCTAAAAATTTGCCAAGGACTATCTCATAACAGCGTGGTGCATTATTAAAAGAAAAATAAAAGGCACACGACGCTCCAAGAATTTACGCATATCATGTGAACGAAACGAATCCGAAAACATACTGATACTTGTTGAAGAAAGATGGGATGCCTGCCGGGGCATCCCCAAGCTTATAAGCTTGAGTCTCCTTGAATATTTACTTGGGGTCCCTTGGGCACCCCCAAGCTTGAGCTCTCGCCTCCCCTCCTTCACCTCACATCAAGACATCCTCGATCTTCGAAAACTTTATCCACACAAAACTTAACTGAACTTTTAGTGGCGGGGTTAGTGCATATGATCAATGAAATCCCATTATGTACTGCTCTAACATTATTGTATAATTATAATTAAACATTACTGATGACCCACAAGTATAGGGGATCTATCGTAGTACTTTTGATAAGTAAGAGTGTCGAACCCAACGAGGAGCAGGAGGAAATGATAGGCAGTTTTCAGTAAGGTATTCTCTGCAAGCACTGAAATTATCGGTAACAGATAGTTTCGTGATAAGGTAATTTGTAACAAGTAACAAGTAATAAAAGTAAATAAGATGCAAAAAGATGGCCCAATCCTTTTTGTAGCACAGGACAAGCCTGGACAAAGTCTTATATAAGGAAAAGCGCTCCCGAGGACACATGGGAATTATCGTCAAGCTAGTTTTCATCACGCTCATATGATTCACGTTCGTTACTTTGATAATTTGATATGTGGGTGGACCGGTGCTTGGGTACTACCCTTCCTTGTACAAGCATCCCACTTATGATTAACCTCTATTGCAAGCATCCTCAACTACAAAAGAAGTATAAAGGTAAACCTAACCATAGCATGAAACATATGGATCCAAATCAGCCCCTTACGAAGCAACGCATAAACTAGGGTTTAAGCTTCTGACACTCTAGCAACCCATCATCTACTTATTACTTCCCAATTCCTTCCTCTAGGGCCAAACAATGGTGAAGTGTCATGTAGTCGACGTTCACATAACACCATTGGACGAAAGACAACATACATCTTATCAAAATATCGGACAAATACCAAATTCACATGACTACTTGTAGCAAGACTTCTCCCATGTCCTCAGGAACAAACGTAACTAATCACAAATCATATTCATGTTCATAATCATAGGGGTATTAATATGGATAAAGGATCTGAACATATGATCTTCCACCGAATAGACCAACTAGCATCAACTACAAGGAGTAATCAACACTACTAGCAACCCACGGGTACCAATATGAGGTTTTGAGACAAAGATCAGATACAAGAGATGAACTAGGGTTTGAGAGGAGATGGTGATGGTGAATATGTTGATGGAGATTGACCCCCTCCCAATGAGAGGATTGATGGTGATGATGATGGTGACAATTTCCCCCTCCCGGAGGGATGTTTCCCCGGCAGAACAGCTCCGTCGGAGCCCTATATTGGTTCCGCCAAGGTTCTGCCTCGAGACGGCGGTGCTTCGTCCCGAAGCCTTCTTCTGATTATTTCCAAGGCAGAAGACACCTTATACCAGAAGATGGGCATCGGGGGGCTGCCAGGTGGCCCACGAGGCAGGGGGTGCGCCTAGGGGGGGTAGGGCGCGCCCCCACCCTCGTGGACGGTGGGTGGCCCCCCTCTGGTGCTTTCTTCGCCCAATAAATTTAATATATTCCAAAAATGACTTTCGTGGAGTTTTAGGACTTTTGAGTTGTGCAGAATAGATCTCTAATATTTGCTCCTTTTCCAGCCCAGAATTCCAGCTGTCGGCATTCTCCCCCTTCATGTAAACCTTGTAAAATAAGAGAGAAAAGGCATAAGTATTGTGACATAATGTGTAATAACAGCTCATAATGCAATAAATATCGGTATAAAAGCATGAGGCAAAATGGACGTATCAACTCCCCCAAGCTTAGACCTCGCTTGTCTTCAAGCGGAAGCCGATAACGAAAAATATGTCCACATGTTTAGAGATAGAGGTGTCGATAAAATAAAATACGAACATGAGGGCATCATCATCATTCTTATAACATCAACATATATATATATATACTAGCAAAAGTGCCCGTGCGTTGCAACGGGAAAAAAGAATTATGTATTTAACCACTTATCACAATGAGTGTTGAATATGTGCAGATTTCGACCGTCTCACTAGTGGTTGGTGTACGATTGTTAGATAACAAAAGGGTGTGGCTAGGTCTAAGTCGATTGAGATTTAACCACGTTTTGGTCAAGTGACATAACATGCAAGAAAGAGAAAAAAATAGATATTTTTCATGAATATCAATGTAAGATCTCACGGATTTACCATGGACTGAGACTCAATCGACTGAAACTTAGCAAGACTGCAATGTAAATCTTTATGAGGCAATGCCACATAAATAATTATAATTCTAATGCATAGACTAATTCTCACATGGTAAATTATTCTAAGAAGAAAATATAACCATCTAGGTGAACATTCTACTGGGCTCTAGTTTATGAATGGAGTCGCACTGTCCACAAATTTCATTTCATTCAAATAAACAAGAAGATATTTGTCTAACCTTGATTGCTTGGAAGAGGAAATAAAAACATTATCGTGCTTGTCAATGGCTAGTCATCCTCTATATAGCTACAGACCACTGCGGATGCAATCTATTAACTTGTTAGTCACATATCAGGCAATATTCTTAAGAAACACAAGACACAAGTAAATGCATAGAGACCAAACAAAAATATTAGTCTATGGATCTAACATAATTTTCTGCATACCACCGGCATGGTTGTTGATCCAGTTGCCAAAAATTAAAGACTACGCCTCCCATGTAGAAGGTCAGTGAAATCGGAGAGAACAGGGTAGCAATCTCCAGAATCATGTAAGTTATCTTCAAAAGTAGCAGATTCGTTTAAGATTATTTGATTAACCTGCTTAGCTGTGTCCATTTGGTAGTATGCTGCTAGATGAATTGTACTTGTTTTTTTTTTGAACTAATAATTAAGAAAGGGATCTCTTTCAGAAAACAACTCCTGCAAGTGTAATGGTTGAAGGACATCAACGTTTGGGAAAATTACAGCTACCAGCGCTATCTCCAGGTGACAATGTCCACTCCATGAAGAGCAGCCCCACTCTCTCTTAAAAATCCCTAATCTATCCGCTCTCCTTCTTCACCCATCCCAATCTCCTTTTCTTTAAAAAAGAAGACTATCATATTTGAAATATTTGTAATGTATTATTTACTTATTTTAATTCAGGCTAGAACAATAGATTATGCGGTTGTTATCTTTCGGTAACAAATGAGGTGTTCTAGGCACGAAATAAAAGAATAATTAGATTATAGTTTATTTGGTATATTTTGTTCTATCTGTAACCATGAAAATTCAAGATATTTCTTATGTTCGTGTTAAACGTAATCATGCGTGTATCTAAGATGCTTGTTATAAGTTATATCAGTATGAATATTGCACTAAAAACGATGTTTGCAATAGTTACTTCCTCCTTTTTAGAAGGCAAACATAAAATATAGACATGCATATTGGTAGCTAGCGCATGTTCTATAGTATATATATAGCTACTTCATGCAATATATATAGACTTAACTCTTCATATTTGAAGGATACTACGACAACATTGGACCATGCTGACTATAATAAAAAGTAGATTTAAGCATGAGACCATATCTTATGGTCCATGTATAACTTCTGTAGTCTACAAGACTGCATGCTCTCACCCTTCGCCATAATCAAGTCATCTAGTTCGGCTGTAAGCATAAAATAAAATATAACTGAGCAAAACAAAGACCAGTGGACTATTGGAAGTTTATCGGTTTTCTAGTGATTTTTTTGTGAAGTCGTCGTTAGCCTAAAAAAGATCAAATAAGGCGATGAAAATTAAAATTAAAACAGGGAGAAAGAACAAAAGAAATTGAGAAAACTTACAGTACATAAATCCGTTGCTTGGACGGATTCAGATGGAATTGTTATGGTCCTTTAGAAAACCAAATTAATTAAATTAATTTATAGGAAAAGAAAGTTCAAGGGATGTATAGAAAAATTTATTGTTTCGTACAGGATACTGAAGATTGAGTAGAGGTCACTTACGTGTTAGCAAAAGGAGGGACAACGTCATGGAAAGCGATCAGTAGATGGATAAGTACGTGTCTTTACACACGCGTTGATCGGTACGTACTGAAAGACAGCAACACGGAGCTAGAGCGTCTCACCGGCGGCGCCCAAGTGTGTGATCATCATCATCATGTTGCCGAACTCATCTACCAACACCAGGCACCAACTCACGTCCCCTTTGTGCAGCTGCTGCACATGATTGTCCACGTACACCACACACCAGCAGTTGGCGGTGCATTCCTCGGCGTTGCGCTGCCGGTGTCAAGCGGGAGAATTTTTGGCACATTCATGCTCGGGATCGTCAAGGAACTCTCCACGCAGCCGCTGACACACACCGATGCACCCATGGTCGGCTCTCCTCCAGCACCCATGGTCGGCTCTCCACCTCGCTGCTCTCTGCTCTCTAAGCTGTCGAGTCACTTGCACGGACGGGAGCTGCAGTGATGTCCATGCGCTTCTTGCAATCGACGGCCATGACTGCAGGGTGATCTCTCCGTACGTCGCTGTCGACGATCGTCGTCTTTGGAGCTGATGAGCCAGAAACCTCTTATGAGGTACTGCACGGCATAGATGGAGATGTCGAGTTTGGGAACAGAGATCCCCTGTAGCAGCGCCGGCGCGATTGGGAGGGGCGGCGGGCTCCTGGATTTTTGGGGCGTTCGATACGTGCATCAATCTAGTATGAGTTTGTACCAGATACAATTTCCTATGCTAGCTTTTTTAGGTGTGTTTCCTATCCTAGCTGGGTGTGATTTTGTTGGACTCTTGGATTGGGTCAAACATGCGTTAGCAGACAAACAATGAAGCCCACCAGGACGGTTCATGCGATCTATTTTGATTTGATAAATATATGTAGAGAAAATAGTACCACCTCGGATGTAGAAAATAATAGAGGTGCAAAAAACTGAAAACGTAAATTCATGAGAAGAAGCGTATTGTGACGGTGAACCCGACAAAGTCAATCCGTGCTTTATTATTAGGGAAAGATATATATATATATATATATATATATATATATATATATATATATATATATATATATATATATATATATGTATGTATGTATGTATATTTCATATGATTTCTTATGCTAAAGTAACAATCTATTCACAATGTCAAGTATGAATTAGAAACTTTATTGAAAACTAACAAACTATGATCTCGGTCATTGAAGCAATTGCAATTTATCATAACATCGGAAAGAGCCAATATAAGAGCTTTTCAGCAAGTCCACATACTCAACTATCATTTAGTCTTTCATAATTGCTAACACTCACACAATACTTATGGGTATGGGGTTTTAATCGGACACAGAGAAAGATAGGGGCTTATAGTGTTACCTCCCAACCTTTTACTTCAAGGGTAATGTCAACAATAATAGTTTATGATAACTTACATCCAATTGGTATATATGTCAGGATCTTTCCAACACAATGTGCCTGCCAAAGGATAAAATTTAAAAAGGAAACATGAAGATCACCAGGACTCTTGTATAAGGTATAACGCAAGAATAAAAGATAGGCCCTTCGCAGAGGGAAGCAGAGGTTGTCATGTGCTTTTATGGTTGGATGTAGGAAATCTTAATGCGAAAGAACGTCACTTTATATTGCCACTTGTGATAGGGACCTTTACTATGCAGTCTGTCTCTTTTATTGTTTCCATATCACAAGATGGTATAAAGCTTATTTTCTCCACACTAATAGATCATACATACTTGGAGAGCAATTTTTATTGCTTGCAACAATGACAACTTACTTGAAGGATGTTACCCAATCCATAGGTAGATATGGTGGACTCTCATGGAAAACTGGGTTTAAGGATATTTGGAAGCACAAGTAGTATCTCTACTTGGTGCAAGGAGTTTGGCTTGCATGAGGGGGCAAGTCAAGCTCAACATGTTGGATGATCCATGACAATATAATTTATTTCGGATATAAGAAAACATAACCCATTACCTTGTCTTCCTGGTTCAACATCAACCTTTTAGCATCACTACTGGAATCTGGCACTTTGCCATCTGCCATGGCAGATGGCAAAGGCATGATCGGCGGATGGCAAAGGCTTTGCCATCAGCCAGCAGATGGCAAACAGTTTGTCTGAATTCCAGAGGGCAAAGGCTTCTTTGCCATTTGCTGGCTGATGGCAAAGAGCCTGTGCCTTTTACATCAGCGTCCAAATAGTGTCACCATCGCGTCATAGCATTCTCTGCCCAAGTTGAATTGAGCCTTCAGAGCCATTACTTGTGCGATGGCATCCAGCTGACAAAGCTCGGTGTGCTCGTGGAGAGGACGCTTCGAAGACTCCAACATATCATTGAAGGCTTTTGCAGATTCCTCCATCTCATCGTCCGAATCCCGAGCATCATCAAAGTCTTGCACCATGTCTTCCATCCCGGTACCATGCTTGTCCGTGCGACGACGGCCCTCCTCAGCTCTGGAACGTTGGGCAGACTCACCATGAAATGTCCACATCGTATAACCGGGCGTAAAACCCCACTTCTGCAGGTGTTTGATCATTTCAAACTCTGACATCTTACGATAGTTGTCGCACACGACACAGGGGCACCAGGTTGTTTCATGTCCATTTGCAAATGCGGCTCTGATAAACCCCTTGGTTTTTGTCATCCATTCAGGGGTCATGTCTTTCTGACTAGGGTGACCGGTGTACATCCATGCACGATCACTCATTTCGCCTAGCTACTGGACACACAAGAAATACATACATAATTCAGCAAACCATATTCATCAGTAAATAGAGTTTCTCAGTTTTATTACGTCCATGCAACTTAGACGCTAATAGGTAAAGATAGGTCCTAATCCCACCCGGGTATGTGCAGATTGGGTTCGTTTTCCCATGCTCTGCTCCGGATCCGGCACAAAATTTCGGCAGCTGTCAGGGATATGGTTAATAGGTATAAACCGGATATTGTAAACCGGCTTAACTGTATCGTACTTAATTTATTAGTAGTAGAGATCACGGCCCATAAAGAGTTCAGGGCCCATGTATAGAAATACGGTTTATCAACCGCCAGAGAGATGTAACTTGAGAAATAAGAAAGGAAGAGCAGAGACCGAGGCGGACACGATTATGAGCCGGCCTCGGGACTCTGTAGACCGGAACAGGCGTCACCTCTATATAAAGGGATGACCCGGCACCGGTTCAAGGACAAGCAACAATCAATCCGTCGAGACACAGGCAAGCGATCCCGCTCCCTGTAATCCGACGCCCAAATAATCCCAAACTAACTAGACGTAGGCTTTTACCTTCTCGAAGGGGCCGAACTAGTATAAAACCCTTTGTGTCCTTCGTGCGCCATGAACCCTTTCAAGCTAACCCGTGCGATGGTTCCATCATCAAGTCCGTTAAACCGGACATCTGCCGTGTTAATTCCACGACAGTTGGCGCCCACCGTGGGGCTCGCGCACGACGGTTTCGAGTTCTTGGAAGGCGGCCTCAAGGGGTTGAAGGGCTACGCGGTCGGCCGGATGACAAAGAGTCGTCGGGGCCGGATCTACATCGACGACGCGGGATGGGGACCGGAGGCCGATTCGATCGAATACGGGTACCGGGTTCCCTTCGGCAGCATCCAAGTCTTCATCGGCAAAATCGGTGAACCGGGACCTGAGCCGGACACCTTCCCCAGCATCGTCGAGCCGGCTCAGCGTGCGAGATCGGCCCGGATTCTACCTAATATGAAGCGTGTGTTCGTTGGAGCGATTCATGAAGGACAAGCGGAGGACGGTTTGGAATGTGATGGTGCAACCGTCGTCTATTCAGATGACGAGTCTTCGTCCGGGGAAACTGAGTCTCTGTATCAGTTGCGGGACGGCCGGTCTGAGGGTGAGTCCGACGGAAACAGTATTCCGGGCCCCTCTGACCCGCCAAACCGGGTGGCGGTTTTTATGGCCGGTTCACAACCCCCAACGAACGGAACAACAGCAGAGGCTGGCGCAGGAGGAAGCGGCTCAAATCCCTCCGTTACTGCGGTTCTATCCACCTTGATGGAGGAGTTCACGGCTAAGGCAATAGAGGCCGTGGCTCCAGCAGACAAGGCGCAACATGATACAGTGCTGCTCCAGTTGAAGGCCCGGATTGATCAGTTAAAGGAAGATCTAAAGGCAGAGGGAGAGATGCTAGCGGCAAGGCAAGCAGAGTTGGATGAACAAGCTTTTCACTTAAGGATGGAGCAGGCTTCCATGGAAGGGGTAAGAGGACGAAAATACCGATCCCGCCTGCCGTCGGGTTATGAACCTACGGATTTGTTCAGAACACCGGGGGTTGGGGCCAGTAACAATCCAATCTTAAACCGGAGAAGCTCACCGGCTCGAGAGGAGCCGGTTCAGCAACCCGCCGCGGAGCGGGAGCGACGGATTACATCGGCACCGTATGTTCCGGTCCCCCCGGGGCACTATTCAAACCCTGTGGATAATATCGCTGCAGCGGCGGCACGATTGGCCGCTTTACCTGTGGAAGAAACATCCCCTGTAGCGATAGAGGCGCGCAGGGCCCAGAGATTACTCAACACGGCTTTAGTGCAGCATCAAGCGTACTCTCACAGCAGGGAAAGGTTGCATTCAACGCCACGTCCCAATCGAAGTTACTCTAGACATTGGGAGGAGCCCGAAGTATCTAGCAGTGAACGGAGGAGACATCAGCATAGGCAGAATAATCCGGCAAGGGCAGAAATACCAACCCCGGATCAAAACCGGCCTAGATCAGAGGC
Source organism: Secale cereale (assembly GCA_902687465.1). Taxonomy (NCBI): domain Eukaryota; kingdom Viridiplantae; phylum Streptophyta; class Magnoliopsida; order Poales; family Poaceae; genus Secale; species Secale cereale. The sequence goes on along the minus strand of LR738714.1, from coordinate 371,970,150 downwards.
CAGGGAGGAGATCCGACAGTCGACGCCGGTTTACACCGGCGCTACGGGGGCAGGAGCGACAGGGAGCGGTTTTGGGATACAGTGTCTTGTCCCGGCCCTGCGGAGTGTTAAATTACCCAAAGATTTCAAAGGACCTCGCAAGGTGCCCAATTACACAGCCGACTTACCGCCCGAGGCTTGGGTGGAAAGCTACGAGATGGCTATGGAGATGCTGGACGTGGACGAATCGGCTTGTGCCAAATATTTCACTATGATGCTTGAAGGGACAGCCCGGACTTGGCTGAAGGGACTTCCTCCGAATTCCATCGGATCATGGGGGGAACTGCGTAGTCAGTTCATCAAGAATTTCAAAGATACATGCAAGCAGCCTATGTCGGTGATAGATTTAGCGGCATGTGTACAGGGGGAGCAGGAGTCTACAGCAGCTTGGGTGCGCAGAGTGGCAGAGATCTTGCACTCCTCAAATGGTATTAATCCGAGCACCGCGATTGTAACTTTGGAGAACAATTGCCGGTTTGAATCTTTGAAATTAAAACTCGGACGGCTCAAACGAGAGTGCAATGACATGGGGACTTTAATGAGTGCCTTGGTGAAGTATGGAGACTCGGATAATACCAAATATCCGGAGCCAGAAGGGGATAAAGCGGGAAAATCCAGCAAGGCTGGTAAACCGGCTTCAGCCAATCCGATCACGTCAGGTGTGTTGGGCAAACGGAAACCGGAAGGCAGCTCTGATTTTGTAGCCAATACACAGGTTCAAGGCGGTTTTCAGGGAAATCAGCGGGGTCCCGCTCGTCAAGCCGGTGGAGGAAATCCGGGCTGGGAACAGGATTTGGATCAGCCCTGCGCAAAGCATAGCGGAGCTAGGGGGCCTGCAAAGCATACTGCGAGAGAATGTTTGAACCCCGCAGGGAATAGCCGTTTTAATCCTCATAGCCGGCCCCCGAATGCCGGTTTAGGGCCCGGGTTTTATGGCCCAGGTTACCAAGGGAACAATTTCGGTTCAGGATATAGAGGCAACGGCGGTTATCAATCCCGGCCAGGTGGCCCGGGCGGTCAAGGAAACTATAATGGTCAAGGAAGCCAATCACATTATCAAGGCGGTTATCAGAATCAGGGAAATCAATCGTATCATCAAGGTGGTTATAATAATCAGAACAATCAGCAACAGAGCCAAGGGAATCACAGTAACCAAGGAAATCAGCAGCAGCAGCGTCCGCAGCAACAACATCAGTCCGGGTACCAGAGCAATCCAAAGGAGTTGAGCAGTGGCCAATATCACGTTTTCACCACAAGTCTATGCAAAAGAGACCAGAAGGTTTTAAAACGGACTGTTAATGCAGTAGAACCGGCGACACCGCAGTTTCTACGGTGGTCAGAGCAGCCCATTGTTTGGAGTAGGGAAGATCACCCGTTACGGGTAGATAACCCGGGACATCTAGCCTTGGTAGTGGCACCACAGGTGGGAGGATACCGGTTCACTAAGGTTCTCATGGACGGAGGTAGCAGTATCAATATATTATATTACGAGACTTTCCGTCGTATGGGTCTGACAGATAAACAGTTAAGGACGTCAAACACAGTGTTTCACGGGGTGGTTCCAGGTAAGTCAGCTTATCCGGTTGGTAAGATTGACTTAGAAGTTACCTTTGGAGATGAACGGGACTCTAGGTCGGAGATGATCACCTTTGAAGTTGTCAAAATCAAAAGTCCATATCATGCTTTGTTTGGGAGGACGGTTTATGCTAAATTTATGGCTAGGCCATGTTATGTTTATCTGCAGCTCAAGATGCCGGGTCATAAAGGCACGATTACGGTGCACGGCAGTCGTAAGATAGCAGTAGAATGTGAAGAGGGTGATGCAGCTTATGCAGAAGCGGTGTGTTCGGCGGAAGAGTTAAAGTTCTATAAAGATAATGTTGATCCGGCGGACATGACTCCACTGAAGAAACCAACCACTGAGCATGATCCGGCTTTGAAGTTCAAATCAGCGGAAGAAACTAAACAGGTCGATTTTGTGCCCGGAGATTCATCCAAGCAGTTCACCATCAGTGCTAACTTGGATCCTAAATAGGAAAGCGCGCTCATCGAGTTCATCCGTGAGAACCGGGATATCTTCGCATGGAAGCCCTCTGACATGCCTGGTATACCGAGGGAACTCGCTGAGCACAAGTTAAATATTGATCCGAAGTTTAAACCGGTAAAGCAGTATCTGCGCCGCTTCAACGAAGAGAGGCGCAAGGCTATAGGTGAAGAAGTAGCTAAGCTCTTGGCGGCAGGGTTCATAGTGGAAGTATTTCATCCGGAGTGGTTGGCCAACCCGGTGCTAGTTCTAAAGAAGAATGGGAAGTGGAGGATGTGCGTAGATTACACAGACCTCAATAAAGCTTGCCCAACTGATCCTTTTGCTCTACCTCGCATTGATCAGATTATTGATGCTACAGCAGGGTGTGAGCGGCTGAGTTTTTTGGATGCGTACTCAGGCTATCACCAGATCAAAATGGCAGTTGAAGACCAAGAGAAGACGGCATTCATAACCCCTTTTGGTGCTTTTTGCTATGTGTCTATGCCTTTTGGGCTCAAGTGTGCGCAGGCAATGTATCAACGTTGTGTTCAGAACTGCTTGAAAGGACAGATAGGAAGGAACGTACATGCTTATGTGGATGACATTGTGGTTAAGTCAAAAGAGGAGAGGACAATGATAGAAGATCTCAGAGAAACCTTTGACAATCTCCGGGCTTACAAGATGATGCTCAATCCGGAGAAATGTGCCTTTGGTGTCCCGGCTGGTAAGCTTTTGGGATTCCTGGTCTCAAACCGGGGAATAGAAGCCAATCCGGAGAAGATCAGGGCCATCACATCTTTGACAAAACCGGCTTGCATTAACGACGTTCAGCGCATAGCTGGACGGATCACGGCTCTAAGCCGGTTCATCAGTCGTTTAGGAGAAAAGGCGATCCCGCTGTATCAAATGTTGAGGAAAACGGACCGGTTCATCTGGAGTGATGAAGCGAATACAGCGTTTGAAAGTCTGAAACAGCAATTAGCGAAGCCGCCGGTTTTGGCCGCCCCTATTGACAAGGAGCCTTTGCTACTATATGTTGCTGCAAACGCACGGGCAGTTAGCGTTGCGATTGTGGTTGAGCGCAAGGAAGCAGGGAAAGAACATCCGGTTCAGCGTCCGGTCTACTACGTGAGTGAGGTACTCATTGAGTCTAAGCAAAGATACCCTCACTGGCAGAAACTGGTGTATGGGGTGTTCATGGCGAACCGGAAGCTGAAACATTATTTCCAAGGGCATCCGATAACTGTGGTCAGCTCGGCTCCGTTGGGAGATATAATCCAGAATAGAGAAGCAACGGGCAGGATAGCCAAGTGGGCCATTGAGCTCAGTCCACATGAGTTAAAATACGTACCACGTACTGCTATCAAATCTCAGGCACTGGTGGACTTCATCAACGACTGGACAGAGTTGCAAACCCCGGAAGAAAAGCCGGATCTCACTTATTGGACGATTCACTTCGACGGTTCAAAACAGTTGGAGGGTTCAGGGGCCGGAGTGGTTTTAACTTCCCCTAGAGGTGATAAATTTTGTTATGTCCTCCGGTTGTTATTTCCTTGTACTAATAATGCAGCGGAATATGAAGCACTACTTCGTGGTTTGCGGTTGGCAAAGGAGATGAATTTAAGCCGGGTTAAGTGCTTGGGCGATTCAGACCTAGTGGCACAGCAAGTTTCGGGCAAGTGGGATTCAAGAGATCCCCTCATGGCGGCTTATCGGCGAGAGGTTGAAGCGGTGGCAGGTTACTTCAAAGGGTATCAGGTGGAACATATAGACCGGCGGAGGAACGAAGCAGCTGACGCGTTAAGCCGGCTAGGGTCGCAACGTAAACCGGTACCACCGAACACCTTTTTGGATGAATTGCATAATCCTTCGGTTCAAGTACCTTCAGAGGACGATCTGGCTGTTCCGGACCCAGAGGCACAGTTGGTTGCGGCAACCCATGTTATCCCGGATTGGACGGTACCTTATTTGGTATATTTAAGCCGGGGGGAATTACCAGAGGACGAAGGTGAAGCACGGCAGATAATCCGGCGTTCCAAGTCTATGACAATTGCCAATGGGGAGCTGCATCATTGTAGCACATCTGGAGTATTTCAACGGTGTGTTTCGGCTAAGGAAGGTTGTGAGATCCTAAGGGAGATTCATGAAGGGGATTGCGGTCATCACACCGGATCAAAATCATTAGTGGCTAAGGCTTTCCGACATGGTTTTTATTGGTTAACTGCGCATGCAGATGCAGCAGACCTGGTCCGTAAATGTGACGCTTGTCAGAAATTCTCAAGACGTGCCCTTGTTCCAGCACAAGAACTCCGGATGATACCAATAACTTGGCCTTTTGCAACTTGGGGGCTTGATATGGTTGGTCCTTTCAAGAGATCCCAAGATCAGAAAACTCATCTACTAGTGGCAGTGGACAAGTTTACAAAATGGGTTGAAGCAGAGCCTATAAGCAAGTGTGATGCGGCCACAGCGGTTAAGTTCATCAAAAAAGTAATATTCCGGTTTGGTTTTCCGCACAGTATCATCACAGATAATGGCACCAACCTATCTCAGGGTGAGATGGAAGAGTTCTGTCAACGAGAGCATATTCGTTTGGACGTAGCTTCTGTGGCTCACCCCCAATCCAATGGGCAGGCAGAAAGGGCAAATCAGGAGATTTTGCGAGGAATCAAACCCCGGCTTATGACACCTTTGCAGAGAACCCCAGGGTGTTGGGTTGAAGAGTTACCGTCTGTCCTTTGGAGTATTAACACTACACCAAACCGGTCTACAGGGTATACACCTTTCTTCATGGTTTACGGTGCAGAAGCAGTTCTTCCAAGTGACATACGCCATGATTCCCCAAGGGTAGCGGCTTATGTAGAAGCCGTCAATGAAGAATCAAGACAGGATAGTTTGGATCGTTTGGATGAAGAGCGTGACATAGCTGCAGCACGGTCAGCAATTTATCAGCAAGACCTGCGCAGATATCACAGCCGCCGGATCAGAACCAGGACGTTCCAGGAAGGTGACTTGGTACTTCGGCTCATCCAAGATCAAACAGACATGCACAAGTTATCTCCGCCATGGGAAGGACCTTTTGTGATCAGCAAAAATTTACACAACGGGTCATACTATTTGGTGGATATTCGAGAGCATAAAGATTCACGGACATCCGAAGAGGAGACGAAAAGGCCATGGAACATTGCTCATCTACGGCCGTATTATACTTGAGCCATAGGCTCCCATGTATCCTATGTATATATTATGAATAATGAATAAACCGGCACCCCCGGTAAACCGGGGGCTCAGCTCTTTTTCCATACATATCAAAATTTGCGGCAAAAATCCATATCAGTTTGTTATCAAAGAAACATATTTCAGTATTAGCTGGGTTTAGAAACTAATCTTTGCAGGATATGTGAAGAAGCGGTAAAACTCGCCGGAGCATGAGATCGTATCCGGTTCAAGAAGAGGAAAACTTCGTAAAAAGGAAAAACCCCGGCCGGGTTAGGAGGAATATCAGAGGCCCCTGAGGACAGTGGTATCGCCCACACACCTCTTGAATGGCTATGTTATGAATTTTTGGGTTCCCTGAACAATAGTCGGTATCAATCCGCGTTCAAATGATGGCCCGGCCCCTGAGGACAGTGGTATCGCCCACACACCTCTTGAATGGCTATGTTATGAATTTTTGGGTTCCCTGAACAATAGTCGGTATCAATCCGCGTTCAAATGATGGCCCGGCCCTTGAGGACAGTGGTATCGCCCACACACCTCTTGAATGGCTATGTTATGAATTTCTTTGGTTCCCTGAACAAGTTGGTATCAATCCACGTTCAAATGATGGCTCGTTTTTTCTGAACAGTTTTTTGAGCCTGGCAGCTCTTTGGAAAAGCCTCGGTTGCATAGTTTGATTTACAATGAATATGTGTTTCTTGATGATTTATGTGTTTCATAACCTTTTTAACCAAGGGGAACAACTCTAGAAGTTGACTGTATATCTATTATTATATGTCCGGATCATGAACACCAGAGGAAGTTAAACCGGCGTTTATCATAACCCGGTTCGGCTTCATGACGAGCTGACAATTGGAAGGACGAGATAAGATACAAGGTACAAATTGCTGAACCAAGGAAAGAAAAATTCATGACCAAGTTAAGACTGAAGAAGTCCACGGGCTGGTTAAGGTAGTTTAAACATCTTGCCGGTTTAAGGTATTTCGGTTACATACAATCAAGGTATCAAAGTTATTTATCAAAGATATGCTTGTTTATCATATCAAGAGAGCAAGCTGATCCGTCCAGTGGTTACACCACTAGGACATATTTTATTTTCATCTTTTTTATGAACAGGACAAGAGATCCGCATCAATCAACAAGTGGGCGAAGGAATACTTTATAAAAACAACCAAAAGCCGGATCACAGTGCATTAAAATTTCAGCTAAAGCCTATTACAAGGCATGAAAGCCAAATAACCGGAAGCATTGTTTAGGGAATAGCAATTGTGATTACAGCAATAAATGTTCAAGATTCTGTTCCTCCTTGCCGAGATGACTGGCCACCATCTGGTTCCGGGACATCTTCTTCCTCATGAAGCGGCGGGAAATCTGGTGCACGCCAATCAATCTTGGCCAAGGCACGGAAATACACTTCATCGTTGATCAACTCAGCAGGATCAATATCAGGAGCATAAGTGTGAGGACGAACCGGCGGAGTTAAGTTTGCAACATCATAGACCGGACGTTCCACACGCTCGTTTTGAAGATTGTACGCTGGGTGGTATCGGGATAAATCAGCTTCCACCGCAATCTTGCTGGAGAGTGGACGCATTTCCTTCGTCAGAACATACAGATCTCTCTCACCAAAGGCTGAACCGTCTTCCTTTGTGTCAGGAAACCCGGTTAGCACTTCTGCCGGATCAAGGTCTGGAACCCAAGCCTTAGCTCTTGTCAGGGCCAGAAGAGCACCTCCTCGAGCAGCTGATTTCTTCACCTCTTCAAGACGAGTTGGTAGAATCGACAAGCTGTTCAAAGTAGTTTTGATGGTTGAAGGAGCTGGTTTACCGAAGGAGGTAGCGCTGATAATCCTTTGCGCCCCGGAGTATAGTTGCTCCACTAAGGTGTAGCAGGCCTTCAGTTTCTTCCGAACATCATCCCCGAGATGGGAGACACGGCGTCCTACATACAACAAGAAAAGTTAAACCGGTACAAAGCACAGTTGGCACAGATAACAGACAAGAATTCAAGTTCGGCTTACCAAAAATAGCAGAAATCATCAAATCAACTTGGCGCTTCAACCCGGCCAATTCTTCGGTAACCGGGTTAAGAGCTCCTTCGGCATCTTGAATACGTTTTTCAAGATCCTTCCTCTGGACTTCAAAAGCGGTCCGTTCTTCATCAAAGAACTTTTTCAAGTCTTCAGCAGTTTTCAAACTCACTTGAAGATCTTTCTTCGCCTTTGAAGCGGCTGCCTCCGTATCTATAAGCCGGCTTCGAAGTTCACTGTTTTCTACAGCATTCCGGTTCAGCTCAGCCTACAGACAAAGTTCACAAGTAAGGATTAGAATTACAAAGTCTCAAGCACACAACCAAGTTGTCTACTTGACACTTGGGGGCTAATGGCAGTTGAAGTAATCCGGCAAATACAAATTGAAAATGCAAGTCTCAAGCACACAACAAAGTTGTACACTTGACACTTGGGGGCTAATGGCAGTTGAAGCTAAACATCAGAGACAATTTCTACAAGTATCAACTACATAACCAAGTTATCTACTTGATACTTGGGGGCTAATGTACGGATCAGCAGTTAAAAACTATAAAGTTCCGGATTACCTTCAATGAAGAAGATAAACCGGAACTTGGGGGCTGTTAGAAGATAAAGATGCGTCAAAATAAAACAAGGTCAGAACAAGACCACTTACTTCGTATTTTTCTCTCATCATATTTACTAAGCTGGCTTCAAAATCCCGGCTACTGTGGAGCCGGCTCAAATATCCGGAATAAAGGTCTTGAGCACTCATGCTTGAAAGATTGGATAAGTCTGTGCTCCATTTCCCCTTTTCCTGAGTCACTTTCTCCGATTTAGCAGTATGCTTTGCTAAAACGGTGGGTTTGGCTGGTGCAACATAAGCAGCACCAGTAACCACAACGTCAGGGGAAATAGGTGCATTGGGAGGTATGACTTCAGCTTGGGCCGGATCAGGAGATCCCGGATTAACTTGAGGAGAGCTAACCCGGGCTGGACTTGGTGGATCTTGGGCAGCATCAGTGGTAGGAATATCAAGGACAGGTTCTTGAACCGGAGTGACAGGAGTGTCTTCAGGAGGGACAGTCGTTGACGGTTCAATTACTGGTTCAGCAGTAGAAGGGTCAGCGGCAGGCTTCTTACCCTTAGCTCTTTTGCTAGGTTTTGGTTTGCTGGAAAAACAAACAAAGATAAGTCAGCATTATAAAGAAAAAGAAGGTTATAAACCGGAAAAGTAAAAAGACTTACCCTGGGACAGTCTTCAAAGGTGGAAGCTGTGTCGCCGTTGATTCACCAGATGAAGATAGCGGAGTTTCCTGATAATCAGGATCAGTCGGTTTAAGTGGTTTTCTGATAAGACCGGCCTTGGGGTGAAGAAGAGTTGGAGAGAGCATCACCTCAGCGCGGCGTTTTCGAACCGGAGTTAGCGAAATCCCAGAGGATTCCACTGCCAAGCCGCTATGGCGAGTGGTCCGGCGCAAGGCTTCGTGCTGTTGTTTCTTCAAATCAAAATTGGGATCCAACTTAGCATAAGGATGAGAAAATTGATACTTTCTAACAGTCCGACGGATCTTTTGGGGAGGGGGTTCTGAATCGGAAGAAATAAGGGTTACCTCAATCTCCGCCGGGTTATCGCCTTCGAGTGGATCCTGTGAAAAGGACATCATTAGAGATATGAACAAGTGTATAAAGGCAAATGTAAACCGGAGTAAAGCATACCTCGGAGTCCGGATCATCATCTTCAGAAGGAGAACCGGGATCAACAACGGCTTTCCTTTTCTTATTTGCAGGAGTCTTTCGGCGAGCTTGCTTTGCAGGTTTTTCTTGAGGTTTCCTCCTCCAGAAAGGATCATCAGCCTAAATGAAAAAAGGGAAGGCAAGTAAAAGACGGTTCAAAGAGGACGATTTATAAAGTACAAGTTAAAGACATTTACCTCAGGCTGCTTGTTTTTCTTGAAGTATGGGGCCAAGCCAACCTTGGTGCAGTCTGTCAGAGCAGGATTGACAATCTTTTTGGCCGATTCAATTACTTCCGATTCAGACAACTTATCCTTAGAAAATCTCTGAGGGTCATCCGATTTACCGGAATAATTGCACATCAAATCAGGGCGCCGGCTTAAGGGAAGAATACTCCATGACAACCAGCAACGAAGAAAATCTGTGCCAATCAGGCCGTTCGCTATAAAGGCCCTCAGCTTAGAGAGTTGAGGAGAAAATGGGATCCGTTCAGCAGCGCTTAATCGTTGCGGCAAGGGGTGATTTGCCGGGATACGAGTCTCACGATAACCCGGCAAAGGGTTTTCACCTTCAGGAGACGTGTCTATGCAGTAAAACCAGGACTTGTTCCAGTCCTTTGGATGAGTGTGCAAGGAGGCATGAGGGAAAACTACATCCCTTCTCTTCTGGATACTGATACCACCAAGCTCTTGGTGAGGCCCGCTGGTGAACTCAGTACGCCGGTTCAAGTGGAAGAAATCCCGAAAAAGATCAACCGAAGGCTCTTCTTGCAGGTAAGCTTCAGAGAAAACTTGGAAATCACAGATATTGGAGACGGAGTTCGGTCCAATATCCTGTGGATGCAGCTGGAAGGTGGCAAGGACATCCCGAAAAAATTTTGAACCGGGGGGAGAGAAACCCCTGGAGATGTGATCCAGAAATACAATCACTTCCCCGGACCTAGGTGCGGGAGGACACTCATTACCCGGAGCGCGCCATTTCAGTTCAGCCTGAGGACCTAATGTACCAATGCTTGATAGTTTGACTAAATCCTCTTCAGTCACAACAGAACGAACCCAGTCGCACGAAACATATTGCTTGGCCATTTGAGCAAAAGTACTGAAGAAAAGAAAAGTGCAAAGACGGATTATGAAAAAGTAACGATTCGGAATATGTTCATGATATGCAATGGTTAAGATGAAGAGTTATTTGGCAAGGTTAAACCGGAATTATAAAACGGAGTGTTATCATTTCCGGTTTAAATGGCAGTTGAAGGGGAATCATTTAAAGTTATTATATCTGGTTACATCATTTCCGGTTTATGACATGATGATCTAAACCGGAGCATATTTGGTAGGTCTATTGAAGGGAAAAACAGGTTTTCAACGCGTTACTAAGGAAAAATAGATCTGAGCATGCGGAGATAAAGAAACGAAAATTGCATGGAAAATCTACAGAGGTCCAATTTAGGACAGATGAGTTCATAAGAGATGCATAAAAAGGAGATCTAAAGCAGGCAAACGGAGGAAGTAAAAACAACAAGATTGAAGGGACAAAGTGCAACAGCTGAATATGCGGAACTAGTACAGAATGTTCTACTGGTGGAGCTCTAATGGCGGAGTTCTAAAAAGCAGAAGCTCTAATGGCGGGATTGATAAAACTACATGGCTATTATAGTAAGATCTAATCTGGTGATGAGTGAGAGACCTACAGATTAAGGCCTAAGGATTACAAGGTTTTTATGATCTACGAAGGGACAAGAGCTTCATCGACAGTTCTAATGGCGGAAGAACACGGGCGAAACAATGGTGAACACAGATCTACCAAGAAGTGAATGAACATACCAGGAACGGTGAGAATCGGCGGCGGAGAAAATCTGGTCAAGGCTCAGGTTGATGCAGCGGCCGGTCGAAGGCTGAAGATCTTGCGGTCGTCGGTGCGTTCTTGAGCTCGAGCAGCAATGGAGATGTGCGGGTCAGAAAGCGTAAGGAGGAAGAAGAAGCGAGAAGGAAGAATGAGGAGGGGCGGCACTATTTATAGACGGAGAGGCGGATGTGAAACGACAGGTGCGGTAATCAAGGGAGAAAATCGGATAAAGATCCGTTGAAACGCCTCGATTCTCGAGATAACCATTAAAAATAAGCTACAGTACAGCTCGCGGCGATAAATGCGGAGCTGATGTCATTGTCAGACTTTAATGATTTCGGAAGATGACGTCAGAGCCGGTTTACAGGAAAAAATGAAGACAGAAGAGAAGTTGCAGAAGACAATGGAGACTGATATGAACAAGTTCAAATCATTCTGGGGCCTAATGTCAGGGATATGGTTAATAGGTATAAACCGGATATTGTAAACCGGCTTAACTGTATCGTACTTAATTTATTAGTAGTAGAGATCACGGCCCATAAAGAGTTCAGGGCCCATGTATAGAAATACGGTTTATCAACCGCCAGAGAGATGTAACTTGAGAAATAAGAAAGGAAGAGCAGAGACCGAGGCGGACACGATTATGAGCCGGCCTCGGGACTCTGTAGACCGGAACAGGCGTCACCTCTATATAAAGGGATGACCCGGCACCGGTTCAAGGACAAGCAACAATCAATCCGTCGAGACACAGGCAAGCGATCCCGCTCCCTGTAATCCGACGCCCAAATAATCCCAAACTAACTAGACGTAGGCTTTTACCTTCTCGAAGGGGCCGAACTAGTATAAAACCCTTTGTGTCCTTCGTGCGCCATGAACCCTTTCAAGCTAACCCGTGCGATGGTTCCATCATCAAGTCCGTTAAACCAGACATCTGCCGTGTTAATTCCACGACAGCAGCACCTCCCCGCTGTTCTCCTGATACACGTCTCGGCAATAAGCAGAGAGGATGTGTACCCGGAGAACAACAAAGAGGCACTGACGAAATTCTGCATCGGATCCGGAGCAGAGCATATGGGAAAACGAACCCAATCTACACATACTCGGGCTGTCCATGGATAACGTTGGACAATTCGAAAGAATTACGGTTATAAATATGCAAATGAATGCATATTTATAGATGTAACCCTTTCGAACGGGAGACGCATAGTGGTCACGCATACTGATGATTGAATACACCTATAGCTAGCAAATGAAGGGGGAGAGGAGGAGATGTCATTTGTGCTCACCCACGAACGCAGGGGCGGAGCTCGTCGAACGCACGGGGAGGTCGTTGAACACCAGACCCTCACAGCGATGAAACAACTGCACATTTAAATCCACCCGATCAACGCAAATATATATGATGTTTTTCATAACATAATTGGAAAATATAGGACCTAACTCATAATTCACAAATACTAGAACATAAAGGCGCGCGTTGCCGCGCCCGGCCATCTTTAAAAATATTGATACTTAATAAATCTGATCCAAGGAGTCCATCATTTGTTCTTCATAAAACATAAAAATGGGTAACTGGTGTTATAGCAAATGACAATTAAATGTTTACCTTTTTTGTTGCTCTTAGAAAGAAAAGAAAAACAGTAGTGATACTGGTTTTCGGATGAAGAGGAACGTCTATGCTTACCAAAATGGTATGCGCAAGAATGTCGACATATCATGGAATATGTAACCAGTAGAAACATACTGGTTTGCTGTTTGTTACCAATTCTCTTTGGATAACACATTTGCTACAATCTATCTATTATATAATTAAGACAAAAGACAAATAAGCCATCACATTGATCCACACAGATTTAATTATCATGACCGTTAATTCTAGATATTGATGGTTGAGATTTAAAGATGTGAACGTAACATACAAATTATTCATATACATGTAACTCGACATGTCACGTTCTAGCAAAAAAAAACTCAACATGTCACGTGTAGCACTTCTTTTCTTTCTATTAAAATATGTTCAGAATTGTCACAAATAAGCTTACTTACTAGGGGTGACAAACTATTTCCAGCCAAAGGAAGAGTCCAAGTAGAATTAATGTGATGATGTCATCTATGATGTCAGAATACTTAGCAAATTGGACTAATGTGATATAGTCACGTACATGCACTACTCCGAATTCTTGAAAAAAGAAAAAAAGAAACAAACCAATTAGAAGACGTGTTCGTATATCCCATACGGACTGATCAGTCAAACCAATCCTACGTAGAGCTCCTTTCCCGCCAAAAAAAAAAATCAATCCTACATACACTTTTGGGCTGGCTTGGGCTTGGTTACCCATACAAGGTACAGGAAAAAAACAGAAAACTAAATTAACCAGAGGCTGCATTTTTTTACGAAAAATAGGATGCGTCGGGCTGAAATTGGGCACAGACGCACAAGCAAATATTCTATACGTTGAGAAATTAAAGACCCGATCTCAAAAATAAAAATAAATAAACTAGAATGACATTGCTAAAAATGTAATTATTGAAAAATATCTCTTAAACTATGTAGTCTAATATATAATCAGAACAAAGAAAAGACATCACATCCATTCACACGTATTAAATTATCTCAATCCATAATTTCATTCACATGTATGTTCATTCACATAGGCTAAAATATCTACACCATTAAACTATCTCAGCTCCAGATTATAACGGTTTGGATTTAGTGTCCACATATATAATACTCCTACATCTTATGTACAGAGTAGGCACGTATACTTTTTTTAAAGAAGACTAAACACGTACATGTTCGGCAACGTGAAGCAAAGCAGCCCATTACTTCCACGGTTCCACCTACGCTAGAACCAGTCTGATTGGTCCTAAACACCCGATCTCAAAAATAAAAATAAATAAACTAGAATGACGTTGCTAAAAATGTAATTAAGGAAAAATACCTTTTAAACTATGTAGTCTATTATATAATCAAAACAAAGAAAATACATCACGTTCATTCACATGTATTAAATTATCTCGATTCATAATTTAATATATTGACGATTGAGATTCAAAAGATTTAGCCAACATGTTCATTCACATAGGCTAAAATATCTACACCGTTAAACTATCTCAGATCCAGATTATAACGGTTTGGATTTAGTGTCCACGTATATAATACATCTTACGTACAGAGTAGGCACGTATACTTTTTTTTAAGGAAGACTAAACACGTACACGTTCGGCAACGTGAAGCAAAGCAGCCCATTACTTCCACATACGCGGACCAGCCTGATTGGTCCTGCCTAACTACAATTCTTTTTTCCTACATGGGCCTAATTACAATTCATTATGTCATGCTGACATCAGGAAGGCAACATGCATATTGTCTTAGGGAATTCAATTCAACAAAATGTTATGGTACTTCTCTGGTGTATTAGAAGCACATAATGGAATAAGTACCAATAAAAAAATGGTTGGGTAGTCTAGAATAATAGATGCAGATACTTGAAATACAAATAACTATATAAACAAAAATATGAAGTTATTCAATACGTAATAACTATATAAAGTATGTACCACAAAATGTTAGTGAACAAAAATGTACCAACTCATGCGTAGATCTATTCATCAAAAAAAATCATGAATTCCAAAATCCATCGATTCTAATTATAACAGTGAGTTTAAAAGATGGAAAAGTTAGGCATATGATTAATCACATAGAAACGAGTTTGTTAGTAGTCATGCAAAAAAAAGATTACGTAGAAATGAGGAAACTTATATAGATGAGATAATAAAGCAAACTGAGGTGCTAGGCTAACACATAGCATCTAGACACGCAAGCAGATATTAGACATGTATATTTGCATACACAAGGCACCTACGGCCACTACAAGGACCACCAATAGATAGGAAGAAGGCAATATTTTGCATGAGGCATATGTCAATATTTCTTTTTGCATGAGGTATATATTGGCCTACACAAAGCTAATGGGTAATAGGAAGACAGTGGAACCGAGCAAAATATAAAATACCACCATATTGCAAATAAAACAAAATTGCTAGCCGCAACGTAGGGAAACACCACGTACATGCAAAGATCGGCGACGGGGCGGGCGGTGGACGGCCGGAGACGGGGCGGGGGACGGACGGCGACGGGGCGGGGGACGGCCGGCGACG
>LR738714.1:371838085-371953744 GCA_902687465.1 Secale cereale | reverse complement strand
CGGCGACGGGGGCGGGGGAGGGCCGGCGACGGGGGTGGGGGAGGGCCGGCGACGGGGGCGGCGAGCTTCAGCGACGGCCACCACGGGTGGTCTGGTTCGATGGGGGGGGGGTTCGATGTTGCGGGTCTGACCAGCCCGAGCGCGCCCATGCCAAAATATTGGCTCGCGACGCCAAAACTTTCGTTCGCGAATTTCCAAAAAAAAAACTTTGGTTCGCCCCCTGACCAGCCCGAGCGCGCCCATGTAGTTTTGCCTAGTAGTTCAAAAACCAAATAGAGGCCTAGTAGTTTTGCCAAAAATTTGGCACATGCAAGGGGATATAATCCAAACAAATATAGGCTAGTTTTCTTTTGTTTTGGGGAGGATTAGGCTAGTTTCCTTGTTAAATGAGTGATTTATGAGTGTACTAGTAAAGGATTTGTGTGTGCACGATATATTATCTCTTTTTTGTTTTTTTTACCTAAAAAAAACCATCGCTTTGCCATCTGCCAGCAGATGGCAAAGAGGTGGGGCTGGTACGCCGTTACCCACTTAACGGCAACAGGAGTTGGCTACCTCTTTGCCATCTGCTGGCAGATGGCAAAGATTGTTTGCCATCTGCTGGCAGATGGCAAAGAATTGGCTGATGGCAACCATGTTCTTTGCCATCTGTCAGTTCTTTGCCATCTGTTTTTTATAAGCAGATGGCAAAGAAGTTCTTTGCCATCAGCTGGCAGATGACAAAGAGCTGGCTGATGGCAAAAACCCAGAATCCAGTAGTGCATGTCATATTTTAATGAGTGCTCACAATTATAAAAGATGTCCAATATAGTATATTTATATGTGAGAACCTTGGTTTCTTTATTACTTCTTATTAATTGCAACTATGACCAAAACTTTGTTGGTCAACTCTCAACAACTTTTATTCATCATACTCTTTATATGTGAAGTCATTACTCTACATAAGCTCAATATGATCTCTTTATTTCTTTTTATTCTTTCTTTTGTTCCCTCAAGATCATAGTAAGATCAAGCCCTTAACTCAAAACTAATCTTTATTATATATAGCTCATGGACTCGGATACATGGAAGGATCATAAAGCAAAGCTCAAAACTAGATCATACTAAACTTCATTCTACTATATCAAGATATTACCAAAAGGATCGAACTAAGAAAAATGGTAAAGATAGGAGTGTGATGGTGATACGATACCGGGGCACCTCCCCCAAGCTTGGCAGTTGCCAAGGGGAGTGCCCATACCCGATACTCAGTTCTCCTTTGGTGGTGATGGAGTTGTTGTTGATGTAGGCTTGTCGTCCAACATCGAGCGTATGAGGTGCTCCAACTTACGAATAATGCCCTTGAGTTCGATGAAATGCTCTCGCAACAGAATATTTTCACGAGTTAGATACTTGTTCTGCACCCAATCTATTTCAATCATCTTGAAAGCTTCAGTTTTAGTAGGGGTAAGAAGATTGTAATGAGGTTGAAGGATGTCTTCTTCTTCTGCTGCCGGCACTTGATCCTCCGTGGCCTTCTTAATCCTATCGTTCTTGTTGATCTCCCCCGGTTCTTCTCTCTTCAGTTCTATCTTCATTAGCCAAGCATCATCGTCCGTGTTGTTGGAGGAGGGGGACAACATGATGCCTGGCCTTGATAACGCTGGCAGAAAACAGCTCGAAACAAAAGCAGGAGATATTTGCGTGGTGCGGTGGTCAAAACCTTCGGGAGATTATATAATGAATTTTTACCTACCAAAAGAAGTATCATGCAAGAAAACGGAGTCCAGAGGGCACGCGAGGTGCCCAGGAGACAGGGGCGCGCCCTCCACCCTCGTGGATGCCTCGTGTCTCTTTCAGACTACTTCTTATTTCCTATTTTCTTAAATATTCCAAAATGGAGAAAAATTTCTATTAGAACTGTTTTGGAGTTGGTTTACTTACCGTACCACATACATATTCCTTTTCGGAGTCTGAAATGTTCTGGAAAGTGTCCCTTATGTATTCCTATGGGGTTACGGTTTCAATGACATTAGTTTCAACATTTATGGGATTGCCTGATATATAATGTTTGATTCTTTGACCGTTCACCACCTTCCGATTTGTGCCTTCGAAGTTGTTGATTTTTATGGCACCGGAACGATAGACCTCCTCGATAAAGTAAGGACCTTCCCGTTTAGGGAGAAGTTTTCCTGCAAAAAAATCTTGAACGAGAGTTGTATAGCAAAACATAGTCACCTACACTCACGCTTTTGTATCCTTTTGTCATGCCATCTTTTAACTTTTTCTTTAAACAATTTGGCATTCTCATAGGCCTGGGTTCTCCACTCATTAAGTGAGCTAATGTCAAATAACCTATTCTCACCGGCAAGTTTGAAATTTAGTTGAGATCTTTAATGGCCCAATATGACTTCTGTTCTAGTTCGAGAGGTAAGTGACATGCTTTTCCATAAACCATTTTATATGGAGACATACCCACAGGATTTTTATATGCTGCTCTACAGGCCCATAATGCATCATCAAGTTTCTTGGACCAATTCTTTCTAGATCTATTAACAGTCTTTTGCAAAATTAATTTGAGCTCTCTATTACTCAGTTCTACTTGACCACTAGACTGTGGGTGGCTGGTATGGAGATGCAATTCTATGATTAACATCATACTTAGCAAGCATTTTACAAAAAACACCATGAATAAAATGTGAACCACCATCAGTCATTAAATATCTAGGGACTCCAAACCTCGGAAAAATAACTTCTTTAAGCATCTTAATATAGGTGTTATGATCAACACTACTAGTTGGAATAGCTTCTACCCACTTAGTAACGTAATCACCATCAAATAAAATATGTGTATACCCATAAGAGGAAGGAAACGGTCCCATATAATCAAAGCCCCAAACATCAATGGTTCAATAACAAGTGAATAGTTCATAGGCATTTCTTGACATCTACTAATATAACCGATTCTTTTACATTCATCACAAGACAAGACAAACTTACGGGCATCCTTGAAGAGAGTGGGCTAATAAAAGCTGGATTGCAATACCTTATGTGCAATTCTATCTCCAGCATGATGTCCTCCATAAGCCTCGAAGTGACACTTGCGTAGGATCTGTTCCTATTCATGCTCAGGTACACAACGTCTAATAACACAATCTACTCCTTCTTTATAAAGGTGTGGGTCATCCCAGAAGTAATGTCTTAATTCATAGAAAAACTTTTTCTTGTGCTGGTATGTAAAACTAGGTGATATAAATTTAGCAACAATGTAATTAGCATAATCAGCATACCATGGAGCAGTATGAGAAGCATTTATCACAGCCAATTGTTCCATGCTATTATTTATGATGTCTTGGATGTTTAAAGGGCTTTGTCATACACTTTTATATCATTTTTGGGACTAACCTACTAACCCAAAGGCTTGCTGTTTTTTGCCTGTTTAGGGTTTTGCAGAAAAGGAATATCAAACAGAGTCCAAACGGAATGAAACCTTCAGGAGAGATATTTTTGGAGAAAATCACACACGGGAGACTTGAGAACCACGTTAGGGGAGCCATGAGGTGCCCACGAGGGTGGGGGCGCGCCCACCTTCCCAGGGCGCGCCCCCTAACTCGTGGGCCCCTCGAGCGTCCGCCGGTATCCTCCTTCCTCCTATATAAGTATACGTACCCCGAAACGATCAGCAACAGAGAGAAAACCCTAATTCCACCGCCGTAACCTTCTGTTCCCGTGAGATCCCATCTTGGAGCCTGTTCCAGAGCTCCACCGGAGGGGGGATCCATCACGGAGTGCTTCTACATCATCATCATCACCCTCACCATGAGTTGTGAGTAGTTTACCATAGACCTTCGGGTCCATAGCTAGTATCTAGATGGCTTCTTCTCTCTCTCTCTAGATCTCAATACAAAGTTCTCCTCGATCTTTGAGGAGATCTATTCGATGTAATCTCTTTTTATGGTGTGTTTGTCGAGATCTGATGACTTGTGAGTTTATGATCAAGATATCTATGAGAAATATTTGGTTCTTTTCTGAACTCTTTATGTGTGCTCATAATATCCTTGCAAGTCTCTTCGAATTATCGGTTTGGTTTGGCCTACTAGATCTATAGTTCCTGCAATGGGAGAAGTGCTTGGCTTTGGGTTCCATCTTGCGGTGTCCTTTCCCAGTGATAGTAGGGGAAGCAAGGCACGTATTGTATTGTGGCCATCGAGGATAAAAAGGTGGGGTTTATATCATATTGCTTGAGTTTATCCCTCTACATCATGTCATCTTGCTTAAGGCGTTACTCTATTCTTATGAACTCAATACACTAGATGCATGCTAGATAGCGGTCGATGTGTGGAGTAATAGTAGTAAATGCAGGCAGGAGTCGGTCTACTTGTCTCGGATGTGATGCCTATATACAATGATCATGCCTAGATAGTCTCATAATTATTCACTTTTCTATCAATTGCTCGACAGTAATTTTCTTACCCGTCGTAGAATGTCGCTATCATGAGAGAAGCCACTAGAGAACACTATGGCCCCCGGGTCTATTCTCAACATATAAATCTAAATCTACTTTACTTTTTCCGCTTTTACTTTCTGTTCTTATAACCAAAAATACCAAAAATATAAACTATCATCTCTATCAGATCTCACTTTTGTAAGTGACCGTAAAGGGATTGACAACCCCTTATCGTTTTGGCTACGAAGTTCTTATTTGTTTGTGCAGGTGCGAGGGACTCGCGCGTGGTCTCCTACTGGATTGATACCTTGTTTCTCAAAAACTGAGGGAAATACTTACGCTACTGTGCTGCATCTCCCTTTCCTCTTCGAGGGAATACAACGCAAGCTCGAGAAGTAGCAAGAAGAATTTCTGGCACCGTTGCCGGGGAGGCTTACGCAAAAGTCATATACCAAGTACCTATCACAAACCCTTATGCTTTGCATTACATTTTTTGCCTCTCGTTTTCCTCTCCCCCACTTCACCCTTGCCGTTTTATTTGCCCTTCTTCTCCTGTGTGTTTATCGTCCGCTTGCTTCTTGTTTGCTTGTGTGTTGCTTGCTTGCTTGTCATTATGGCTAGTCCCTTATCCGCTCCTTTGTCTCCCGAGTTTAAAGTGCTTCACTTCAAACAAAAGCAAGGAGAAAACTTAAGAGATGCTTGGTTTACGATGATGGAATCTTATCGTAAGTGCACCTTAGAGGTGAATTTTAGAATCTTGCTTCGCAATTTTTATGTTGGATTAAATATGTCTCATAGACAACTCTTGGATTGCGTTGCCAAAGGGAATTTTATCGAAGTTGATCCTAGTATTGCACATGAAATTATAGAGGCAATAGTGGGAACACTACCTCCCCAAAAACGGTCAAATTCAACCCAGGAAGGGACGCAAGTTTTTGAGAAAATTTGCGAAGTAACAAAAATATTACAAAAGTCTCTTGAACCTCTTAAAAGTGTTAGTGGGAATCTCCACCGCATGGATATGTTGATTACTCTTTGTAATAAGCGGTTGGATGCTTTAGATCTAAAGATTTCCGAATATGAAGGGAAACGTAAAGAACCCCCCGGATTCGAGCTTGACACCATTAAAAAGGTTAAGATCAAGGATGGCAATACCTAGTTCTATCTTGTATCGTGCCTAGCTAGGGGCATAAAACGATAGCACTTGTTGGGAGGCAACCCAATTTTATATTTTTTTTGTTTTTTCTGCTGTTAGGGAATAAATATTGCATCTAGCTTCTGTTTAGATGTGGTTTCATGTTTTGTTTAGTGATTGTGCCAAGTAGAACCTTTGGGAAGACTTGTGTGAAGTTTATGTGATCTTGTTGTGAAAAACAGAATCGTTAGCGCTGGCTAGAATGGTCATCAGATTTTACTGGAGCGTGCTATTTAGTTGATTCTTTTTGCAGATCATTAATAGACAAATTCCTCACGTTTACCAATTTAGTTTTAATTTTTTATGGAGTTACAGAAGTATGCGAAACCTGCAGATTACTACAGACTGTTCTGTTTTTGACAGATTCTGTTTTTCGTGTGTTGTTTGCTTATTTCAATGCATCTATGAGTAATATTATGAAGTATGAACCATAGAGAAGTTGGAATACAGTAGGTTTAACACCAATATAAACAAAGAATGAATTCATTGCAGTACCTTTGAGTAGTGGTTTGCTTTCTTATAGTAACGGAGCTCACGGGAATTTTTGTCTAAGTTTTGTGTTGTGAAGTTTTCAAGTTTTGAGTATTGCTTTGATGGAGTATGGAACAAAGAGTAGCAAAGGCCTAAGCTTGGGGATGCCCATGGCACCCCAAGTAAAATTCAAGGACAATCAAAAGCCTAAGCTTGGGGTTGCCCCGGGAAGGCATCCCCTCTTTCGTCTCCATCCATCGGTAACTATACTTGGAGCTATATTTTTATTCACCACATGATATGTGTTTTGCTTGGAGCATCTTGTATAATTTGAGTCTTTGCTTGTTAGTTTGCCACAATTATCCTTGCTGGATACACCTATTTGAGAGAGTTAAATATGGCCTAGGAATTGTTAGAACACTCAATGTGCTTCACTTATATCTTTTGAGTTGAATAGTTTTTGCTCTAGTGCTTCACTTGTATCTTTTAGAGCACGGTGGTGATAATATTTTGAAGAAATTGTTGAACTCTCATGCTTCACTTATATTCATTTGAGAGTCTATTAAAACAGCATGGTAATGTGTTTAGGCTATAAAACAAGTCTTCACATGATAGAATCCAATATCAATGTAGTAGAAACTTTCACACTAAGTGCATTGAATATGATGAGATGTCGGATGCTTGATAATTGTTTTGAGATATGAGGATAGTGATATTAGAGTCATGCTAGTGGAGTTATTATGAAATTGAGAAATGCTTATGTTAAGTTTAGTGATTCTCGTAGCATGCACGTATGGTGAACCACTATGTGACAAAGTTAGAGCATGAGGTACTTGTAAAGTGTCAACCTTTGTGTGGAGGTCGGGGGTGCGCGATGGTTAACTCCTACCAACCCCCCCTAGGATCATGTGTTGATTGCTTTGTTTTTATGACTCATAGATTTTTGCCATAAGTATATGAGTTCCTATGACTAATGTTTAGTCCATGGATTATACGCACTCTCACCCTTCCACCATTGCTAGCCTCTCTTGTACCGCGCAACTTTCGTCGGTACCATAAACCCACTATGTATCCTTCCTCAAAATAGTCACCATATTATTCCTCAAAACAGACACCATACCTACCTATCATGGCATTTCCATAGCCATTCCGAGATATATTGCCATGCAACTTTCCATCGCTCCGTTCATATGACATGCATCATATTGTCATATTGCCATGCATGATCATGTAGTTGACATCGTATTTATGGCAAGGCCACCATGCATAACTTTTCGTACATGTCACTCTTGTTTCATTCCACATCCCGGTACACCACCGAAGGCATTCATATAGAGTCATACTTTGTTGTAGTATCGATTTGTAATGAAAGTGTGATGATCATCATTATTAGAGCATTATCCCATGGGAGGAAAGGCTAAATCAATAAAGCCCCTCCGCAAAAAAAGGATAGGCCAAAGAAAAAAAGAAAGGCTCAAAAAAAAGAAAAAGAAAAGAAAAGAAAAAGGGACAATTGCTACTATCTTTTTTTTCCACACTTGTGCTTCAAAGTAGCACCATGTTCTTCATTGTAGAGAGTCTCATGCTTAGTCACTTCATATACTAGTGGGAATTTTCATTATAGAACTTGGCTTCTATATTCCAACGATGGGCTTCCTCAAATGCCATAGGTCTTCGTGAGCAAGCAAGTTGGATGCACACCCACTAGTTTCTTTTGTTGAGCTTTCATACATTTTTAGCTCTAGTGCATCCATTGCATGGCAATCCCTTCTCACTCACATTGATATCTATTGATGGGCATCTCCATAGCCCGTTGATACACCTACTTCAGGTCAGACTATCTCCCTCCTTTTTGTCTTCTCCACAACCACCTCACTATTCCACCCATAGTGTTATGTCCATGGCTCATGCTCATGTATTGCGTGAAAGTTGAAAGGTTTGAAAGAATAGAGTATGAAAACAAGTGCCTGGCTGAAATCGGGGTTGTGCATGATATGAATATTTTGTGTGATGAAGAGGGAGCATAGCCAGACTATATGATTTTGTAGGGATAACTTTCTTTAGCCGTAGTATTTTGCGAAGACATGATTGCTTTGTTAGTATGCTTGAAGTATTATTGTTCCTTATGTCAATATAGACTTTGATCTTGAGTCTTTCAGATCTGAACATTCATGCCACAATTAAGAGAATTACATTGAAAAACTATGTTGGTTAGCATTCCACATTAAAAATTATGTTGTTATCATTTACCTACTCGAGGACGAGCATGAATTAAGCTTGGGGATGCTTGATATGTCTCCAACGTATCTATAATTTTTTATTGTTCCATGCTATTATTTATGATGTCTTGGATGTTTAATGGGCTTTATCATACAATTTTCTATCATTTTTTGGACTAACCTACTAACCCAAAGGCCCAGTCCAGATTGCTGTTTTTTGCCTGTTTCAGGGTTTTGCAGAAAAGGAATATCAAACGGAGTCCAAACGAAATGAAACCTTCGGGAGAGATATTTTTTGAGAAAATCACGCACGAGAGACTTGAGAACAACGTCAGGGGAGCCACGAGGTGCCCATGAGGGTGGGGGGCGCGCCCCCTTCCGCGGGCGCGCCCCCTGCCTCATGGGCCCCTCGAGCATCCCCCGGTGTCCTCCTTCCTCCTATATAAGTCTACGTACCCCGAAACCATCAGCAATAGAGAGAAAACCATAATTCCACCGCCATAACCTTCTGTTCCCGTGAGATCCCATCTTGGAGCCTGTTCCGGAGCTCCGTCGGAGGGGGGATCCATCACACAGTGCTTTTACATCATCATCGTCGCCCTCAGCATGAGTTGTGAGTAGTTTACCGCAGACCTTCGGGTCCATAGCTAGTATCTAGATGGCTTCTTCTCTCTCTCTAGATCTCAATACAAAGTTCTCCTCGGTCTTTGTGGAGATCTATTCGATGTAATCTCTTTTTGCGGTGTGTTTGTCGAGATCCGATGAATTGTGAGTTTATGATCAAGATTATCTATGAGAAATATTTGGTTCTTTTCTGAACTCTTTATGTGTGCTCATAATATCCTTGCAAGTCTCTTCGAATTATCGGTTTGGTTTGGCCTACTAGATCTATAGTTCTTGCAATGGGAGAAGTGCTTGGCTTTGGGTTTAATCTAGCGGTGTCCTTTCCCAGTGACAGTAGGGGAAGCAAGGCACGTATTGTATTGTTGCCATCGAGGATAAAAAGATGAGGTTTATATCATATTGCTTGAGTTTATCCCTCTACATCATGTCATCTTGCTTAAGGCATTACTCTGTTCTTATGAACTCAATACACTAGATGCATGCTGGATAGCGGTCGATGTGTGGACTAATAGTAGTAGATGCAGGCAGGAGTCGGTCTACTTGTCTCGGATGTGATGCCTATATACAATGATCATGCCTAGATAGTCTCATAATTATTTGCTTTTCTATCAATTGCTCGACAGTAATTTATTTACCCGCCGTAGAATATCGCTATCATGAGGGAAGCCACTAGAGAACACTATGGCCCCCGGGTCTATTCTCAACATATCAATCTACATCTACTTTACTTTTTCTACTTTTAATTTTTGTTCTTATAAACAAAAATACCAAAAATATAAACTATCATCTCTATCAGATCTCACTTTCGTAAGTGACCGTAAAGGGATTGACAACCCCTTATCGTGTTGGCTGCAAAGTTCTTCTTTGTTTGTGCAGGTGCGAGGGACTCGTGCATGGTCTCCTACTGGATTGATACCTTGGTTCTCAAAAACTGAGGGAAATACTTATGGTACTGTGCTGCATCTCCCTTTCCTCTTTGAGGGAATACAACGCAAGCTCGAGAAGTAGCAACTATCATCTATAGGTAGTGGGTCATCAAGAACATTCTCTGAGCTAGATAAGTTTTCTGCATTGGGGTTCTCAGCCCCTTTTCTATCAATAATATGCAAATCAAATTCTTGTAGCAAGAGAACCCATCTAATAAGTCTTGGTTTAACATATTTCTTTTCCATGAGGTATCTAATAGCAGCATGATCAGTGTGAATAGTTACTTTGGAATCAACAATATAAGGACTGAACTTATCACAAGCAAATACAACTGCTAAAAATTCTTTTTTAGTAGTAGCATAATTTCTCTGGGCACTATCTAGAGTTTTACTAGCATATTGGATAACATTCAATTTCTTATCAACTCTTTGTCCTAGAACATCACCTACAACATAATCACTAGCATCACACATAATTTTAAAGGGTAAATTCCGATCAGGTGACTGGACAATAGGTGCAGAAATCAAGGCTTTCTTAAGTATTTCACAAATGCTTCTACACAATCATCATCAAAGACAAAAGGAACATCTTTTTGTAAGATAATAGTCAGAGGCCTAGAAATTTTTGAGAAGTCTTTAATGAACCTCCTATAAAAACCGGCATGACCAAGGAAACTTCTTATACCTTTGATGTCCTTGGGACACGTCATCTTTTCAACAGCATAAACTTTAGCTTTATCAACTTCAATACCTCTTTCAGAAATTTTATGCCCCAAGACAATACCTTCATTAACTAGAAAGTGGCACTTCTCCCAATTCAAGACAAGATTAGTTTCTTCACATCTCTGCAAAACTCGATCAAGGTTGCTTAAGCAATCATCAAAAGAAGTTCCATACACGGAGAAATCATCCATGAAAATCTCAACAATCTTTTCACAAAAATCAGAGAATATAGCCATCATGCATCTTTGAAAGGTAGCAGGTGCATTACATAAACCAAAAGGCATACGTCTATAAGCAAAGGTACCAAAAGGGCAAGTAAAAGTGGTCTTTTCTTGATCCTCTTTTAACACAGGTATTTGAGAGAAACCAGAATAATCATCTAGAAAGCAAAAATGTGTATGTTTGGGTAATCTTTCTAGCATTTGATCAATAAAAGGTAAATGGTAATGATCCTTTTTAGTAGCTTTATTTAGTTTGCGAAAATCAATTACCATTCTATAGCCTGTAACAATTCTTTGTGGGATCAATTCATCTTTATTATTAGGAACAATAGTAATACATCCCTTCTTAGGGACACAATGTACATGACTTACCCACTGACTATCAGCTATAGGATAAATTATACCTGCCTCTAGAAGCTTTAGTATTTCTTTTCTTACCACTTCTTTCATCTTAGGATGTAACCGTCGTTGGTGATCAACAACCGGTTTAGCGTCTTTCTCCAATTTTATTTTATGCTGGCATAGAGTGGGACTAATGCCCTTAAGATCATCAAGAGTATATCCAATAGCAGCACGGTGCTTCTTCAGAGTTTTCAATAATTTCTCTTCTTCCTGCTCTCAGAGGTTGCCACTAATAATAACAGGATATATCTTCTTTTCATCAAGATAACCATACTTAAGAGTATCAGGTAATGGTTTGAGCTCAAAGACGGGATCACCCTTGGGTGGAGGAGGATCCCCTAGGATTTCAGCAGGCAAGTTGTGTATCAAAATAGGTCCCTGCTTAAAGAATACTTCATCTATTTCCTTTCTTTCATTCATAAACATATCATTTTTATGGTCTAGCAAATATTTTTCTAAAGGATCATTAGGAGACACGGCAATAGAAGCAAGACCAATAATTTCATCCCTACTAGGCAATTCTTTATCATGGGATTATCTATGAAATTTAGCAAAGTTAAAATCCTGAGACATACCCCCTAATCCAATAGTAACAACATCCTTTTTGCAATCAATCCTAGCATTAACAGTATTCAAGAAGGGTCTACCAAATATAATGGGGCAAAAGTCATCTTGTGGGGAAACAAGACCAAGAAAATCAGTAGGGTATTTAACTTTCCTACACAAAAATTCAACATCTCTAACAATCCCAATTGGTGAAATAGTATCTCTGTTAGCAAGCTTAATTGTGACATCAATACCTTCTAACTCAGCAGGTGCAATATCATGCATAATTTCTTCGTATAAGGAATGAGGTATTGCAGTCGCACTAGCACCCATATCACATAAGCCATGATAGCAATGATCTCCTATTTTAACGGCAATAACAAGCATGCCTACAATAGGTCTATGTTTATTTTTAGTATCGGGTCTAGCAATTCTAGCAGCTTCATCACAGAGGTAAATAACATGCCCATCAATATTATCGACCAAGAGATTCTTAACCATAGCAATACTAGGTTCAACTTTAATTTGCTCAGAGGGTGTAGGTGTTCTAGCATTACTCTTACGAACCACAATTCAAGCTTTAGCATGATCCTTTATTCTAGGAGGGAAGGGTGGTTTCTCAATATAAGCGGTAGGAACAATAGGATCAACATTATAAGTGATAGTCTTTTCTTAAACTTTAACACCTTCAACTACTTTTACTTCAATGGGAGGATGATATTTAAAACACTTCTCCTTAGGGAGATCAACATGAGTAGCAAACGATTCACAGAAGGAAGCTACTATCTCAGAGTTAAGTCCATATTTAATTCTAAATTCACGGAAAACATCGGTATCCATAAAAGAGACACAATCAAACTTAGGTGTTATACCTGACACCCTACCTTCGTCGAGATCCCAATCTTCAGAGTTGTGTTTAATTCTTTCCAATAAATCCCATTTGAATTCAATAGTCTTCATCATAAAAGAACCACTACAAGAAGTGTCGAGCATGGAGCGATTGATGAGAGAAAGCCGAGCATAAAAAATTTGAATAATAATTTCTCTTGAGAGCTCATGATTGGGGCATGAATATAACATTCACTTAAGCCTCCCCCAAGGTTGAACGATACTTTCTCCTTCGCGAGGCCAAAAATTATATATATAATTACGATCACGATGAACCTGATGCATAGGATAAAACTTCTGATGAAATTCCAATTTCAACCGATTGTAGTTCCATGATCCAATATCATCGCATAGCCTAAACCATGACAATTCATTTCGCTTCAAAGATAAAGGGAAGATCTTCTTCTTGATAACGTCCTCAGGCATACCTGCAAGCTTAAATAACCCACAAACTTCATCCACATAGATTAGGTGCAAGTCGGGATGCAATGTCCCATCTCCTGTAAATGGATTAGCTAGCAGTTTCTCTATCATACCTGAAGGAATTTCAAAGTAGACATTTTCAGTAGATTCGGTAGGTTGAGGAGAAACTCTTTGCTCTACTGGTCGGGGTGAAGATACCCCGAACAAGCCCCTCAAATGATTATGTTCCATAGTAACAACTCACAGAAATTTCAGCACACTTTATAAATTTTTCCTTACCAAATTCCACTTACCAAAGGCGCTTCACTCCCCGGCAACGAAAAGAGTCTTGATGACCCACAAGGATAGGGATCTATCATAGTCCTTTCGATAAGTAAGAGTGTCGAACCCAACGAAAAGCAGAAGGAAATAATAGGTAGTTTTCAATAAGGTATTCTCTGCAAGCACTGAAATTGTCGGTAACAGATAGTTTTGTGATAAGGCAATTTGTAACGAGTAACAAGAAATAAAAGTAAATAAGGTGCAGCAAGATGGCCCAATCATTTTTGTTGCAAAGGACAAGCCTGGACAAACTCTTATATAAGGAAAAGCGCTCCCGAGGACACGTGGGAATTATCGTCAAGCTAGTTTTCGTCACGCTCATATGATTCGCGTTCGTTACTTTGATAATTTGATATGTGGGTGGACCGGTGCTTGGTTACTGCCCTTCCTTGGACAAGCATCCCAATTATGATTAACCTCTATTGCAAGCATCCGCAACTACAAAAGAATTATTTAGGTAAATCTAACCATAGCCCGAAACATATGGATCCAAATCAGCCCCTTACGAAGCAACACATAAACTAGGTTTAAGCTTCTGTCACTCTAGCGACCCATCATCTACTTATTACTTCCCAATTCCTTCCTTCAGGCCCAAACAATGATGAAGTGTCATGTAGTCGACATTCACATAACACCACTAGAGGAAAGACAACATACATCTTATCAAAATACCGAACGAATACCAAATTCACATGACTACTTATAGCAAGACTTCTCCCATGAACTCGGGAACAAACATAACTACTCACAAATCATATTCATGTTCATAATCAGAGGGGTATTAATTTGCATAAAGGATCTGAACATATTATCTTCCACCGAATAAACCAACTAGCATCAACTACAAGGAGTAATCAACACTACTAGCAACCCACACGTACAAATCTGAGGTTTTGAGACAAAGATCGGATACAAGAGATGAACTAGGGTTTGAGAGGAGATGGTGCTGGCGAAGATGTTGATGGATATTGACCCCCTCCCGATGAGAGGATCAATGGTGATGATGATGGTGACGATTTCCCCCTCCCGGAGGGATGTTTCCCCGACAGAACAGCTCCGCCGGAGCCCTAGATTGGTTGTGCCAAGGTTCTGCCTCGAGATGGCGGCACTTCATCTCGAAAGCCTTCTTCTTATTTTTTCTAGGGCAGAAGACACCTTATACCAGAAGATGGGCATCGGGGGGCTGCCAGGTGGCCCACGAGGCAGGGGGCGCGCCCAGGGGGGTAGGGCGCGCCCCCACCCTCGTGGACGGTGGGTGGCCCCTCTCTGGGGCTTTCTTCGTCCAATATTTCTAATATATTCCAAAACTGACTTTCGTGGAGTTCCAGGACTTTTGGAGTTGTGCAGAATAGGTCTCTAATATTTGCTCCTTTTCCAGCTCATAATTCCAGCTGCTGGCATTCTCCCTCTTAATGTAAACCTTGTAAAATAAGAGAGAAAAGGCATAAGTATTGTGACATAATGTGTAATAACAGCCCATAATGCAATAAATATCGACATAAAAGCATGATGCAAAATGGATGTATCAATTACCCATTTATGCTATCACAATTCTATGGCTCCAAGTCAAGGAGGCTTCAACAAGAATTCAAACATATGCAAATAATGAAGCTATAACAGCAATGTGAGAAAACAGGACAGTCTGTAAAGATTTTAACTTCCACCATACTTCTGTAACTCTAAAAATTCTGAAAAAATAGGACAAAATAAACAATATGAATAGAAATACTATGCAAAAAGTTTCAGAACCATTTGAAGTTTCAGTAAAAAATGTAAAATTGTGCACTACAGCCAAAGTTTCTGTTTTTGCACCGCAGAAACCAACAAGCAATTTTATCATCCTAAAAAAACTCTTGGCACCTTATTTTTATAATACAATGGAATTGTACAAGGGGATAATTATTTTTGCGAGAACTTTCATGAAAAATTATACATTATTTCCATGAGCATGAAAACAAGTGTTCAAGGTCGACCCCCATTTCCGCAATGCATCAGCTTTCAATCGCTTCTCTTTTTTGAAACAGTTTTAGGTCCCCCTCTATATTTTTTTAGTTTTTAAACTTTATAAAAGCACTCAACAGAAATAAATGACAACTTCCGGGTTGTCTCCCTGACAGCGCTTTCTTTAAAGCCATTAAGCTAGGCATAAAGTGCTCAAGTAATGAATCCACCCGGATCCCAAGGTATATCAAAGCCTATTTTAATTAGCAATGATTTGGCATTTAGTAGTGAGCACAAAGTGATATGTGTCATGTAACAACAAAGTATAACTCTCTTCCTATGCATAGGGATGTCATACAAGAACAATTCATGCACCTGAAGTAAAGGCCAATACATAGCATAAGCAGTTTCTTGCAATTTTATCGTGTTGGAAACGTAGAGAGGCGGAGATGTAGTTACTCTCTCACAATAATTGCAAGTAGGAGAAGCAAGCACATGCATATTACATTCATCAAAATTATCATGTGCAACGGTAAAAGGCAAACCATCAATATAATCCTTAATAAGTGCAAACTTGTCCGATATAGTGTAGTCGGGAGAATTCAAAAAGATAATAGGACTATCATGTGTGGGTGAAATAGCAACAATTTCATTCTTGACATGAGGAACTACATCAAGTTAATCTCCATAAGCATAATTCATATTTGCATCTTGGCCACAAGCATAGCAAGCATCATCAAAAAGGGATATTCCAAACGAATCAACGGGATCATAGCAATCATCACAGCATTCATCCATCGCTAAATTCAAAGGGAAATTAAACAAGGTATGGGATAAAGAGTTACTCCCATTAGAAGGTGGGAACGGGTGATCAAGCCGCTCTTCCTCCTTTTCTTCTTCCCTCTCCTCCTCATATTTTTCATCCAATGAGCTCACAATGTCATTAGTTTCTTCTTTCATAGACTCCTGCAAAATATTAGTCTCTTCTTGGATAGCGGAGACTTTATCAAGAAATGCATCAATATCGACATTATATTCATAGTTCTCATAACAATATTCGAATATAGCAAAATTTTGAGATCTATAAACAACATCATCACAATCTTCATACTCTAGAAACAGACATTCAATTCCACAAGCACCCTTAAAAGCAACAAGTTCTTCTATTCGTTCCACATCATAATAATCATATATACCATTAGCATAAGAAGCCAAGGTTTTATTATCATTGAATTGACATTAAAAGGGAAGATGTGAGCATTCATCCTAGAGTAACAAGTATAATCATATCTCAAGCATAAATTATAAGTAAGCCAATGCAACATATGGATTTGATCCCATAACTATTTCCGTTTTTTTAGTCAAGCGATAATCCCTAAAGTATTCATGTTGATCCAACGTTACTCCCATTATAGAGTTGAATGGGCTTTTCTCAGGATTATCAAAGTAGTGCATAATATCTTTCACATAACGAGCATCAAGGGTTTTAGGAGGTTCCCCATCTCCATGAGTAGCAAGTACCACTATTTTTTTTGCTGTTTCGTGTTCCATATCCATAACTAAAGATAGAGAACAACTTAGAATAGGAAATAAAAACTACTTAGTGATAAATCAAACAAGCACACACGAGAATATTCACCCGACGCTATAACTCCCTGGCAACGGTACCAGAAAAAGGTCTTGATAAACCACAAGTATAGGGGGGCGTTTGTAGCCTTTTTTGATAAGTAAGAGTGTCGAACCCAATGAGGAGCTAAAGGTAGAACAAATATTCCCTCAAGTTCTATCGACCACCGATACAACTCTACGCACACTTAACGTTTGCTTTATCTAGAAAAAGAATAAAATTAGAAGTGCTCTGTAGGTGTAGTAGGATAGTTTTGCAAGATAATAAAGAGAACATAAATAAAAGTAAAAATAAATTAGTATAGCGAGTGTGGATTAGTGTGGTAGGATTTGCGGAATTGTCCCTAGGCAATAGATAACAAGTATCGGTAATCATTCTTGCAATTTTATACGAGGGAGAGGCATGAGCTAACATACTTTCTCTACTTGGATCATATGCACTTATGATTGGAACTCTAGCAAGCATCGGCAACTACTAAAGATCATTAAGGTCGTGAAACCCAACCATAGCATTAAGTATCAAGTCCTCTTTACTCCCATACGTTAGTCCCCCCTTACTCGGGTTTAAGCTTCTGTCACTCTAGCAACCCGTTATAAGCGAACCATGAACATATTGC
The DNA here is from genome assembly GCA_902687465.1 of Secale cereale. Lineage (NCBI taxonomy): Eukaryota > Viridiplantae > Streptophyta > Magnoliopsida > Poales > Poaceae > Secale > Secale cereale. Next base: position 371,936,175 of record LR738714.1, on the reverse strand, counting down.
AACACCCTACAGTGGGGGCCCCTCGCGTTTGCACGAGAACGAAGGGAACCATAGGACATCACCAAAACAAAATATACAATCATACTACCAAGATCAGGATTAACACATATGACAACATAGATCTAATCAAACCTAGTAGTATGGCAACATAGTATTGAATAATAATATGAAGCATAAAGCACCATGTTCAAGTAGGGGGTGCAGTGGGTTGCGGGAGAGTGGAGCACTGAATATAGATGGGGGAAGGTGATGGAGTTGTTGGTGAAGATGACAGAGTTGTTGAAATAGATCGCCGTCACACAATCGTTGCCACGGCGGCACTCCGGCGCCACCAGAAGTGAGGGGGAGAGAGACCCCCTCCTTCTTCTTCTTCCTTGGCCTCCTTCCTAGGTTGTAGAAGGGTTTACCCTCTGGTCCTTGGCTTCCATGACATGGGAGGGGTGAGAGCCCCTCTGAGATTGGATCTATCTCTCTGTCTCTCTCTGTTTCGCGTCCCCCGGATCTGGCCCTTCATCATTTCCTAAATATTTGGAGATCCGTAACTCCGATTGCGCTGAGATTTTAACACAATTTTTATCCATAAATTATCTTTCTTGCACCTGAATAAGGGCCCTAACCAATGTTCGAGGAGGGCACAAGGCACTAGGTCGAGCCTGGGCCCTTGTGGCGCGCCCTGGTGGGTTGTGGGCACTACGGGCCCCCGTTTGCGTTGATTCCACCTCCTAAAAATCACATATATTCCAAAATAATTTTCCGTAAAATTTTATTGCATTTGGACTTCGTTTGATATGGATTTTCTGTGATACAAAAAACACGCAAAAAACGGGAATTGGCACTGGGCCCTGAATCAGTAAGTTAGTCCAATAAATCATATAAATATATGCCAAAAATATGTGAAAGTTGTATAATATTAGCATGAAACAATCAAAAATTATATATACTATGGAGACGTATCAAGGACTTGCCTCACTCGGGTAGATCTTCACGAAGTAGGCGATCTCCTTGCCCTTACAAACTTGTTGGTTCAACTCCACAATGTGTCGAAGGCTCCCAAGCGACACCTAACCAATCTAGGAGACACCACTCTCCAAAAGGCAATAGACGGTGTGTTGATGATGAACTCCTTGCTCTTGTGCCTCAAATGATAGTCTCCTCAAAACTCAACTCTTTCTCACATATTTGGATATGGTGGAAGAAGAATTGGAGTGGAAAGCAATTCAGGGAAGGCTAGAAATCAAGATTCTTATGGTAGGATTGGAATGTTTTGATCTCAACACATGACTAGGTGGTTCTTTCTTAGAAAATGAATGGTGGAAGTGTAGGCACGTTGTGATGGACCTCTCTCTTTGATGGAGAGGGGGTGGTGGGGTATATATAGCCTCCACACAAAATACAACCGTTACATATATTTGACCAATCTCGGGGGGACCGAATGGACTGATTGCATCACCTTAGTGAGACCGAAGGAAAGCAATAAGCAACAGAGAATTTGTCAAGCCAACTCCGTGAGACTGATTGCATAAACTCGGTGAGACCAAAATGAATACAACTGATCATAGCGCTTTGGCAAGGCCCTCTCGATAAGACCGTGATCCGTATCGGTCGAACCAACTTGTTAGGGTTTCTGGCAACGACTATGTCAAATGAACTCGGTGGCTCTAGATGGAAAGAATATTAGAGTTTAGACATATTTGGATGGAGAAAGTGGCTAAGGGTTTTGGAGCAATATCACCAAGCACTTGAGCAACCAGATCATTAAGCAACACCTCGTCCCCTTTTAATAGTATTGGCTTCATATGGACTCAATGTGATCTTGGATCACTAAAATATAGATGAGTCTTGAGATTTTGCCAATCTTTGTCCTTAGCATTTTGTGGGGTACACATCTCTAATCCATGTCATGCCAATCATTGAACATCCTGAAAATATTTATCTTGAATGGATATTAGTTCAATTAGCTATATGTTGTTATGATTTATGAAAACTACACGAGGATTAGTTGCACTTTCAAAGCCTCCTCCCCTCTTCATCACGTGCACACTTGTCTGCCAATGTGTATGCATCTTTGGCGGTATTCACTTGCTCGATGCTCAACTGAGCCCGCATCCTGGAATTGTAGACGTCCGTGTGGAACGAGGCAATCACAGCAGTAGGGTGCACATCGGGTATGGTATGGTACACACGGCTGAACCGTTGGACATATTTACGAAAGGACTCACAATCCTTCTGTGGAATCAAGTGGAGGTCGTTGGGCTGCCCCGGAGGCTCATGGCCCCCGATGTAGGCCCCAACAAATGCATGACACAAGTCCGACCAAGAAGAGATGGAGCCCTCCGGCAAGTTCATCAGCCAAGATCTCACGTTAGGCTTTAGAGCTAATGGTGGCGAGAACATTGTCATCTCTGCCACCAACAGCTTGCATCGTGATGGTGTAGATCCCAAGAAACTCGGCTGGATGAAGCTTGCCATCGTATTTCTCCTGCAAGTCAGGCTTGAAACCTTGGGGATGGGGCCACTAAACATGCCATAGCTCGCGAATAAACAGTGGGCAGCCTACATCATAGGGTAGGCACCTAGGGAAGCCCAATGCAGGCTCGTTCACAACTGGCCCTTCTCACGTGTTTGACCAACGACGCGCTTCCTAGTGCCGCTCAATGGTAGTTCGAGCATCCTCGGCACACCAGTCGTTGATGACCTGGCGTTCATCTAGGTGCATGTTCCGGCAACCTGTTGGATCTGACAACACCATAGATATATCATCATGGGCGTCGACCCGCTGGCTCTGACGTACTTGCTGGGTAGGAGATTGAACCATTGGATTAATGCCCATGGTTCCCCCACTAGCCTCCCGGAGCGGCGCTGTTGGCTGCCATTGAGAGGGCCCCGTGAGTCTTGCCCCATCGTTGTTGGCGAAGCCCACGAGGCTCTCCATGGTGGCACACCACTCATCGAGCTTCTCCGAAGCTGGAGGAAAATTCAACATTAGCTCCACCTACGCCAGCGCTTCCACCAGCGAAGTGGGCATGGTTAGGCGCTAGGATTGAGGGGTGGCTCAACTTTTGTGCAAGCGAGAAGGAGCTCCACCTCTATCCCGCTGTCGCGGTCGATGCTAGCCAGTAGTTTGATGTGGCGGTGGGCCATGCCCACCATGAGACTAGTGTAGATGCTCCATTCCTAGACGACAACTAGGGTTGACATCATTGTGGGGAGGCGCCTCGTGTCCTTCTTGTGATGGCTTCGGTGTGTGCCCCGCAGCTTCATTATTCTTGGACCTAGTGGTGTCTTCCTTGGACGTAGCCGCAGCGACCTTGTGAGTCCCAGCGTCGTCTTTCGATGTAGGGGCATGTGGATCTTGACTCCAGCCGAATGGCGACTCCCGTCACCAGTATGACATGGTGAGTGCTTGCCGCCACCCCCGTCCACCGAAGACGTCTGGGACGGCAGCTTAGAGGCAGATGGTGCAACCACCTCTGCGCTCTTCTTCTTGGGCGCCATGGATGAACAAGATGGGGAGAATTGCACAAGAACTGCTAGAGTAGATCTGCACAAGTGACCCCCCAGCCTGGCGTGCCAAAGATGTCGGTGTATGACAATCTATGGGACTGGTGAGGCCCCTTTGGGATTTGACTTGGGGTGATCGACAAGCATAGAGAGCAAATCCATAGGTTCACGCACAAGGTTTTAACAGGTTTGGCCCACATGGGGGCATAAAACCCTACTCCTCCCTTTGGGTGGATTGACTTGGGGCTCAAATTACAACTGCAGCTTGTTGGGAAATGGTGAGCAAGGTGCAGCCACCGGGTAAGCATGAGCAAAGTGTCGACCCGTGCCAAGGTAGCCATGGGCCTCCTTTTATAGACAAAAAGGGGTCACCACAGTGGCAACATGTTCATTAAATCTTGTGAATAGTGGCCTCGATGCTATCCAACCTAATCATGCCGGGCTGCGACAAGGGCATTTAATGCGTCGTGTGACACCCCGAGACCGATGCTCTAGTTGCCTTCCATTTATTTAGTTGTTGTCGTGTGTTTATTGTGTTTGTTGCATCATAATAATTGTTTTGCATATTTCATTCCTATATGTATGCCTTGATCAGGTGGAGTGCCTTGTCATATCCTTGCTTCTTGCACCATGCTCATTTCACTTGTTATGCCATGTGTTTGCTTTGTGCCTCTTGCCATTATATTGCATTGTCATGCCATCTTTGTCATATTGCATTTTATTCATCCTATGTTGTTGCATCATGGTTATTGTGTTGTTGTATTTCCTCTTACCATTTACATGCTCAACATGTTCCTTGAGGTGCTCATAATGTTGTTCTATGCATCATCACTTCTCCCTTCCTTCTTCTTCCTTCTATTGTTGCAAGTGCCTTTACCCTCCTCCAATAATGTTCAACTTCTTCCTATAAATCTTGCAACATGTCCCTAGCCTCTCTTCAAAGATTCATCTCAATTGAAGGTGTTTTGGTCAGGTTCAAAAATGACCCAAGTTTGAACTAAATTCAAACTTGTTTTATTTTTCTACCTTTAAAAATGTCCAGGGCATTTTATACAAATATTTCTTAAATCTAGGGTCATGGGGATATTCTTATATCTCTCATACCCCTCTCCTTTGTCGCTGAACTTTTTCTTTTATTTTCTGTCTGGAGAAAATGGAAAAAAGTTAGCATATTAGCAGCAGCAGCGAGTAGAGAGCAGCCCACTAGTGCCAGTCCTTCCCTGGGCCTCCTCCCGTCGAGCGGGCCCAATAGCAGCCTCTCTGCAGCCTTATCTCCTCTCTCGCACGATAAAACCCACGCTGGGCACCCGCGCCGGCCCCACTTGCAGCGACTCCCTCCTCGACGCACAACCCTCCACACACAGTAAAACTCCACGCCAGAGGCACATGGCCACGAGGGCAGCCACGATCACGCGCCTCACCTCCTATAAAACCCCCAATCCATCGCTCTAGGGTTTCTCTTTTCTCCTCTCGCCGCCGCCAGAAGCCCTCTGCTACCTCTGGTTGTTCTTCTCTTCTCCGAGAATAGAGAACCCAAGAGAAAACCCCATCGGCGTCCATCATCGTTCTCGCAGCCGGAGGGCGTCAAGCTCTTCTCCGACATGTCCATCTTCTTCCTTTGCATCCACTACCTCTGTTCAGGCGTCTTCCCCGCACCAGGTCGCCTCCTCGATGTCTTCTTCCACTACTTACTCTACTTCTCGGACCCGAGGGCGTCGCCTAGACTAGCAGCCATCGTCGCCCTCTCCTTCACGTCCCGACCGCCTAGTTGAGCCAATTGAGTGCTTGGTGAGCTCGCGCCCCTCCCCGTATTTTCCCTGTTCCGTTTTGTCCGCCTAGTCGCCGTCCCATGCGACGCCGTGAGCACCACATCCACAGCCACCATGGTCGCGAGCACCTGCACTCAGCGCCTCCACACATGCAAGCTACACTCCCGTGGGACACCAACGCGACGCCCGCGTCTCCCTGTCTCATGCACCACATCACACACTCGCCGCTGCACACGCACGGCCTGCTACTGCCGCTCGCTTGCCACGCCTTGCGTCGCCCCTACATCGCCGCGCAACGCCATGGCCGAGAGCTTCAAGCTCGCGCGCCCCACCTAGCGAGCCCAAGCACGCGCGCGTCCTACGGCAGCATCCTCCACCTGTTTCCGCATGCCCGCCGCAGGTTCATAACCGGAACGGCCGCCGCTTTCGCTCGCCGCCATCGTCGGTTGCGGCCGTGCAGCCATGGCCAAGCTCGAGCTGCGAAGATACAACTCAAGAAGCCCTGGGAGCTCTTTGTATCATGAATACTAAGCTAGCCCAGTGGTTCTTCGGTCATGCACACATCGAGGAGGTCCTGGGTTCGAATCCCAAGTGCCCCTGTTTCTTTTGTTTTGCCTTGTTTTTCTAGTGTACTTCTTTTGCTACTGGTTAGGCTAACAGGTTTGCGCCCGGGCGACCAGGGATCAAATCCCGAGGGCCGCTGCCCTTTTGACATCATCTTTTGCCTACCCCAAGATCAAGCCCTTGTTTTTCTTCATTTAAGGCTGACCCCTCTGTTAACACAAACTCAGAGTCATCCCAGTGGTCATCTTAGTGAGCGCCCTTCCAGGGGATCTGTTGTACGAGTCCAAGGAGGCCCCTAATTCCTTTTATTTTTGCTCCCACACACTTAGCCATTTCAGGCCAGATCCGTCTAGGGCCTTGCACAGTGCATTGCATTCGGCCCGCAACGATTTTTTTTTCATTCTGTGATTTTGTCATATATCCAATGCATGCATAATTTCAGAAATGCCATTAATTTGCATTGCTCACAATTAAATAACCATGCATTAGTATTAAACATGGCATATATGCATCTGCTCAGTTTTTCATCTTGTTCCACAATATCCAACTTTCATCCATGTTTGAAATGTTTAAATTGATGTTTGCATTTAATTTGCATAATGACATGTTAAAATGGTTTATTTCATAACTAAATAACCGTAGCTCCAAATTTAATAAACTTTGTATGCAAATGGGGTAGAAAAATGTATATATTAACATGGCGCACTTACTTTTGCCATTTGACCACATTAAAATTGTGCTATAGGCAGAACAGTAGCAAATACGAAATTTGCACATGGGGATTTTCCGGAATTGTTGTTTGTTGTTCCGGCTTCATTGAAACTTGTCTAAATAGTTAGTTTATATATGCTTCACCTCTTTCCATGTTTAAAAACATTTAATATTGTTGGGTACATAAACGGGAGCGAACGAAGTAATTGAATGTGGTGTTTCGTCAATATGCATCTCGTTGCATATTGAGCTCCACTTAACTTGTAGTATTATTTGTGCACTTTGCCATGCCATGCATATTTAAACCGGACATGCATCATACTTGGTTGAGCATCATGTCTTTTTTATGTGTTGTGTGTTTACTATGTTGTTTGCTTCTTCTCGTTAGTTCCTGTTTCATTGCGATCGTGAGGATTCGTTCGACTACGCTTGGTTCGTCTTCGTGGCTTCTTCTTCTTCATGGACTCGTTCTTCTTCCTAGTGGGATCTCAGGCAAGATGACCGTCACCTTGGAGCTCATTACTATAATTGCTATGCTAGTTGTCTCGATGCTATTGCTATATGCTGCGCTACCTATCTATTTGTTGTCAGCCTCTCATTATTGCCATCAAACCCCCTCTAACCTTTGACACCATCCCCGCAAACCGTTGTTTAGCTATGTTACCACTCGCTCAGCCCCTCTTATAGCGTTGTTAGTTGCAGGTGAAGATGAAGATTGCTCGATGTTGGATCTTGGTTGTTGGAGTATCACAATATATCTTACTATAATTAACACACCTATATACTTGGCAATGGGTGGAAGGATTGGCCTTTTGCTCGGTGTTTTGTTCCACTCATGCCGCCTTAAGAACCGATAAACTGGTGTTATGTTCCTTGTTTTTGTGTTCCGAACATGGTTGGGTATATGGGGACCCACTGACAGTTTGTCTTTGAATAAAACTCCTCCAACAAGGACCACCATTGGTTTTTATTTGCAACATACTAAAAACTTAATTAATTAATTAAATTGCATAGGGGGTCGTGTCCCCGAGGATTCTTTTCCACATACAGGGGGGGTGGTGCTGATGGTATTGGTCCCAAACGGGCAGCCTGCGGGGCCACCTCAGGGAAATTTCGTGGTATCTTGTTTTACCCGTAGCTTGACCCGGACGTGGCCTGAGACGAGATACGCGCGGCTACTATCAGGGTGTCAGCACGTTGGGAGGTCTTGCTGGAGTTGGTTTACCATTATCGAAATGTCTTGTGCACCGGGATTCTGAGTCTGATCGGGTTGTCCCTAAGATAAGGGGTTTTTACCTCTGCTGATTGTGAGAGCTTGTGATGGGCTAAGTTGGGACACCCCTGCAGGGTTATGCTCTTTCGAAAGCCATGCCCGCTGTTATGTGGTAGATTGGAATTTGTTAATGTCCGGTTGTAGAAAACTTGACAGAGGATCTGAAATAAAATACACCAACCGTGTGAGTAACCGTGACCATGTCTTTTCACTTTGAGAAGAGAACACGGTGGGGTTATGTTTGACTCGTAGGTAGTTTAGGATCACTTAGCGATCATTACTAGTTTGCGACCGTTTGCGTAGATGCTCATCTTATTCTTGTACTCGTAAGCTAGCCACCATACATTGCTTAGCTGCTGCTGCAACCTCACCACTTAACCTTCTCCCTACCCGTTAAGCTTTGCTAGTCTTGATACCCATGGTTATGGGATTGTTGAGTCCTCGTGGCTCATAGATACTGCAACAACAGTAGCAGGTGCAGGTTCCCGATGTTTTGACGTGAGTGCGATGTTAGTTGTGTTGGAGTTCTTCTTCTTCTTCGTCAGTCTTGGGATAGGTTCCTGGTCGGCAGCCTGGGATAGCAGGATGGATGTCATTGTGATTTTCATGTTTTCATCTGTAGTCGGATGTCTTGTGTATGATGTGTTGTATTCAGGTGGCAATTGTATGACTTGTATGTATCCCCCATCTATTTATGAAATGGTATGGTGTAATGATATCCATCTTGCTAAGAGCCCGAAATGCGGTTGTGCCCCAATCACAAGTTCACCACGTGATCGAGATAGAATCGCATCTTGGGTGTGACACGTCGTGAGCTGATAGCAATCCTTTGGCAAAATTAATATCTACTTCTATGCCATCGTCATGGATGAGTCTATCTTATTGATACGTCCACTAGATAGGTGTCAATAAAGTTAACCTGCATGCGATGAGTTGACACGCATCCTAACGATCCTCTCCAAGCCGCCCGTCTGCTCGACACCTAATATTTCCAAGCCATCAGCTGGTCGATGAGGTGAAGCGGTCGAAGAGTGAGGAGGAGGTGCTTCCGGCAAGGAGCTTGTCGGGTCTTGGCTTTCCGGCATGAAGCTTGTCGGCAACTGAAATCTTGTCCTTTAGTACTAACTTAGTACTTCTCAAAGACCTGCCTAGAGGTCTTCTTCACGGTCTTGTTGGTTGATATCTTGAGTCTTGTGTGGGCTTAGTGACTTGTCGATGACGTACACTTGTGTGAGCTATTTGAGGTGTCGTTGAATATGGGTCGAGTAATAACGCAATGCCGAACAGTCCAATTATAAACTCTGTGGTCGGGCGCTAAAAAAAGAAATCTTAGGCTGACATGTGGGTACCACTGGTGTTTTTGTGCGCTTGCGCGACAAGAGCGTACTGGCGCGCGTTCAAAATTCATGTTAGCTTTTCATACCGAATCCCCCGCTCCTCCCCCACCTTTAGAATCTCGATTCCTACTCCATTTCCCCCATAACTGCCTCCTCTACTCCCTATACTCAAGCGCACTAACATGTTGTCGGTCAATGCAGATCTCCGGCCAAAGATCCCGAGGTTCATCCTAATTGCGGGTACTGTGTGTTGTCTCTCAATAGTGGCATGGCCGTGCTTGATGACTAGTTTGCTCTCAAAGTGCTGATAGTAACCATCAACGGCGATCGGCCTCCCATCTTGCAAGACGACCTGGTAAAAGCTCTTGGCATTGCACACGGCATTAACATAAGTGACTTGCTTGTCGAAGTCTATCCGCCATCTACTAATTTCTTCATCAAGTTCCGGACAACTTTTGACTATAGTCGTGTGTTCGAATCTTCCCAGCGTTTGTTCTACGATGGCACAGTGCCAAGCTTCGATCGGTGGCACCAAGGATGGTGCTCAGAGCGCTCAAAGTTTGATTTTTTAACAAATCTTACCTTCCATGGCATGCCTCGATGGGTTTGGAACAACGAGTCCATGAGATTATCAACGACCTAGGAGGTGAGTTGTTAGGTATGTTTGTTCGTCCAGGCTGCTAGGTTCTAACGGTTATGGCATGGATGAAGAAGCCATCCACCATACCAAAGGTGATTGGTGTTCAGATATCGGTGCAGGAACCGGGATTGTACTATTCATCACCACAAAGGCCACCGCTGACACGTTAGATGTCTATTTGTATTGAGTCTTCATGCATGTGGAAGACGTGGTTAATCCATCAATCGAAGTATTGCCATGATACGTCTCCAACGTATCTATAATTTTTTAGTATTCCATGCTGTTTTATTATCATTCTTGGATGTTTTAAAATCATTTTCTAGCCACTTTATATCATTTTTTGGAACTAAACTATTAACATAGTGGCTACTGCCAGTTGTTGTTTTATTTTTTATTTTGCAGAAAGTCAATATCGAATGGAGTCCAAATGCCATGAAACTTTGTGGGGATTTTTATTGGCTGAGAAGACATCGAGGGAGTCAAGGAAGTGCACGAGGGGAAGCTCGTGGGGCCCATGAGACACTGATACGTCTCCAATATATATATAATTTTTGATTGTTCCATGTTTTTATATTATCTACTTGGATGTTTTATATGCATTAATATGCTATTTTATATCATTTTTGTGACTAACCTATTAACCTAGTGCCTAGTGACAGTTTCTATTTTTTCCTTGTTTTTGACTTTTACAGAAAAGGAATATCAAACGTAGTCCAAACGAAATAAAACTTTACGATGATTTTTCTTGGACCAGAAGACACCTACGAGACATGGAGAAGAGTCTAGAAGACCCACAAGGCGGCCACAAGCCTCCAGGGTGCGCCCCTAAGGCTTATGGGCCCCTCATGGCTCCTCCAACCCTAATCTTCGCTCTATAAATACCCAAATATCCCCCCTATGTCGCAGAGTCGCCAAAAATACTTTTCCACCGCTGCAGGTTTATGGTCCCGTGAGATCCCATCTTAGGACCTTTTCCGATACTCTGCCAGAGGGGAATTCAATCACGAACGGTTTCTACATCGACCTTACTGCCCTTCCGATGATGCGTGAGTAGTTTACCACAGGCCTATGGGTCCATAGCTAGTAGCTAGATGTATTCTTCTCTCTCTTTGATCTTCAATACAATGTTCTCCTCAATGTTTATCGAGATATATTCGATGCAATCTTCTTTTGCGGTGTGTTTGTTGAGATCTGATGAATTGTGGATTTATGATCAGATTATCTATGAATATTATTTGGGTCTTCTCGGAACTCTTTTATGCATGATTAATATAGCTTTGTATTTCTCTTTGATCTATCGATTTGGATTGGCCAACTATATTGGTTTTTCTTGCAATGGGAGGTGCTTTCCGATGGGTTCAATCTTGCGGTGTCCTCACCCAGTGACAGAAGGGGTAGCGAGGCACATATTGTATTGTTGCCATTAAGGATAACAAGATCGGGTTTATGTCATATTGGTTGAGTTTATCCATCTACATCATGTCATCTTGCTTAAAGCGTTGCTCTGTTCTTATGAACTTAATACACTAGATGCAGGCAGGAGTCAGTTAATGTGTGCAGTAATAGTAGTAGATGCAGGAAGGAGTCGGTTTACTTGTCACAGACATGATGTAGCTACTTCTTGAGCTTGCGTTGATTTTTCATTGAAGAGGAAAGGGTGATGGACCAAAGTAGAGATAGGTTCTCTCAGTTAAGAACCAAGGTATCAATCCAGTAGGAGGAACAAGCAAGTCCCTAATATATGCACCTACACAAACTAACAAACACTTCCACACAATGCGAAAAAGGGGTTGTCAATCCCTTCACGGTCACTAGAAAGAGTGAGATCTAAAAGAGATAGATTTAAAATAATTGTAAAAGGTGAAATAAAGTAAACACCAAATAATTGCAACAAGGTATTTCTGGGTTTTTGGTTTTGTAGATCCGAAAATATTTGATGGAAAATAGACCCGGGGGGCATAGGTTTCACTAGAGGCTTCTCTCTCGAAGAAAGCATACGGTGGGTGAAAAAAATACGGATGAGCAATTGAAAGAAAAGTGCAAAGTTATGATGACATCTAAGGAAATGATTGTGACGCCCGAAGACCGACGTCCCAGAAGATTCCAGAAGATCCCAGAAGATTCCAGATGTTCCGGGTCTCCCGTGTGTTTCTTTTGTGCTTGCTTTATTTATTTTTGCATTGCATCATGTCATCATGCCATCATGTCATATTTATTTTTGCATCTCAACTTAAATAAATTGTGTGGACCTTCGGTCCATTTAAATCGAGGGAATGATGTCTTCTCTTTAAAACATATAAAAGCCTCTCAATATTTAGGGAGCTATATTTAAAATATTCCATTGTTTGGAATTACCCGCAACACACGTGCATAATTCCCCATGTCTTTTTCACTTCGAGTTTCTCCTTCAAAAACCTTGCCAATAAGTCTTTCCGTTGTTTCGAGGTTCCTCCAAATATTTGAACATTTTTGGACACTTCAATAATCACGTCTTAGTTCAAACCTATTTGATTAAATTCAAATATGTTTGAATTATTTTCCGATCTGGCCTTTTGTATTTTTCTCCGGTCATGCTCATTTTTACGAGCCCGAGAAAAATTAACCTTTGTCCTAATTCTTGCCCTAACCCCCCTCCTCTTTTTCTTTTCTTCTCTTTTGTTTCTGCTAAAGAAATAAAAAGAAGAAGAGCAGCCCAGCCCAGCTGCAGCCTCTTGGGCCTCCTCCTCCCTCCTGGCCGAGCCGGCCCAGCCATCTTCCCTCCTTTAGCCCAGCAGCTTAGGCCCATTTGGCCCGATCTCCCGTAACCCTAGCGACCCCAGCGCACTCCCCCTTCGCTCCTCTCTTTCCCTCGCGCCGCCGCACCCCCGACCCTCCGCTCGATCTCCCTCAGCCGCACCTCCCATCGATCTCCTTCCCCCGTTCCTCCGTCGATCTCCCCAGAACGAACCCGTCCCCTTGCAGCGCCTTTGCTCCATCTCCCTCCGCCTCGCCTCCGTGACTGCGCCGCCGAGCCTCCATCTTCTCTGCCCCGTCCAGCGCGCCTCCTTTCACCGGCGTCCGCCGCGCACGAGGCCAGCCAGGGCCCCGAGCACCCGTACCCGCGGGGGCCATGCCCTCCGGCCGCTGGCTCGCCCGCACCCAGGCGCCTCGTCCGCGCCCCCTCTTCGAACGGGAGCAGCCCTCCTCTCCCGTGAGCTCGCACCGCCTCCTGGCCACCGTCGCGCCCCTCCTCGTCGCACAGCCGCTGCCTCCCTCCTCCAGGCCCCGCCTCCTCGCCCGCGGGTCGGCCAGGAGCAGCCACCAGCCGCGCCGGACACCGCAGCTCCTCGCTCGGCGCCCCAAGTCCACCAAGTTGCTGCCAAGTCTTCCTCCACCTAGTTGCTGCGTCTTCATGTTTTTCGCCAAGTTGTCGCTGCCATGGCCGCGTCGCCTCCCGTGCTGTATTGTTTGTTTTGTTATGTTGCCGTGTGCTGTTGCAAGTGTCCAGGAACCGTTTCGTTTGCCAAGTGGAGACTGAAGAACGGGGATGCATCAAGTTCCTCTACGGAAAACCCGAACGTCTACGAACCGTGACGAGTACGGCTACACGACGATACGACCAAGTACCCCGACATCGATGACATGAACGACTACGAACGAGAACGACTTCATGGATAAGTACCACTACCGTCGCCGAGACCAAGTACCACTACATAACGAGTACCCCTACCGATGCGCCAAGTACCTCTACGGAACGAACGTGTTCAACTACCTTCGGTGAAGAAACGAGTTCAACTACTTCCTCTTCGGAAACGTGAACCACTACTTCCTCTTCGACTCGTGAGAACGACTCCTTCCTCTACGTCTCGAACCGCCCCGAAACGCACGCTTCAAAGGTATAACGAGACGACCCCGTGGATGACCCGTGTATGCTTGTTGTGTTGTATGAAATGTCTCCCGTGTGTGCTCCGTGTCTGTTTCGTCCCTTTTGTCATGTTCCTCGGTTGCCTTGTCACCGACCCGTGGGAACCCGGTAACGGGATCGCCCCACCTTTCATCTTCCATGTCTCGCTCTCCGTTACCTTTTGCACCGGTCTCTCAACGAGTTACCGGAGCCGATATGATGCCGTTGCATCATTTTCGGATCGTTGCTGTGGCACCCTTTCCTTCCACCACGGTGACAAGTGCTTCATATCTCTCTTGTCAACTTTTAACATAATTGCATAAACTTGATCCTGTCATCCGCATCATGTTAACAACCCTAAAATGTTTAATTGTTGTTTGCTTATAATTACTAAACATGCTCATGGGGATTTTCCGGATATGTTGTTGTTATTTCCGGCCTCATTTAAAATGTCTTAATAGGTAGTTTACTTATGCTTCACCTCTTGCTATGTTAAAAACATTTAATCTTGTCTTGTAAATAACGAGAGTCAACTAAATAATTAAATGTGGTGTTTCGTCAATATGCAACTCGTTGCATATTGAGCTCCACTTAACTTGTAGTTTTGTTTGTGCACTTTGCCATGCCATGCATAATTAAACCGGACATGCATCATACTTGGATGTGCATCTTATGCCATGTTTATGTTTGTGTGTTTACCGTGTTGTTTCTTTCTTTCCGGTTTGCTTCTCTTGATAGCTTCGGTTTCGTTCCGGAGTTGTGAGGATTCGCTCGACTGTTGCTCCGTCTACTTCGTGGATCCGTTCTTCTCCCTCGCGGAATCCCAGGCAAGATGACCGAACCCGGATACCATTACTATCTTTGCCTATTGCTAGTCGTTCCGCTCTATAGTTTTGCCTCGATGCCCGTGTCTTTCTTGTCAGCCTCCTACTGGTAACCATGAACCTGTTTAACCACCCTACCTATGCAAACCGTTGTTTGGCTAAGTACGCTTCGCTCAGCCCCTCTTATAGCATTGTTAGTTTCATGTGAAGATTGAAGATGCTTGCTTCATGTTGAAGTTTGGTTGGGTTATATCACACTATATAAATGCTTAAAATGAAATCATCTATATACTGGCAAGGGTGGAAGGCTAAGCCTTTTGCTTGGTGTTTTGTTCCACTCATGCCGTTAGGAACCGTATAAACCGGTGTTATGTTCCTTGATTATGCGTTCCTAACACGGTTGGGGTGTATGGGACCCCCTTGATAAACCGCTAAGTGCTAAGTCTTTTCCAGCAAGTCCCAACATTTGGTACTATTTGCCTCATAATAACAACTTAATTAATTAATTAAATTTGCATAGGGGGTCGCGTCCCCGAGGATTCTTAATTCTACATAGCAGGGGGGGCCAGTGCTGATGGTGTTGGTCCCAAACGGGGAGCCTGCGGGAACCACCACGGGGAAACTCGAGGATTGGGTCCTGTAGCATCGCCCATCCGGTCGTGTCCTGAGACTTAGATACGCGCGGCTACTATCAGGGTGTCGACACGCCGGGAGGGTTTGCTGGATTAGCCTTACCTTAGTTCGGTTTAACTTGAGCACGGGATTCCGAGAATACTCGGGTCTTCCCACTATGGAGTTGCTACTCCGCGGATCGTGGGCTTGTAATGGGTCAAGTTGGAACACCCCTGCAGGGTTTGAACTTTCGAAAGCCGTGCCCGCGGTTATGTGGCAGATGGGAGCTTGTTAATATCCGGTTGTAGAAAACATGACACAATGTTCTAATACACTACCAGCGTGTGTACCGTGACTGTCAATTTCCGAATAGGGATTCGGGAGTTGAACACGGTGGGGTTATGTTTGACCGGCTTTAGTTAGGATCACTTCGTGATCATCTCTCGACCGAGGCTTTCTCTTCTCGCTCTCTATCACGTAAGCTAGTTGCTAGTTGCTGCTGCAGACACTACTCTTTTCTTCAGCCTTATCCTCTCCCAAGGCTTAAATAGTCTTGTTACCCGGGAACGGGATTGCTGAGTCCTCGTGTCTCACAGTTACTTCACCACACCAGATGCAGGTTCAGCCGAGTTTGATGCAGAAGCTGGTTCAAGTTCTTCACTGGGAGCTCGATGAAGAGAGTTGCCGTTTGCTTGTGACGTTTCGATGATCAGTAGTGGTTTCTACTAGGATTCGATCCAGGCCTGTGGCTTTATGTTGTTTTGGTATCTTTCTTTTGATCTTCGCCCGTAGTCGGGTTGTGATGTTTTGAATGATGTTTTGCTTATGTAATGTATTGCGTGAAGTGGCGAGTGTAAGCCAACTATCTCCTTTTGCAATTTAATCCCTCTTTTACATGAGTTGTGCAAAGATACCAAACTTGAGATCATTCTAGGATGGGCTTATACCTTTAAGTCGTGCCTCGACACGTAGGAGGTATAGTCCCATCCTGGGCATTACAATGATCATGAATATAGGCATCACGTATGTGACAATTAGACCGACTCTTGCCTGCATCTACTACTATTACTCCACACATTGACCGCTATCTAGCATGCATCTAGAGTATTAAGTTCATAAGAACAGAGTAATGCCTTAAGCAAGATGACATGATGTAGAGGGATAAACTCAAGGAATACAATATAAACCCCATCTTTTTATCCTTAATGGCAACAATACAATACGTGCCTCGCTACCCCTTCTGTCACTGGGTGAGGACACCGCAATATCTAACCCATCATAAAGCACCTCTCCCATTGCAAGAAAAAAACAGTCTAGTTGTCCAAACCAAATCGATAGATCGGAGAGAAATACAAAGCTATCATAATAATGCATAAAATAGTTCAGAGAAGACTCAAATAATAATCATAGATAATCTAATCAGAAATCCACAATTCATCGGATCTCAACAAACACACCGAATAAGAAGATTACATCGAATAGATCTCTAAGAACATCGATGAGAACATTGTATTAAAGATCAAAGAGAGAGAGAGTGAAGAAGCCATCTAGCTACTAGCTATGGACCTTAGGTCTGTGGCAAACTAATCGTGCATCATTAGAAGGGCATGAAGGTTGATGTAGAAGCCCTCGGTGATTGAATCCCCCTCCGGCGGAGTACTAGAAAAGGCCCAAGATGGAATCTCATGGGAAGAAAAACTTGCGGCGGTGGGAAAGTATTTTTGGTGACTCTTCTGACGTAGGGGGAGTATTTGGGTATTTATGGAGTGAAGATTAGGGTTAGGAGAGCCACAGGGGGCCCACAAGCCAAGGGGTGCCCCTACGGCTTGTCGTCTCCTCGTGTGAATTCTGGGCCCCTCTCCAAATCTCGCAGGTGTCTTCTGGTCCAAGAAAAATCATCGTAAAGTTTTATTCCATTTGGACTCCATTTGATATTCCTTTCCTGTAAAAGCCAAAAACAAGGAAAAACAGAAACTAGCACTAGGCACTAGGTTAATAAGTTAGTCCCAAAAATAATATAAAATAGCATATTAATGCATATAAAACATCCAAAGTTTATTTTACAATAACATGGATCTATCAAAAATTGTAGATACGTTAGAGACGTATCAAGCATCCCCAAGCTTAATTTCTGCTCGTCCTCGAGTAGGTAATGATAAAAACAGAATTTTTGATGTGGAATTCTACCTAACATATTTATCAAGGGTATTTCTTCTTATCTTGCCATGAAAGTTCAGATCCATATGATTCAAAAGAAAAGTTTAATATTGACATAAAAACAATAATACTTCAAACATAATAGAAAGCAAAATCATGGAACTTCAAAAATAACATGTCTAAAGAAAGTTATCCCAATAAAATCTTACAGTCTTGTTATGTTCCCTCTTCTCAACACAAAGTATAAATCTTGTACTACTTCGGTGTCAGCCAAGCAATTGGTTCATAATTTTTTATGCTCTTCTGCTGTTTCAACTGTTCATGTAATACATGAGCGTGAGCCATGGACATAGCACTATAGGTGCAACAGAAGGTGGTAGTAGACAAAAGAAGGGAGAAAGTCTCACATCAACTAGGAAAATTAATGAACTACGGATATGTCCATCAATTGATATCAATGTGAGTGAGTAGGGATTGCCATGTGATGGATGCACTAGAGCTATAAGTGTATGAAAGCTCAAATGAAACCTTAGTGGGGTGCATCCAACTTGCTTGCTCATGAGGACCTAGGGCAATTTGAGGAAGCCCATCAATGGAATATACAAGCAAAGTTCTATAATGAAAAATTCCCACTAGTAATATATGAAAGTGTCAAAATAGGAGACTCTCTATCATGAAGAACATGGTGCTACTTTGAAGCACAAGTGTGGAAAAGGATATTAACATCATCCCTTCTCTCATTTTCTCTCAATTTTTTATTTTGGGCTCTTTGGCCTCTTTTTAATTTATTTATTTGGGCTCTTTGGCCTCTCTCTTTTATTTGGGCTCATTGGCCTCTTTTTTTATAACCTCACATGGGACAATGTTCTAATAATGATGATCATCACACTTTTATTTACTTACAACTCAAAATTATAACTCAAGGTAAGAGACTCATAACGACGGAATAGTGGAGTTACATGGCAATATATCTTGGAAGGGCTATGAAAATACCATAATAGGTAGGTATGGTGGCTGTTTTGAGGAAAGGTACAAGGTGGGATTAATGCACCGGTGAAAGTTGCGCGGTATTAGAGTGGCTAGCAAAGGTGGAAGGGTGAGAGTGCGTATAATCCATGGACTCAACATTAGTCATAAAGAATTCACATACTTATTGAAAAAGGTTTATTAGCCCTCGAAGCAAAGTACTATTTTGCATGCTCGTAGGGGAGAGGTTGGTAGGAGTTAACCATCGTGCGCTCCCGACTTTCACACAAAGGAAGATAATCAAGGATAAATTGCGCTCCCACTTCATCACATAACTAGAAGACCATACACGCATGATACGGGAATCACAAACCTTAACACAAGTATTTATTTTATTCCACAATTCACTACTAGCATGACTCTAATATTACCATCTTCATACCTTAACACAATTGCACGCAATCAAACTTCTCATATAATCAATGCTCTTAATGCAAGTCTTTATTATATCCCCTCTGGATGCCTATCATATTAGGAATAAATTCATAAACTAAGCAAATTACCATGATTTTATTAGACTCTAAAAATAATATAAGTTAAACATGAGAGATCGTCAATTTCTTCAAAATAACATCACCCACGTGCTCAAAAAGATATAAGTGAAGCACTAGAGCAACTCCCCTAGCTCAAAAGATATAAGTGAAGCACATAGAATATTCTAATAAATTCTCGATTAATGCATGTCCCCCAAAAAAGGGTGTACATAAAATATAATCGTGGCAAATTAAAAAGCAAAGACTAAAAATCATACAAGACTCTCCAAGCAAAACACATATCATGTGGGTAAAAAATATAGCCTCAAGTAAATTTAGCCATGGATTGAAGACAAAGGAGGGGATTCCTTTTGGGGTATCCCCAATTTTAGATGCTTTGTTGTCCTTGAATATTACCTTGGGGTGCCTTGGGCATCCCCAATCTTAGGCTCTTGCCATTCCTTATTTCGTAGTCCGTCAAATCTTTACCCAAAACTTGAAAACTTCACAACACAAAACTCAATAGAAAACTTGTGATATTCATTAGTATAATAAATCAAATAACCATTGTATGTATTGTTGTGAACTCATTCTAATTTTATATTGGTGTTATATCTACTGTATTCCAACTTCTCCATGGTTCATACCCCCCGATTCTACCCATAGATTCATCAAAATAAGCAAACAACACAATGAAAACAAAATCTGTCAAAAACAGAACAGTTTGTAGCAATCTGAAAACTTCATATACTTATGAAACTCTAAAAGTTCTTAAAATTTAGGAAAACGTGGGAAATTTGTATATCAATCTTGTCTAAAAATTTCAGAAAATTATCACGCTCAAGTGAATTATAGAATTTTCTGTACTAGACGCAAAAGTTAATATTTTTCAGCAAAATCAAATAAACAATCTTCCAAACCATCCCAAAGGTCGTACTTGGCACAAACACTAAATTAAAAGATGAAAACACATCTAACCATAGGCTAGAAGGTATATTTATTGGAAAATAGAAACAAAAAGATAAAAACAAAAATAAATTTGGGTTGCCTCCCAACAACCGCTATTATTTAACGCCCCTAGCTAGGCTTAATACAACAATCTAGGTATTGTCATCTTTGACAATATTGTCCATAGATGTGATCTTGTCATTAGGTTTCCCAACTATAACTTGAAATACATTATACATAGAAACTTTAGCGTTATCAGGTTCTCCATTTGTAAGCCCCTTTCGATTACCAGCTACTATCCAAGAATATTCGTTGTTGACATTATTGAAAACTTATTGGATCATGTCTAAAACCGGAATTTTCTTTTTTAGTTTTTCATCAAAGATTTGATTATTGCCGAGCAAATGCCTCAATAACTACTCACTATTGTAAAGGATCTCATCTATAACCGGGTTTTACCGGTTCATACGATGAAAATCAAAGATCTCTCTAGCCTCTTGCACTATGTAAACAAATTCATTCATGAGGACAAGTGCAACTATCTTTTTAGCTCTACGATAATTTATAACAAAAAACTCATAAAACAATCTTTGCAAAGTAGGATCGGTACAAATAAATCTCTTCTCAAGTTTAAGAACAAGTGCAGAAATAGACTCCACATAAGTTTTGGTTCTCATGAGTATAGGAGTATCATCACAAGGAAAAGTCCCAATATAATTAAAGAATGCTTGGATGGCACCTTTTCCCATAATGCTCCCTTGTCCTACAACAAAAGTTTTAGAATCTAGATATCAGGAGTTCCAATTTTAGGAGTCCTTCCATCACCCGTTTCTGCCATATCGAAGTCACTCTTTGTAACGCCCCGGGCACACCCGCCGGTGGCCGTTACTCCTGGCAGGATCTAGACTTGCCTCACATATCAATACTAGTCTTTTCTGCGCACTTTGTCCTCACTCGTGCGCAGCCGGGAGCAACTTCCCGGTCGGTCACCCATACTGAAACTACTCCAAGCTGAGCACACTTAACTTTGGAGTTCTTTCTGAATGGGCTCCCGGAAAAGAAGGAATTCCTTATTGATATGAGTAGTCTATCATCCCTAATAAGCCAGGCCATCACACTCTTGGTGAGAGGTACGCGAGCATGAACAAAAAGGACTAACGAAAGAGGTAAACTGGAAAGAAGGCGAACAAAAAGGGAAATATTTTTGTGTTTTTCTGAAAAGATTTCAAAAGTGGGGGAGATGAAAACGAGAGGCAAATGGGAAATAATGTAAGTGCAAGAGATGAGAGTTTATGATAGCTACTTGGTAGGCTTGATGTAGAACCTCCCCGGCAATGGTGCCAGGAATTCTTCCTGCTACTTCTTTAGCTTGCATTGATTTTTCCCTTGAAGAGGAAAGGGTGATGCATCAAAGTAGATGTAAGTATTTCCCTTAGTTAAGAACCATGGTATCAATCTAGTAGGAGGCACAAGCAAGTCCCCAATATATGCACCTGCACAAATTAACAAACACTTGCACACAACGCGAAAAAGGGGGTGTCAATCCCTTCACGGTCACTAGCAAGAGTGAGATATTGTAGAGATCGATTTAAAATGTCAACGTTCTAGGAACCAGAGTACCCAGACTTGTCTGCGTGTGGCCCACCGCGTGGCTCCATCAACGGCCTGGTACAACCCATGTTTAGTGATACGTCTCCAACGTATCTATAATTTTTTATTGTTCCATGCTACTATATTATCTGTTTGGGATGTTTTATATGCATTAATATGCTATTTTATATCATTTTTGGGCCTAACGTATTAGCCTAGAGCCCAGTGCCAGTTTCTGGTTTTTTCCTTGTTTTTGAGTTTCACAGAAATGGAATATCAAACGGAGTCCAAATGGAACGAAACTTTGTGAGGGTTTTTATTGGACCAGAAGACATCCAGAGGACTTGGAGTACATGTCAGGTAGGCCACGAGGCGACCACAAGGAGGAAGGGCGCGCCCGGGGGGGAAGGGTGCGCCCACCACCCTTGTGGGACCCTCGTGACTCCACCGACCTATTTCTTCCGTCTGTATATTCACATATATTCCATAAACCCTAGAGGACGCATTGAAATCACTTTTCCACCGCCGTATCTGTATCGGCGAGATCTCACCTAGAGGCCTTTTCCGATACTCTACCGGAGGGGGCTTAGACCACGGAGGGCATCTGCATCAACATCATTGCCCCTCCGATGAAGCGTGAGTAGTTTACCATAGACCTACGGTTCCATAGCTAGTAGTTAGATGGCTTATTCTCTCTCTTTGATTCTCAATACCATGTTCTCCTCGATGTTCTTGGAGATCTATCCGATGTAATCTTCTTTTGCGGTGTGTTTGCCAAGATCCGATTTATTGTGGATTTATGATTAGATTATCTATGAATATTATTTGAATCTTTTCGGAATTCTTATATGCACGATTTGATATCTTAGTAATTCTCTTCAAACTATCGATTTGATTTTGCCAACAAGATTAGTTTTTCTTGCAATGGGAGAAGTTCTTTGCTTTGGGTTAAATCTTGCGGTGTTCAATCCTAGTGACAGAAAGGAACATGACACATATTTTATTGTTGTCATCAAGGATAACAAGATGGTGTTTTCATCATATTGCTTGAGTTAATTCCGCTACATCATGTCATCTTACATAATGCATTACTCTGTTCTTTAGGGACTTAATACTCTTGATGCAAAATCGTTTCGGTCGATGTGTGGAGTAATAGTACTTGATGCAGGCAGGAGTCAGTCTACTTGACACGGATGTGATGCCTATATTCATGATCATTGCCTTAGATATCGTCATAAATATGCACTCTTCTATCAATTTCTTGGCAGTAATTTGTTTACCCACCTTGATATTTGCTATCTTGAGAGAAGCCTCTAGTAAAACCTATGGCCTCGGGTCTATTTCCCATCATATAAATTTCCTATCTACTATTTGGTAATCTTTTTCTTTCCAATCTATAAACCAAAAATACCAAAAATATTTACTTTACTGTTTATCTATCTCTATCAGATCTCACTTTTGCAAGTAACCGTGAAGGGATTGACAACCCCTTTATCACATTGGGTGCAAGTTGTTTATTGTTTGTGCAGATATTTTGGCGACTTGAGCGTTGTCTCCTACTGGATTGATATCTTCGTTCTCGAACAGAGGGAAATACTTACTCTCCTTTGCTGCATCATCCTTTCCTCTTCAAGGGAAAAACCAACGCAAGCTCAAGAGGTAACAAGAAGAATTTTTGGTGCCGTTGCCGGGGAGATCTATGCCAAGTCAAGAGTCAATATTTGTCTTCTGTAACTCGCCAATCTCAAGTACCATTGAGACCTACGTCAATTCAAGACACACCAAGTACCCTTCATAAAACTCTAATCACTTGCATTTACATTATTTGCCATTCACCTCTCGTTTTCCTCTCCCCCACTTCTAAAACAATTTTTCGATAAGATTTGCAGTTTCTTTGCCCTTTTTCTGTTCGTCTTGTTCGCTTGCTTTTTGTGTGCTTGTGTGTTGGATTGCTTACTTTGTCACTATGGCTCAAGAAAATATCAAATTATGTGACTTTTCCAACACCAATAATAATGATTTTATCATTACTCCGGTCGCTCCCGCTACTAATGCAGAATCTTGTGAAATCAATGCTGCTTTATTGAATCTAGTTATGAAAGATCAATTTTCTGGCCTTCCTAGTGAAGATGTCGCATCCCATCTACACAATTTCGTTGATTTGTGTGATATGCAAAAGAAAAGATATGTGGATAATGATCTTGTTAAATTGAGGCTGTTTCCGTTCTCACTACGAGATCGGGCTAAAACTTGGTTTTCATCTTTGGCTAAAAATAGTATTGATTCATGGAATAAGTGTAACGTTTCTTTTATTGCAAAGTATTTTCCTACCGCTAAGATCGTCTCCCTTAGGAACGATATTATGAATTTTAAACAACTTGTGTTGGGGTAAACCACGGCCACCTATGGGACCATGGGGTCCCTTGCTGGTTCGGCAGGGGGATGTCGTGTTGGGACGAAGGTGGGTGGCGGAGCCTGGTCAAAGGGTGTCACACCCTGCATTTTGTAACATGTTATTTGTATCTTTGAAGCATGAAAATTTGGACCACCAAAAATTTTTAGCATCATTTGGCTTTTATTTGGAATTGAGTTTTCTTCATGTGCTTTTTCATGTGCTCATTAAAGTCAACTATGACCTCTTGTAGAATTCATCTCCATACCCAAAACTTCTGCCCAATGATCATGCCAAGTGTTATATAACTGAAAGTGCAACTAATCCCCGGGTGGTTTTGGCAATTAATAACAACATATATATCATTGAACTAATAGTTACTTGAGAATCATTTCAGAGAAGTTCAGTGATATGAGTATGGCAATGACTGAAGAAGTGGACCCCTCAAAATGCTAAGGCAAGCATTGGCAAAAGCTCAAGACTCCATTTTTGGTTTAGTGATCCAAGATCACATTGAGTCCATAGGAAAAGCCAATACTATTAAAAGGGGATGAAGTTATGATGATGGTCTGGTTGCTCAAGTGCTTAGTGATGTATCTCCTTAAACTATCAGCAACTTTCACTGCCATATACAATCATAAGTAATCTCGGTCCCACCGATATTCCAAACTCAGTCACACCAAGATGAACCACCTCAGCCATAAGCCAAACCCTAGAAAAATCGGATATTCCGATTTTGAAATCGGTTTCACCGAAACATGAGCTGCCAAGCTTCTGTAACCTTCTGTCATCAAATCGGTGTCACCGAGATGATAAAGTCGGTCCCACCGAAACTGGCATGCTCTTGTCTTTGCTCAAATCGGACTAACCGAGATGGTATTTTCGGTCCCACCGAAAACCCCAACGTTCACATTATTTGAACTTTCGGTCTCACCGAGTTGTCCACTTCGGTCCCACCGAGATTGCTCAAATATGTGTGTAACGGTTGGATTTTGTGTGGAGGCTATTTATACCCCTCCACCCCCTCTTCATTCGTGGAGAGAGCCATCAGAAAGAACTACCACTCCTACCTTACATTTTTGAGAAGAGAACTACCTACCCTTGTGTTGAGATCAAGTTGCTCCACTCCCACCATATGAAGCTTGATCTCTAGCCTTCCCAAGTTGCTTTCCACTCAATCCTTTCTTCCACCACAGCCAAATCAGTGAGGAGAGTTGAGTGTTGGGGAGATTATCATTTGAAGCACAAGAGCAAGGAGTTCATCATCATCTACAACATCTATTACCTTTTGGAGGGTGGTGCCTCCTACATTGGTTAGGTGTTGCTTGGGAGCCTCCGCCATCGAGATGTGGAGTTGAACCAAGAAGTTTGTAAGGGCAAGGAGATTGCCTAATTCGTGAAGATCTACCCCGAGTAAGGCTAGCCCTCCGTGGGCGTAGGCCATGATGGAATAGACAAGGTTTCTTCTTCGTGGACCCTTCGTGGGTGGAGCCCTCCGTGGACTCGCGCAGCAGTTACCCTCCGTGGGTTGAAGTCTCCATCAACGTGGATGTACGATAGCACCACCTATCGGAACCACGGGAAAAATCACCGCGTCTCCAAATTGCGTTTGCTCTTCTCCACCTCTCTTTACTACATGTGCAATTTACTTTCCGCTGCCTATACTCTAGAATTGCATGTGTAGGGTGATGCTTGACTTGATCATAATTGTGAATCTACCAAAAACTGTTCTTTGTCAAAAGGCAGAATTTTTATATTTACAAGTAGTCTAATCACCCCCCCTCTAGACATACTTTCGATCCTACAAGTGGTATCAGAGCTTTGGTCTCCATTGTATTGGTTTCCATTGCATTGGACTCCATAAGCTTGGTTTCACAACCTAGGAGAGTATGGCGTCTAGCTAGGGTAATTTTCGTAGAGGTCCTTACTTTGATGGTACAAATTTTGCTAGTTGGAAGCATAAAATGAAAATGCATATTCTTGGTCATAACCCAGCCGCATGGGGCATTATTTGTGTTGGTATGCAAGGTGAATTCTTCGAGGAAGGAAAAGTTCCGGATCGCGAAGCTACACCGGAAGAATTACGGATGTTGCAAAACAATGCTCAAGCTTGTGACATTCTCTTCAATGCCTTGTGTCCCGAGGAGTTCAACAAAATCAGCCGTCTTGAGAATGCTAAAGAGATTTGGGATACTTTGGTTGAAATGCACGAAGGTACCGAGTCTGTGAAGGAATCAAAGCTAGATATTCTTCAAGGTCAACTTGACAAGTTCAAGATGAAGGATGGTGAAGGAGTCGCTGAAATGTACTCTAGGCTTGCTCTCATCACAAATGAGATTGCCGGCTTAGGAAGCGAAGAAATGACCGACCGATTCATCATCAAGAAGATTCTCAGAGCTTTGGATGGAAAGTATGACACCGTGTGCACTTTGATCCAAATGATGCCAAACTACAAGACTCTCAAGCCAACCGAAGTCATTGGAAGAATTGTTGCTCATGAGATGACACTTAAGGATAAGGAAGAGCTTCACAACAAGTCGAGTGGTTCTAACAAAGCTACAAGTGATGCTCCCACAACCTCAAGTGACAAGTTAGTTTCCAATGAAGAGATAAGCCTAATGGTTAAGAACTTCAACAAATTCTACAAGTATAGAGGCAAAGAGAGAAGCTCAAAGTCTAGATCATATGATGAAAAGAGATCTTCTAGTCGTGATCGAAACTGCTACAATTGTGGAAGACCCGGACACTACTCAAATGAGTGTATGGCTCCCCACAAGAGAAGAGAAGAATCTCCAAGAAGAAGAAGTTCAAGAGTTGATTCACCTCGGAAAGAGAGAAGGAGTAGAGATGATCGTTATGAACGAAGACCCTCTCGGAGAAGCAAGGATTCAGAGAGGAAAGACAAGTCATCAAGGAGCTACACAAGAAGAAGACATCAAGCTCATGTAGGTGAATGGGTCTCTGGCTCCGACTCCGACAATCAATCCGATGGAAGCTATCACTCCGACTCCGACTACAGTCAAGATGAAGGTGTTGCCGGTCTTGCTCTCGTATCCTCCAACTCCAACTCCTACGACTTATTTGATTCACCAAATGAGGGAATTGGAAGATGCTTCATGGCTAAAGGCCCCAAGGTATCACACCCTGAATTCATTGACTTCAATAGTGATGAGGATGACTTGCTTAGTGAAGATGAGGTCTTGCATGATAAATCTAGTGAGCCTAGTAACGACGAAAATGCTAGTAGTCTTTATAGTCGAGAAGAGTCGAATGACAATGCTATGAAGGAGATTGAGCGTCTAACTAAAGAACTGAACACTCTTAAGTTAGCTCATGAAACAACTCAAGAAGATCATAGAGAGCTCCTAAGATCTCATGAGAAGCTACGCTTCGAGAAGCTCACTCTAGGGCAAGAACATGAGTTTCTAAAAGCGATCAATGACGATCTTCAAAAGAAGAGTTCTTCATATCTTGCCAAACGACTTCTCTTGTCTAATTTCTTGCCACCCATTAAGACTAAGCATGAAAAGCATAAGAAAAATTCTTCCTCTAGCAGTAATAATAACCATGTTAAATCTAATATTGTTGCTTCTAGTAGTTCTCTTGATTCCACTAACAATGTTTCAAGCCAAGTTACACTTGAGCAAGAGAATAGTTTATTGAAAGGGATCATAGAGAAAGGTGTCTACAAGAGCCTTGCCGGAAGCAAGAACTTTGAGGAAATTGTTCGCAAGCAAGGAAGGCACCGGAAGAATCAAGGAATTGGTTTTGAGCGAAAGTTCAACGCTGAAGGTGTTGAGTGGGAAGAAGGTCAATATCCTACTCCACAGTTTGTTTCTCAAAAGGAGAAGTATGATCCTACTTCTTCCAATGTGGAACAAGCTCAAGATGACCTTCCACCACAAGACCACAAGCTAAAAGCCAAGGACAAGCTTCAAGAGGAGATTGATGCATTCATTGAAGCACCTCAAGCCATGGTCAAGTGGGTTCCCAAGGAAACGTCAAGTTCTACTTCGTCAAGCTCAACTACAACCCCAAGGATTCCCATCAAGATGATGTGGATCCCGAAGAAGAAGAACTAGAAAGTTCTTGAGGGTGACTCCGCCAACATACTTCACTCACATTCATTTTGGCAAAAAACTTGTGCAATCAACTTCCATATCGTGCACTAGTTCACGGAGTCACAAACCCTCTTGTTGGTAAGTCAAGGGAAAAGGTAATCATTGCTTTCATGGACATCATCTATTGTGAACTTCAATCTATGTCCATGGATATCCTTGTTTGTTCCTTGTGGGACTAACCCATGTTGGTATTGAAAGTGCCTGAATCCAAAGGATAGCTCCCAACTCTTGATGATCTCCATCAACATTGAGCATCCACATCTTCAACATCTACATGAAGTCTTCTACGACAACCCAAGGTTAGTTTGACCCTTTAAAAGGGGTTCTCACATCTAGGGGGAGCTTTGCTCTAAAAATTGAGCTAAAGCATCTTCTAATGATGTGAACACATCAATGCTTTATGTAAAAGTGGTAACCCCACTTGTGCTTAAACGATGAGTATGACCTATGATCAAATGTTCTCATTTGGCTCCTAAGTCAAAATACTCATATAAAGATGACCTAGTCATCGACAAATTGTGTGTTAGTAGCTAGAGTTTTGGTTGTGCATGTTTGACACATATTTCATTTGCTATCTTATTGTTTGAGCATGTTGAATGCATGATTTTATCCATTCGAGGACATCCATTTGTTGTTTTGGTTGTTTTGATTTTTTTTTCTGACCAAATGGATGGACAAGAATGCCTATGTACCTCCCCTAGCTATCTATGCTTTCTTGTCTCAAATTTTTTTCATGCTTAAATCACAAACTTTGAACAAGTCATTTTCGGACCCTCCGAGTGAGGAGCACTCGGAGCCACCGATCCGTCAAGGGCTAACCTCCAAAACCTTCTAATTGATTTCGGTCAGACCAACTCACTCAAACTCGGTCGAACCGAAAGCATTTAGACTGATCTAGGTTTCATCTCGGTGAAACCGAGTTGTAATTTTTGGCGTGACCGAAATGCATAACTGCCTGGCAGTTATCCATCTCGGTGCCACCGAGTTTTACAACTCGGTCCCACCGACAGCAAAGGGATATATATACCAAGGGCCGCGCGCGTTGATTCCTCCTTCAAACGTTTTCGCCCCACATCCCTTGCTGCCGTCGCCTTGATCTCCGGATCGTCGCCGTCGTCGCGTGTGCGCCCTCGCCGCAGGTCTCCGTCGCCGTCAACGGCCATCTCCTCCGCGCCGTTGCCGCCGTAGAGAAACTCCACCAAGTTGGGGTGAGTTTTGATCACACTCGTGCTCCCATCTCCGATTCAATGCACGTTTGGTTTGCCCAATATCTTGCCACGATTGAAATCTTCCTGTACACCAGATTGGTTCGTTTGAACTAGATTCGAGTAAAAATTTTAGGGTTAGGTTTCCACGGAATACATCTCGGTGAAACCGATTTTATAATTTTGGTGTGACCGATTTGGCCTCTGGCCATTGCACTGCACCCTTCGGTCCAACCGAGTTGTGCAAATCGGTGTGACCGAAATGTAGTTTTTGTGAAACCCTAGTGTTACCGGCAGGACCGAAACCCACTTCGGTCAAACCGAAAGTGGTGTGTAAAGCTTTTGTTTAACACTTCGGATTCACCGAAACTCAAAACTCGGTTTGACCGAAATGTCTTCTGTGAAAACTTAAAACTAAAATTTGAACTCATTTTTTTTTGGGAAAACTTCTGCAGTTTGTGATAACTTTTCTTCTCTGCCTATACCTTATCTATTCACAGGTTGTCAGCCATGTCAGATGCCAGTGACAGTCAGAACAGGTCAGAGACACCCATTGCAGACATTCCAGAGGCAGACACTAGTCCTCCTAGTAGCCCATTTGATGATGGTGAGAGGAGTACACCAAGTGGCATGCCTCCTGCAGCCACCAGAGCCAGAAAGGAGAAGAATTCTGATGATGAGGATTCTGATTTCGTTATTGAGGAAGAGGTGACCTCCAAGCCTAAGAGGAAGGTTGTTGCCAAAGAGCAACAAGGTCAGCAGTCTAAGAAGGGCACCAGCAAAGTCAAGCAGTCAACTGTAGCTAAGAAGCTAAATTTGGGAGAGCCAGCTTCAAGCAAAGTGAAGAAAACCACCAAGAGAAAGAGGATAGTGCATGTGTCAGATTCTCATGCAGATGCAGCAGAGGATGAGGATGAGGAAGCACCCCAGCCTCCACCTCAGAAGCAGAAGCTCATGGGTGATGCCATTAAGGCCGGAGCCACTTCAAAGTCCAAGAAATCTGCTCCAGCTAAGGCACCTCCAGCAAAGCCTGCTGCCAAGCCCGAGAGGACTACCAGAAATATTCCAGCATCTGAAAAGAACAAGGATGATGTGCCACCAGCTGAGTCTGATGAGGAAGGACAAGTGTTGCTGAAACTCCGTCCAAATCTGCCACTTCACAATGATGCTCATCCTCAAGCCGAGGATATGAAGGCAAGGAAAGATAGAGGTCTCAGGCTATGGAGACAAGCTGACCCATATGCGGTGAGAAGAAGAACTGCTGTAGATCCCAGATTTCACACCAGAGAGCAGCAGGACTTCTATGAGACCGTGCTGATGGACAAGAAGCCAATAGTCGCAGACACCAGATATGTTGACTGGGAATACATTGACAGTGAAGAGCACAGAGATTTCTTTCCACATGTGCATGAAAGTTTCACTGCATGTGGAGTTGCAGAGTTTGTGGGTCAGAAATTGACCAGTTGGAACGATGAGATGATAATGCAATTCTATGCCACAGCTCACTTCTATCCTGATGGGAAGATCACATGGATGACTGAAGGTCAAAGGTATTCTTCTTCTGTTGAAGAATGGGCAGAAATTCTGAATGCTCCAGTGTAGTGAGAAGATGATATTGATGTCTATGGGATTCCAAAGAAGAATCATGATTCCATGAAGAACATGTACAAAGAGATTCCCGCAGCGGATTTGGAAGTATGGAGGCTCGGCTCAGTCTACCATCTCCAGGCAGGATTACCTACCACCAATACTATTTTGAGGCATACCTTGATGCCCAAGTCTGGAGATCATCGCATGATCAGAGGATATTCTATCAACATGCTGCATATACTTGATGAGAAAGCACCTTTCAAGGTGATGGACTTAATGGTAGAGACCATTAAGAGGACTGCAGCTGACCAGAAAAGATCATGTGGATTTGCCCCACAGATTCAGATGCTTATCAATGCCAAGTTTGGCACGGGCAAATTCTTGTTGGATAGAAAACATTTACCACTTCAGCCAGAGCATGAAGACAATGTTGTTGTGATGGATGAGGAGGATCCGACATCTGTTGAAGGTCAAGCCAAGATCGAAGCTGCTAGGAAAGCCAAAGCTGACAAAGAAGCAGCAGCAGCAGCAGCTAAACCAAAGAGTTTCGGAGAGCAGATTCTTGAAGCAACCCAAAGGATTGAACAACGCCTGGCCAGCATTGAACAGTCTCAGGAGAGCTTAGAGAGGATTGTTGACGAGAAGATCCACGCTCTGGACGTGAAGCTGACTGAAATTCAAGTGACCGTCAACAAGCTTGAGGCAGACTTTGAGGAAGCAAAGCAGGACAAGGCAGAGCTTATGCAGGATGACTTAGTCCAGGATTCTCATCGACAGACTGCTCCGGTTCCCAAAGGATCCCGATCAGCTGCTATTCCAGTGAGTGACACCAGGACTACAACTTCAGCACCTCCCACAGTTCCAGCAGTTACTCCAGCTACAGCTCCAGTGTCCACTCCTCCAGCACAGACATCAGCTGATGTCTTCGCCAATGCCGTCATATCCACTCCGACATCAACCCAGACGGGAGCCGCCAGCAGAGCCCACAGTGACGTTTAGCTCTATGCTTTTTTGAACTTTTTGGTAACTTGTTGCCAAAGGGGGAGAAATTGTATAGATCATAGGGCTTCAAGAGAGAGAGTGCTGTTGTCTTTGCGCTTTTGCTCTTTCGTTCTTTTGCGGTTTCTTTGAGATACTTTTGGTTTTCGAGACATTCAGTGTGCTTGATACTACGTTTGATGCTACCTTAATGAGTGCTTGGTCATACTATGATTTAATGTGTGCTTAATGCTTATCATATGCTATTCCTATCTTGTATGGCTATTTACTCATGTCTTGGTGATTGGGTGCATGCTGTTCATTCTTATCATTTTGTGCGCTCCACCAAGATGTATGTGACATGGAAGAGTGACCCATGATCCTAATCGATTGTGCATTTGCATTCAAACGCAAATCTTAAATAATGCACAAATTTAGGGGGAGCTCTTGCTTATCACATACTTCTCAAAGCGACGATATTATTCATTGATTATATCTCTTGTCGAAGCTTTGATCTATATGTTGTCATCAATTACCAAAAAGGGGGAGATTGAAAGTGCAACTAATCCCCGGGTGGTTTTGGCAATTAATAACAACATATATATCATTGAACTAATAGTTACTTGAGAATCATTTCAGAGAAGTTCAGTGATATGAGTATGGCAATGACTGAAGAAGTGGACCCCTCAAAATGCTAAGGCAAGCATTGGCAAAAGCTCAAGACTCCATTTTTGGTTTAGTGATCCAAGATCACATTGAGTCCATAGGAAAAGCCAATACTATTAAAAGGGGATGAGGTTATGATGATGGTCTGGTTGCTCAAGTGCTTAGTGATGTATCTCCTTAAACTATCAGCAACTTTCACTGCCATATACACTCATAAGTAATCTCGGTCCCACCGATATTCCAAACTCAGTCACACCGAGATGAACCACCTCAGCCATAAGCCAAACCCTAGAAAAATCGGATATTCCGATTTTGAAATCGGTTTCACCGAAACATGAGCTGCCAAGCTTCTGTAACCTTCTGTCATCAAATCGGTGTCACCGAGATGATAAAGTCGGTCCCACCGAAACTGGCATGCTCTTGTCTTTGCTCAAATCGGACTAACCGAGATGGTATTTTCGGTCCCACCGAAAACCCCAACGTTCACATTATTTGAACTTTCGGTCTCACCGAGTTGTCCACTTCGGTCCCACCGAGATTGCTCAAATATGTGTGTAACGGTTGGATTTTGTGTGGAGGCTATTTATACCCCTCCACCCCCTCTTCATTCGTGGAGAGAGCCATCAGAAAGAACTACCACTCCTACCTTACATTTCTGAGAAGAGAACTACCTACCCTTGTGTTGAGATCAAGTTGCTCCACTCCCACCATATGAAGCTTGATCTCTAGCCTTCCCAAGTTGCTTTCCACTCAATCCTTTCTTCCACCACAGCCAAATCAGTGAGGAGAGTTGAGTGTTGGGGAGATTATCATTTGAAGCACAAGAGCAAGGAGTTCATCATCATCTACAACATCTATTACCTTTTGGAGGGTGGTGCCTCCTACATTGGTTAGGTACCGCTTGGGAGCCTCCGTCATCGAGATGTGGAGTTGAACCAAGAAGTTTGTAAGGGCAAGGAGATCGCCTACTTCGTGAAGATCTACCCCGAGTAAGGCTAGCCCTCCGTGGGCGTAGGCCATGATGGAATAGACAAGGTTGCTTCTTCGTGGACCCTTCGTGGGTGGAGCCCTCCGTGGACTCGCGCAGCCGTTACCCTCCGTGGGTTGAAGTCTCCATCAACGTGGATGTACGATAGCACCACCTATCGGAACCACGGGAAAAATCACCGCGTCTCCAAATTGCGTTTGCTCTTCTCCACCTCTCTTTACTACATGTGCAATTTACTTTCCGCTGCCTATACTCTAGAATTGCATGTGTAGGGTGATGCTTGACTTGATCATAATTGTGAATCTACCAAAAACTGTTCTTTGTCAAAAGGCAGAATTTTTATATTTACAAGTAGTCTAATCACCCCCCCTCTAGACATACTTTCGATCCTACAATAACAGTATAGTATTTTCTTACAAAATTAATTTGGCCAAAAAGTATTTTATAAATTTAGTTTTCCAAAAACCCCTGAATTGAGATTTGCACTGCAAGTACTTGATTTAGGGTGAGAAAATTATTTCAAAAAGTTTATTTGAGACCTAGTAGTCATAGGACTCCCAGAAACCACAAAGGTATAATTTTAAAAGTTATTTTCCTATTTTATTTAAAAGCTTTTTCTTAAGGCCAGAAATGGTCTTTAATAGGGGAAAATTATTTAACTATTTCAAAAATATTTGCCAAAATTCAGAGAGACTCAGAGGACATATATTGTCCATATATAAGAGTTTCCACACTTGATCATGTTCAAAATAATGGGCTAAACCCTCTAAAACCCTTTCTGGATATTTCAAGCTTTCGAAATATTTACAAAGGAAATATTCTCCAAAAATTCCAGGGAAATTCTATCATGTCATATATGACATATTTGATGATCTTGCCAAGTCCCATGCCTTGGGAAGCAAGAAAACATCCTCAAACCCCTTCATAACCATTCTGTCCATATTTGAAGTTTGAGCAACGTTACATTGCCAAACTTGTCCAAATGCTCTATAACTTGGTGCACATGCTAGAATGACCTAATAAGGCATCTAGACCAAATGGCACAAGATTTGGAATAGAGCAACTTGATCAGGTCACCTCAAAACCCTTTCTGTTCAAATGCAAATTTGAACAACTTTACATTACCAACTTTTTATCTGGAGCTTCAAACTTTGTGGGCATGATCAATACCCCAAATAATGATGCTACACCAAGTGGTGCATCAAGGGGAGATGATTAGCTTGACTCAATCAAGATGAAACTGTTTTTGTTGATTTCTAGGGTTCACCAAAGTTACATTGGCTAGTTTCTTCAAATGAGCCAAAATTTGGTGAAGCACCCTATTTTCTCATGTCTTTCAGCCCTGTTAATTGCCATATCAAGTGGAGGTCATTTACTTGACCAAACACTGATCAAACACCTTCTGGCTTTTTACTACAAACTCCAACTTGATCACTTTCACTCTTCTCCATGGCCTCAACTTTTTACCACCTGATCATTGAGTTACTAGCTACCTCCAGTAACTTCCCCAGCACCCCAGCTCCATGATTGAGGGGTGAAAGCCCTGTTTTACCTTGCTGGACAGCAGGTTTTCACCATTTCACCAGCATCTCCACTCTCTCTCAGCATCTCCAGGGCATCCAAGGCCTTATGCCAATTCTTTACTCTCCCCCGGACCTTCTAGACGCTGCTGGACATGTTGGTTTTGACCAGGACGGCGAGAGCGCGGCGATGCCAGCCAAACGCGCGCTCTGGAGCACGCAACAGTGCAGACAAGCACTGTGGCTTCGGCCAATCGCTGACCCCGACAGCCTCGGTCCTCCCCCTTCGCGCCAGTCGAGGCATCTCGACGTCCGCAACCTCCCCGGCGCTGTCCCCCCTCCTCCTGCGCCCTCAAGTGGTCGTCGTCGCACGCGCGCTGGCCGCCCGCGACGGCCACTCTGCTGCTTCACACGCGCGCACGCTCCAGACGCTCCTCCGCTCCTCCTCTCACTTCTACTGGACGTGGAGATCGTCCAGGAACTCCACGGACTCATTCCCTTGGCCTCCCGTGCGCTGTAGCCTCGAGCCGGAGCTCGCTGGCGCACTGGACCACGGGCCTCCGTCGAACTCCTATATATAGCCCCTCCCGAGCCTCTACAGCAGCACCACCAGCCTCACTCCTCTCCACTGAGCCCCCCAGCACCTTTAGTTCGACCCCAAGAGGTCCCAGTACTCGGGATCGACCGGAGCGCCGCCGCGTCGGGCCGCTGGTGATCTCGCGGTACGGGCCTCCCCTGCCTCTCCTTTCACCTGATTCAGAACCGCCGTAGTCCACTGACCCTTTCCCCCTTGTTTCCCCCTCCGTTTGCAGTCGGAAACTACCAGAGCTACCACCTCCCGACGAGCTTCCGCCGTCCCACCTCGTCGCCGGCGAACCGGACCTCCCCGGCGTGCCGCACCACCACCACTGCAACCGCCACTCGACGCTGAGTCCATCCCTGGCCTCCGTTGCCGTCGCCGTGGCCGGAAAACTCGCCGGTGAGCTCGACGTCGCCGTGGCCGCAAGGTTGGAGATGACAGGCGGGCCCCGCCTGTCATCCCCACACCTCTCTCCCCCTCCTCTCTGTCACTGACCCACGGGCCCCGCCCGTCAGGTTTAAAAACCTGACGTGCGCGCGCAGGCTCCCGTGCGGCTGGGCTGGACCGCCCTGGGCCGTGCACTGTGGCCTCTCTGGCCCAGTTGCACAGGTCTTTTTATTCTTTTTCTTTTCGGTAAATGTTTTAAACATTTCTACAGAAAATAATAATGATCCAAATTAAATAATTCCAACTCCTAAAATCTTGTAATATTCCAACCTATTTAATGGTACCACTTTCATTCAAATCCATGAAACTTTGCTGTACTGTTCAAATTTAAATTCAAATTTGGGCAGTAATACTCCTGTTCAAAAATCAATATATTCCATTCTGTTACTCCAAAACTCCAACTGAGATTTTTCCCCACCTTAGAAATCCCTCTAGTACTTTACAAAAATAAGTTGACATTTTTCTGAGCACTTTGATTTTTCTGTTTTGTTTGTATTCTTATTTTTCCGTGGTTATTATGCGACGTATAGATCCCGTATTTGACGAAGTTGCTGTGGAAGAAGAAGGAGAAGGATTTGAAGACTTTGAAGACCAAGCCAATCCAGGCAAGCAGCCCTTTGACCATGATACACTTGTTCCTCAGAACCCGTTTGTTTCCGATGCATGATATTAGGGTTACGATGGTAACCTAGTTGATTCCACCACATGATGCATGCTTGATCTTGATCTTGCTAAGTGCTAGATGACATGCAAATAGTTGGTCATGATGCTTATATGATGCATGTGTGATATGAACCTTCATAGTTGAAATCATTTGCATGAACCCATCGGGTGCCCCTAATGCCCGAGGGTGATGATGTGTTAGGTCATCACTTGAGAAAGAAGTGATGTGCCGGTAATATCATGTGCATGGTGGAATGATGGATTAGATTTATGTGTGACTACCGTCCCAACCAAACATGTGCAACCACACTACCCCTTATGGGACGGGGCTTTATTGATTACTTAGGTTGATACTAGCATGGTGCCCGCATTACTAGTGACGGGAAGACTTGAGGTCTTTCCCGGGACGGGGTCGTGCTTGGATAGACGACCATGACTGTTTTCACAGGGCACCGGACATACCATTGGTCCCTTCGGGTACGCGTGACATTGAAATTAGGGCAAGTCCCGTGATCTATTGTTTGTACCCGAGGGCCGTGTACCAACGAGTGGACTCTATGTTAGTGTCGTCTAAGGAAAGGTAATGACCGGGTGCTTACCCCGGGTACTTGAGGTACCGCGGGTCGTGGATGACACGGAAGTTCCCCGGATCTTGTGGGTAAAGTGCGCAACCTCTGCAGAGTGTAAAACTATTCGAATAGCCATGTCCACGGTCATGGACAGTTGGGTGGTGCTACTTAAACTATGTCCAGAATTTTACTTCATCGATGATAGTATGTGTGTGATAAGTCAAGGATGGTGACTTGACTCGATGAGTTGAATCATATTCATGTTGATATCGGTAACCTGTCTTCGAGGTTACGCGAGTTTATTGATGCATTAACTTGATGGTAGAATATTTGTTCTAGCCTTGCTAGATTGATCATTATTATTCAAATGCACTGTTACTTTGAACCACATCATGGGTTGCTTGCGAGTACATTCAAAGTACTCATTGGCTTGCCACTGGTTATTTAATTGGCCAGGCATGGAAGAACAGGATTATGAGGAAGAGTTCTTTGGAGACGAACATGAGAACTAGGACGCTATCCCAGTCAGAATGCCTGTAGGGTTAAGGCAGATGGCATGGGTTCTACCCGTTATCGAAGACTTCCGCTACTTGAGTTATTTGCTATTCAGCCCGTGAGGCTCTACCTATGTAAGACTTGTCCATAATGGCCTTAATTTGTGTAAGACTATTTGTATGGATGTAAGACTCTTGTTATTTCAGCTTCTGTGTGTTCAGTGAGCATTGATCTCTGGGATCACTGTACACGTGCATTCGGTGATCTCGACTTCTAAGTCAGGGTCCCCACAGAGCTGGTATCAGAGCCATCCTGACTGTAGGAAGCCTTAGTTAGCATGGGCGTTAGTTAGATGAGACCCCTTTTCAAAAACCTTCTGAACCTCTCTTCTTTTCTAAACCTGAGATTTCATCAGCTTATTAACCCCTCCCATTCCACCTTTGTAGATGGCCGCTGTACCCGAAGAGCACCTGACCACTGGGTTTCCCTTACTTCTCGAGGATAGCCTCCAGGAGTGTCAGTTCCACCGAGCACCCATCCTCACCTATCTTGAGCATTGGGTGAGCGACACTGAGGTGGAGTACCAAGTGGAAGTGATTGTGAAGGCAAACGATCCTCCCACAAGTTGGTTCTTCGAGGGACCCCAGATGGCAACACTACCACTCGCTGTCGAGGCTGCTGCACTCAAGGCATTAACCCGTCTCTGCAAGCTTCTTACGGAGATGGCAGCCAAGATGGCAACTCGCTTCTTACCTTACCGGAAGGAGGGTGAAGAAGAAAGCAGCGCACTAGCCCCTCCACTGAAGGAAGGACTCTCGCTTCGGTTCCAGACCTACTTCAGTCTATGTGTCGACAGGCTGGCACAAGACTTGGCCTCGGAATCAATGAAGCTTCGAGAAGAACTTCACAAGACCAAGGCACTTCTTCGTCGAGCTCAAGAGAAGGCAAATAGGATCAAGAAGGAAGGAGCACCATCTGGACAGTCCGCTATCGCACACCGAGGCGGAAGGCCCTCCGAGGATGTATCTTCCAAGGGTGAAGAACCACCTCGGCGACGCCGGATGACAGCAAGGGAATATCGCAAGCTTTTCCCTGCACCACCGACAAAGCACCGTCGTATCCAACTCCTCCACTCCCCCACTCCCTCAAGCGACAAGGGAGCCCAGACAGATGAAGACAAGGAGGAAGACCCAGAAGAGCTGGAATACGCGACCGAGCATTCCGCCGCTTAGGCATTATTCGCTACTCGGATATGCCAGTTGTAACCCCTACGGTAGGATAGGTCGTGTAACCCCTATGCGCAGTCGAGTCCTTGTATGGTTCATATGAAACCATCTAGTGTTTGCTTTTGTTGTGTCTGGATGTATGTCGTATTCTTCCTTCGGGAATGTGTAAACGACTACATCACCCATTTGGATCTTAATGAATGTGTTTTGGCCTTACGGCCCCTGCATGATTTGATTTAGTGTCACACCCACCCCCTTACTACGCACCCATCTATCTTGCTTTCCCTCTTCCGAGTCATGAGACCTTTTGCCGCTCTAACAGGATGCCTGTTGTAACTCGTACTGGTACCTCTACCCAGTAGCCCGAAGCCGGAGCATCCTCTCAGCCAGAGGCAGGCCACGACCAAACCAACGACCAAGCTCCACCACCACCTCCTCCAAGCATGGACATGGCTCAGCTTCTCCAAGCTTTCCGAGAGGAACGCCAAGCCAACACTGCAGCTCTTCAGCTGATTGCTCAAGCTGTCACCAACAACCGCCAGCCGGCGGGGAATGGCAACGGACGTTCCACGTTGGCAGAGTTCAAGAAGCATGCACCGCCAACCTTCATCGAGACTGCAGAACCCCTGGAT
Source organism: Secale cereale (assembly GCA_902687465.1). Lineage (NCBI taxonomy): Eukaryota > Viridiplantae > Streptophyta > Magnoliopsida > Poales > Poaceae > Secale > Secale cereale. The sequence continues at coordinate 371,896,795 of LR738714.1, read as the reverse complement.
GCAGACGACTGGGTCCGTTCCATTGAGGAAATACTGGAACTAGTCAGATGCACCGAAGACCGCGAGAAGGTGGCTTATGCAGCCCACTGCCTCGGGGGAACTGCTAGAGCTTGGTGGGATGGATTCAAGGTCATGCATGCTGAACAAGACATCATTTAGGTTAACTTCAAAACGGAATTCCGCAAGGCCCACATTCCTTCCGGAATCATGGCTATCAAAAAGCATGAGTTCCGAGCCCTGAAGCAAGGAAGTGGCACTGTCAAGGAGTACATGCAGAAGTTCAGTGTTCTGTCAAGGTATGCCCCTGAGGATGTCAGCACTGATGCTGCCAAAAGGGAGCGCTTCATGGAAGGCCTCAATCAGACTCTGCAATACTCGCTTGTCGTGTGCGACTGCCCGTCTTTCCCTGACCTGGTGAACAAGGCACTTATGCTTGAAGACAAGCGGCGTGCTTTGGAAGACACTCGCAAGTGCAAGTTGGTCAGTAAGGGAAGTTCCAGCAACCAGTAGCCTCGTCCGTGGCAGTCAGCCCCGGCCAAGCCAACCTATCAGCAGCCAAGAGTTCCTGCACCTCGTGCCAATCCTCAGCCTCAGCAGTATGCCAACCCCAGGCCAGCTTTCAACCCCAATACCAGTGGTGGCAACAATATCAATCCAAACCAAGTCACTTGCTTTAGATGTTGTCAGCCCGGACACATCTCAAGGGTGTGCCCCAACAAGAAGCCTGATGCCCCGCGCCCCAATGCGCAGAACCAGGGACAAGGCCGTGGAATGCCACCAAGGAACCCAGCTCCTCGCAATCCACCGAACTATGGGAAGGGGTGTGTGAATCACGTCACTGCTGAAGAAGCCCAGGAAGACCCGGACGTCGTGCTGGGTACGTTCCTTGTCAACTCAGCACCTGCAATTGTCTTGTTTGATTCTGGAGCAACGCATTCATTTGTCACTCAAAGATTTGCATTAAAAAGTGGCATGACCCCTACACCCCTGAATAACCCTATGGTGGTACAAACCCCCAGAGCCGAGATGAGAGCCAAGTGTAAAGGAGTCGGTATTACCATTAACGGTGTAGATTTCCTAGCAGACCTTATCATCCTGATATCGCAAGGCTTGGATGTGATCTTAGGGATGGATTGGCTCAGTAAGCACCAAGGCTTGTTAGACTGTGCCAATCGGACAGTCACTGTGACCAATGACCAAGGAGTCGAAGTCAAGTTTGCTCCCAACTCCTCTTCCGCTCAAGCCGCTAAAGTCAATTGTCTGTCTGAAGTTGGGCTAGATCAAGTACGGGTGGTATGTGAGTATCCTGATATCTTTCTGGATGAACTACCGGGAATGCCCCCTGACCGTGACATTGAGTTCATCATCGAGCTCGTGCCCGGAGCAGGACCCATCTATAAGAAGCCTTATAGAATGGGGACGGAAGAATTAGCCGAGTTGAAGAAGCAGCTGGAAGAGCAACTAAGGAAGGGATTTATCCGCCCAAGTGCCTCCCCTTGGGGATCTCCTGTTCTGTTTGTGGCCAAGAGGGACGGTACCATCCGCTTATGCATTGACTATCGTTCCCTCAATGAAGTTACAATCAAGAACAAGTACCCACTTCCCAAGATCGAAGATCTGTTTGATCAGCTCAGCGGAGCCAAGGTATTCTCCAAGATCGACCTCAGATCTGGGTACTACCAGCTAAAGATCAGACCCCAAGATATTCCGAAGACGGCATTCGTAACCAGATATGGCCTGTACGAGTGCACGGTCATGTATTTTGGGTTAACCAATGCCCCAGCTTACTTCATGTATCTCATGAATAAAGTCTTCATGGAATATTTGGACAAGTTTGTTGTCGTCTTCATTGATGACATTCTTGTGTTCTCGAAGTCGGAGGAAGAGCACGAACAGCATCTGAGGATGGTCCTAGACAAGCTTCGTGAGCACCAACTGTATGCCAAATTCAGCAAGTGTGAGTTCTGGCTGCATAAAGTTGGATTCTTAGGTCATGTCTTGACCGAGGAAGGATTATCTGTTGACCCTGCAAAGATCGAAGCTGTGACCCAATGGCAATCTCCAACGACTGTCAAGGAAGTCAGAAGCTTCCTCGGACTAGCGGGCTATTACCGCAAGTTCGTGGAAGGATTCTCTAGCATTGCACGACCAATGACTCAGCTCCTCAAGAAGGACAAGAAGTTCGAGTGGACGCCAAAATGCAAAGAGAGCTTCCAAGAGCTCAAGAAGAGATTGACCACCGCCCCAGTTCTGGCAACACCTGATATTCACAAGGAGTTCGTGATATATTGTGATGCCTCTCGAACCGGATTGGGAAGCGTTCTGATGCAAGAAGGCCGCGTCATAGCATACCTCTCCAGGCAGCTACGACCCCATGAGGAGAACTACGCTACTCACGATCTTGAGCTAGCGGCAGTAGTTCATGCCTTGAAGACATGGCGGCATTACCTCCTAGGGAAACGGTGTGAGATTTACACAGACCACAAAAGTCTGAAGTACATTTTCACCCAAAAGGAATTGAACATGAGGCAACGGAGATGGTTGGAACTCATCAAAGACTATGACCTCAGTGTTCAGTATCACCCTGGGAAGGCCAACGTGGTGGCCGATGCCTTAAGCAGGAAGGCTTGCTCTTTGAATGCCGTTATTCAAGAAAGGCAGCCAGCCTTGTTTAAGGAGATCGAACAATTCAGTTTGGAATTGTTCACCCCTGGATTTCTGGATCATTTGGAAGTCATACCGACCCTGATGGACGACGTCAAGAAGGCACAAAATGGACACGCAAGCATCGAAGGTATCAAGAAGAAGATGAAGCTGGGCAAGGCCCCAGGATTCTCCGATGACGAGCACGGGATTTTTTGGTACAAAGGTCGCATCTGCGTACCAAACGACACCAAGCTAAAGACGTTGATTCTGCAAGAAGCCCACGACACCCCGTATTCCATCCACCCCGGAGGAACCAAGATGTACCAAGACTTGAAGGCACGATTCTGGTGGCACGGTATGAAAAGAGAGATTGCAACCTATGTTGCAAAGTGTGATGTGTGCCAAAGGGTCAAGGCTGAATATCAGCGACCTGCTGGATTGCTTCAACCACTCAAGGTTCCTGAGTGGAAGTGGGATAAAGTCGGAATGGACTTCATCACTGGATTACCAAGGTCGAATAGAGGACATGACTCTATCTGGGTCATAGTCGATCATTTGACCAAAGTGGCCCACTTCATTCCTGTCAAGACCACTTATGATGGCAACCGGCTGGCAGCTCTCTACATCGACCGAATCGTAAGTCTTCACGGTGTTCCCAAGGAGATTGTGTCAGATCGAGGAACCCAGTTCACCTCTAGGTTCTGGAAGAAGTTCCAAGCAGCCCTGGGAACCAAGTTGTCTTTCAGCACAGCTTTCCACCCACAGACCGGAGGTCAAACAGAGCGAGTCAATCAGATTCTCGAAGACATGCTCCGAGCCTGTGTCCTGGCGTATGGAGCCAAGTGGGAAGACTGTCTCCCTTTTGCCGAGTTCTCCTATAACAACAGTTACCAGTCAAGCCTTCAGATGGCACCATTTGAGGTGTTGTACGGACGCAGATGTCGCACACCCCTCAACTGGTCAGAGACTGGAGAAGGATTAGTCTTTGGACCGGATAATCTCTGCGCAGCAGAAGAGCAAGTCCAACTAGTCAGAGAGCGATTAAAGGCAGCCAAGTCAAGGCAGAAGAGTTATGCTGACACTCGACGTCGGAACATGAGTTTCCATGTCGGGGACCATGTGTACCTGCGGGTAACTCCTCTGAAGGGAACCAAGCGTTTCCACGTCAAGGGGAAGCTCGCACCAAGGTTCATTGGACCCTTTGAGATCACTGCACGATGAGGAGAAGTGGCTTACCAGTTGGAACTACCACCTGAGCTATCCGATGTGCACAATGTATTCCATGTGTCACAACTCCGGAAATGTCTCCAAGTTCCAGACAAGCCCAATCTCTACAAGGATGTGGATCACCAAGCCATTGATCTGCAGCCTGATTTGACCTACCGCGAGAAGCCCATTCGCATTCTAGACGAAGCAGAACGACGTACGCGAAGCCGTACCATCAAGTACTTCAAGGTCCAGTGGAGCAACCACACCGAAGCAGAAGCAACCTGGGAACGAGAAGACTATCTTAGATCCGAGTTTCCCGACCTCTTTTAAGCCCTAGTTTAGGAATCTCCGGGACGAGATTCTTGTAAGGGGGGTAGGTCTGTCACACCCTGCATTTTGTAACATGTTATTTGTATCTTTGAAGCATGAAAATTTGGACCAGCAATTTTTTTTAGCATCATTTGGCTTTTATTTGGAATTGAGTTTTCTTCATGTGCTTTTTCATGTGCTCATTAAAGTCAACTATGACCTCTTGTAGAATTCATCTCCGTACCCAAAACTTCTGCCCAATGATCATGCCAAGTGTTATATAACAGTATAGTATTTTCTTACAAAATTAATTTGGCCAAAAAGTATTTTATAAATTTAGTTTTCCAAAAACCCCTGAATTGAGATTTGCACTGCAAGTACTTGATTTAGGGTGAGAAAATTATTTCAAAAAGTTTATTTGAGACCTAGTAGTCATAGGACTCCCAGAAACCACAAAGGTATAATTTTAAAAGTTATTTTCCTATTTTATTTAAAAGCTTTTTCTTAAGGCCAGAAATGGTCTTTAATAGGGGAAAATTATTTAACTATTTCAAAATTATTTGCCAAAATTCAGAGAGACTCAGAGGACATATATTGTCCATATATAAGAGTTTCCACACTTGGTCATGTTCAAAATAATGGGCTAAACCCTCTAAAATCCTTTCTGGATATTTCAAGCTTTTGAAATATTTACAAAGGAAATATTCTCCAAAAATTCCAGGGAAATTCTATCATGTCATATATGACATATTTGATGATCTTGCCAAGTCCCATGCCTTGGGAAGCAAGAAAACATCCTCAAACCCCTTCATAACCATTATGTCCATATTTGAAGTTTGAGCAACTTTACATTGCCAAACTTGTCCAAATGCTCTCAAACTTGGTGCACATGCTAGAATGACCTAATAAGGCATCTATACCAAATGGCACAAGATTTGGAATAGAGCAACTTGATCAGATCACCTCAAAACCCTTTCTGTTCAAATGCAAATTTGAACAACTTTACATTACCAACTTTTTATCTGGAGCTTCAAACTTTGTGGGCATGATCAATACCCCAAATAATGATGCTACACCAAGTGGTGCATCAAGGGGAGATGATTAGCTTGACTCAATCAAGATGAAACTGTTTCTGTTGATTTCTAGGGTTCACCAAAGTTACATTGGCTAGTTTCTTCAAATGAGCCCAAATTTGGTGAAGCACCCTATTTTCTCATGTCTTTCAACCCTGTTAAGTGCCATATCAAGTGGAGGTCATTTACTTGACCAAACACTGATCAAACACCTTCTGGCTTTTTACTAAAAACTCCAACTTGATCACTTTCACTCTTCTCCATGGCCTCAACTTTTTACCACCTGATCATTGAGTTACTAGCTACCTCCAGTAACTTCCCCAGCACCCCAGCTCCATGATTGAGGGGTGAAAGCCCTGTTTTACCTTGCTGGACAGCAGGTTTTCACCATTTCACCAGCATCTCCACTCTCTCTCAGCATCTCCAGGGAATCCAAGGCCTCAGGCCAATTCTTTACTCTCCCCCTGACCTTCTAGACGCTGCTGGACACGTTGGTTTTGACCAGGACGGCGAGAGCGCGGCGATGCCAGCCAAACGCGCGCTCTGGAGCACGCAACAGTGCAGACAAGCACTGTGGCTTCGGCCAATCGCTGACCCCGACAGCCTCGGGCCTCCCCCTTCGCGCCAGTCGAGGCATCTCGACGTCCGCAACCTCCCCGGCGCTGTCCCCCCTCCTCCTGCGCCCTCCAGTGGTCGTCGTCGCACGCGCGCTGGCCGCCCGCGACGGCCACTCTGCTGCTTCACACGCGAGCACGCTCCAGACGCTCCTCCGCTCCTCCTCTCACTTCTACTGGACGTGGAGATCGTCCAGGAACTCCACGGACTCATTCCCTTGGCCTTCCGTGCGCTGTAGCCTCGAGCCGGAGCTCGCCGGCGCACTGGACCACGGGCCTCCGTCGAACTCCTATATATAGCCCCTCCCGAGCCTCTCCAGCAGCACCACCAGCCTCACTCCTCTCCACTGAGCACCCCAGCACCTTTAGTTCGACCCCAGGAGGTCCCAGTACTCGGGATCGACCGGAGCGCCGCCGCGTCGGGCCGCCGGTGATCTCGTGGTACGAGCCTCCCCTGCCTCTCCTTTCACCTGATTCGGAACCGCCGTGCTCCACTGACCTTTTCCCCCTTGTTTCCTCCTCCGTTTGCAGTCGGAAACGACCAGAGCCACCACCTCCCGACGAGCTTCCTCCGTCCCACCTCGTCGCCGGCAAATCGGACCTCCCCGGCGTGCCGCACCACCCCCACTGCAACTGCCACTCGACGCTGAGTCCATCCCTGGCCTCCGTTGCCGTCGCCGTGGCCGGAAAACTCGCCGGTGAGCTCGTCGTCGTCGTGGCCGCAAGGTTGGAGATGACAGGCGGGCCCCGCCTGTCATCCCCACACCTCTCTCCACCTCCTCTCTGTCACTAACCCACGGGACCCGCCCATCAGGTTTAAAAACCTGACGTGCGCGCGCAGGCTCCCGTGCGGCTGGGCTGGACCGCCCTGGGCCGTGCACTGTGGCCTCTCTGGCCCAATTGCACAGGTCTTTTTATTCTTTTTCTTTTCTGTAAATGTTTTAAACATTTCTATAGAAAAGAATAATGATCCAAATTAAATAATTCCAACTCCTAAAATCTTGTAATATTCCAACCTATTTAATGGTACCACTTTCATTCAAATCCATGAAACTTTGCTGTACTGTTCAAATTTAAATTCAAATTTGGGCAGTAATACTCCTGTTCAAAAATCAATATATTCCATTCTGTTACTCCAAAACTCCAACTGAGATTTTTCCCCACCTTAGAAATCCCTCTAGTACTTTACAAAAATAAGTTGACATTTTTCTGAGCACTTTGATTTTTCTGTTTTGTTTGTATTCTTATTTTTCCGTGGTTATTATGCGACGTATAGATCCCGTATTTGACGAAGTTGCTGTGGAAGAAGAAGGAGAAGGATTTGAAGACTTTGAAGACCAAGCCAATCCAGGCAAGCAGCCCTTTGACCATGATACACTTGTTCCTCGGAACCCGTTTGTTTCCGATGCATGATATTAGGGTTACGATGGTAACCTAGTTGATTCCACCACATGATGCATGCTTGATCTTGATCTTGCTAAGTGCTAGATGACATGCAAATAGTTGGTCATGATGCTTATATGATGCATGTGTGATATGAACCTTCATAGTTGAAATCATTTGCATGAACCCATCGGGTGCCCCTAATGCCCGAGGGTGATGATGTGTTAGGTCATCACTTGAGAAAGAAGTGATGTGCCGGTAATATCATGTGCATGGTGGAATGATGGATTAGATTTATGTGTGACTACCGTCCCAACCAAACATGTGCAACCACACTACCCCTTATGGGACGGGGCTTTATTGATTACTTAGGTCAATACTAGCATGGTGCCCGCATTACTAGTGACGGGAAGACTTGAGGTCTTTCACGGGACGGGGTCGTGCTTGGATAGACGACCATGACTGTTTTCACAGGGCACCGGACACATCGTTGGTCCCTTCGGGTACGCGTGACATTGAAATTAGGGCAAGTCCAGTGATCTATTGTTTGTACCCGAGGGCCGTGTACCAACGAGTGGACTCTATGTTAGTGTCGTCTAAGGAAAGGTAATGACCGGGTGCTTACCCCGGGTACTTGAGGTACCGCGGGTCGTGGATGACACGGAAGTTCCCCGGATCTTGTGGGTAAAGTGCGCAACCTCTGCAGAGTGTAAAACTATTCGAATAGCCGTGTCCACGGTCATGGACAGTTGGGTGGTGCTACTTAAACTATGTCCAGAATTTTACTTCATCGGTGATAGTATGTGTGTGATAAGTCAAGGATGGTGACTTGACTCGATGAGTTGAATCATATTCATGTTGATATCGGTAACCTGTCTTCGAGGTTACGCGAGTTTATTGATGCATTAACTTGATGGTAGAATATTTGTTCTAGCCTTGCTAGATTGATCATTATTATTCAAATGCACTGTTACTTTGAACCACATCATGGGTTGCTTGCGAGTACATTCAAAGTACTCATTGGCTTGCCACTGGTTATTTAATTGGCCAGGCATGGAAGAACAGGATTATGAGGAAGAGTTCTTTGGAGACGAACATGCAAACTAGGACGCTATCCCAGTCAGAATGCATGTAGGGTTAAGGCAGATGGCATGGGTTCTACCCGTTATCGAAGACTTCTGCTACTTGAGTTATTTGCTATTCAGCCCGTGAGGCTCTACCTATGTAAGACTTGGCCATAATGGCCTTAATTCGTGTAAGACCATTTGTATGGATGTAAGACTCTTGTTATTTCAGCTTCTGTGTGTTCAGTGAGCATTGATCTCTGGGATCACTGTACACGTGCATTCGGTGATCTCGACTTCTAAGTCGGGGTCCCCACAAAGGGCTTGCCTCCCGGTGAGCCTGCACAGCGGTCTGCTCACACACCTCCCTGTCAGCCAGCGCAGCGGTCTGCTCGCATGCCTCCCGTTGGCTCACACGCTTGCTCGGACAGCACGTGCCGATGAGAAGCGGGACTCATGGCGGCACGTAAACGCCCACGGTTTCAATAGTGAAAGCATTTGCCTTAACGTGATAGGTCTTTGTTCCAAAATACCTCGGCTCTTCATTTGTGCAACGTGTCATAAGCAGCTTGTCTCAAATTAAAGAAAAAAATTACGAAGTAATATTTGTGCCATATCACGTGACCATGCTCAGTTTCAAGAATTTATGGTCACTTTTGGTTTTTCTGAAATTTAAGATCCAGGATTCGAAAAAATATCATAACCTGCATCATGCAATAAATTTTCAAGCCATACATCTGTCATGTGGTATTTCTTAAGAAAGGATTTGGTCAAACATTTTGCTTAATGTGTGTACCACGCACGCCACCAGAAGGACACGAGCCCGGGTTTTTTTAGGATCAACACGAGCCAAGGTCTGGCTGGTACGCCCTTGGGTCCTACCATTCGAGAATACGAAAGGAACCTTTTAAATTGCCGAACGAATCTATGTGTATTACAATGCCCGTATTTTCCTTGCAAATACTAATCTCAACATGGTAATTGATTTATGACGAGTTGTTGAATTAGAGTGAGTTTGTGATATAGTGATCTCAACATGGATTTCACATTTCATGGTATCCCCGGTAAGTTTTTCAATGCAAATTCAAATTTAAAAGATGAACAATACGGAGGTGAGAAAACTTTGTATGTATCCAGCATATGACCACACACACACACACACACACACAGACACCCACACACGAACACAACAACAATCTAATAAGTACAGTGCATCTATTTTTCCAAACCATGCATGTATGACACGAATTCAAAAATACTCCTTCTGTTCCTAAATATTAGTCTTTTAGAGTTTTCAACAAGCGACTACATACGGAGCAAAATGAGTGAATCTACACTCTAAAATATGTCTATATACATCCGTATGTGCCAGTCCACTTGAAATCTCTATTAAGACTAATATTTAGGAACGAAGGGAGTAAAATGTAAGACATGTATGGTCCTCAATTCAATATTTAAAATGAACATGAAACTGAAACATGAATATTAAGTCTAGTACTATAGTACATGCAAATGTTGTGTTTAATTATGCAGAGCTATGATTGTCGGGGGTCACCCCCTCGACCTTAGATAAAATTGTGAAGCTCTGTTTAGGGTTGTTTAGATTATATTTGTCCCCACCCTCCCAACCACCGATTGGTTGTACACCCCCACCCCTCCTCCCTCGGAGAATATCATGTGCCCCCATACCTTAGATATGCCGATACGAGTTGCTTGGAGCTTGTAGATCTGAGATATAGCAGATCACATGATGTCTTAATATTTTTCCAGGAAACCTTGATGAGTTTGAGAATTGCACACAATTTGTACAAAAACTACTCAGATGCCCTTGGATCCCATATCCAACGACCTCGAAGCTCGTATCACCGAAGCATCTAAGATGAAGGAGGACATCATATTCTCCTGTATGTAAGAATACCATGTGCTACCACACCTTAGATGCTTTGGTGATACAAGCTCTTCGGAGCCGTTGGATTTGTGATCCAACACCTCCTCGGTGGTTCGAATGGTTTTTTGCAGAAAAGCCCCCAAAGAGTCCGGCCACTGCTTACAAGCACAAAGACTGCTCAGATGCCATTGGATCTTAGATCAAACGACCTCGAAGCTCGTATCACCGTAGCATCCAAGATGCGAGAGCACCTTATGTTTTCTCGCACGGGAGAATATGAGGTGCTCCCGCACCGTAGATTCTATGGTGATACGAGTTTACGGAGATCTAACGGCCCACAGTAGGAGGTTTGAATATTTTTGCAATATACGGCTGAGAGAGTTTGGGAATTGCGCAGAATTGATCATACGACCTAGATGCTCATATCACCGTAGCGGGTAATTAAGCTACAGGGAGCACCTAATATGAGCAATGGGTAGCCGTTGGATCCGACATGCAGCGGCACACACGAGGCCTGAATGTTTTATTTGCAAAAAAAACCTTTGGAGAGTTTGGAAATTGCGCATAATTACAAAGACTACTCCCAAGCCATTGGATCTCACTTCCAACGGTATAAAAACTCATATCACCATAGCATCTAAGCTGCGGGGTGGATGTGATATTCTATGCCGCTGTCATTTTTTTTCGTAAACTTGCAAAATACATGTAACTTGTGCCTTTACTTGTCTAACCGTGCAAAGCGTTTGTTCACATCCTACACTGAAATATCGGAACAACACACGGGGGTCCCACTTGTCATTAATCAAATTTGGACCTAAAACTAACAAATATGAAAGACGAGATTCGAACTGGCAACCTGGACTACAAAGCATAAGTCGATAGCCCGAAACAAAAACAGTTGTTGGCTTTGTCCAATAACTTGATTTTATATAGTATTACGTTGAGTAGAGTAGAGGGAGTGCCTCGTCAACACGTGCATGACCGTTGACTCACTTACTGGTGGGTCCCAGGCCTGTGATCTCTCTCTTCTCTCCATCGTCTAACCTTTGCACGGGCACACAAGAAGAGCGGTGCTAGCTTGCCGTGGTGTTATTACAACTAAAAAAGCTTGGAAAATAGAAGAATCGCCTAGAACAAGAGACGTTGTGGCTGGTCGAGGCGGAGCTAACCACACCTATCCTCCATGCCATGTTAGCATGATGAAGATGTGTGGCTAGTGGGGTGATTTCGACCGACTCGCTGGGTCCCGAGGTCGAACCATAGGTACTACGTCTGCTACAGTAAATTTTTACACGCACATTTTTCCTCCGTGCCGAGACATGGCACACCCAACCGCACTGTTTCGGGTTCCTCCCGGGTGGTGCACGCATATATTCTTCCTGATGTGGGACGCCCTATCGCACGTTTTTGCCGAAGCAAGTAAATGATTCGTCAAATCACGAAAGATCACTTTTCCCGCCGAGTACATCAGTGAAGCACGGTGGCTACCTAGTTGGTCTAGTTCGACCAATTAGCTAGGCCGCCGCCACATTTGTTTTTTCACACCTTTTTATCTACTTGTCGGCAGGAAAATTTAAATATCCACCGCCGTGTTGCTCTGGTGTTTGAGTGCGGCAGGATTTTCAATTTTTTGATTGATGGGAGCATGCGCGGCAGGATTTTTAACTTTTTTGATTGACGGGAGCACGCGTGGCAGTAATTAGTCACGATGACTCCGCCTGTAAAACCCACTGCTCCCTGATGTGAGAAGTCGTCGACTAGTGTTTTACCATGGTGAAAACCAAAAGATTCCCCGCTCCTCGGCTGGCTCCCTCCGCCTTCCCGTAGATTGCATTGCCTTTCAGCCGTTTCGCCCCCTGCATCACCAACGTCGTGCGCCTCGAGAAGCAAAGGGACTTCGGTGGTGTTTAGGCGCCCTCTGCATGGGCATTTCCATGTCTCGGCGCAACATGACCGTTGGATCAAACTCAGATGGTGCAGATCAGTCATTGTAGCACAAAGCGTGTGGGTGTGTTTGGTTGCATTCTCATCTCAATATACTCCTCAGTCTAGGTGTGTAAGTCACCTTACGAAAACGAAATAATCCCAAAACACTTAGGCACGGTACATTAACTCCCTCCCCATTTCTTGTTTTGTGACATATCAACCAATAAGAGACGTGGGCCGTGCATGCTTTCAATGACTTGAGACTAATATACATGACATGCAATGGTTAGTTCATTGCATGCAATGCTATTAATTGGCAAAAAGACATTAAATTTTCTCGTTTTCTTCTCCGCCTTGGTCGCAGTGCACAACGTAAGATAACTTACACACCTAGACGGAGGGAGTAGTTGTTTCCTCTTCGTGTATTTGTGTTAACCTACTAGTGTGGACTCATGCACCCTTCATGCACTCTGGCAAACACCCAAAAGTGGGTCGAGAAGGGAACTTTTGCTCCCATCCCGTGCACCCTTCACACAGCTCGCCTAACACTATTTGTGCTTCATATGGTTCATGTTTCATGGAGTACTGTAGCACCGTACTCTCCATGCGCTGTAGACCTAGTTCTGTTAACATTGATCTCACCGTTCATTCTCGACCCGAACTGTCGAGAAAGCGGTACTATGTTACTACATTACTGTTCATATAGTTGACATGCACACAACATCATTTGTTGTCGTCATATCTTACTACACTACCAACAAGATTATGTAGTACTGACGTATGAACCAGTGCACATGCCTAGTAGTAGGAGCACTATGTATGTTCATGTGGCTGCCGTGTTTCGCACTCCTCCATCGTAAGAGTGGAAACGCTTGCTGTAATCATTTTTTTCCTTCAGAAAAAACAGTGGACACACTCTACCGTGCGCATCCTCCTCCAGCCATGCACTAAATTACTCACTTTCGCCGACGTGTGGGACAGCCAGCATCAGGGTCCACCAGCCACGCACTAAATTACTCTACCCCGATCGAAGTGCCACAGTAATGCCCAATGAGCCATCAAATCACAAAACCCCCTCCTTTCCAGTAGTAAGTTGGACGGACGAAGCAACCATTATTTCACTCTTCTCTCTCAGCTTCCTCTCTACCCAACTCGCTTCTCCCTCATCTTGTTCCTCATTTCTTCAAGAAAACCCCGACCTGCTTCTGCCATTGTTCTTTTCTCCCAAAGAAGGAAAGGTGAGCGCATCAATGGTGTTGATTCCGGCCAAGGCCCGGTCTTGCAACCTCGAGACTGATCCTATAACTCCCTCTCTTTTCTTCTTTTGGGTTTGTGATTATGGTTTCTTTTCTTTTATTTCTATTTGACAGTTTCTTGATGGATGCTGGAGCACCGGCCGAAGTGACGTCTATGGCTCTGGACAAAACCGTCGAGGCTCATGGTACGAAGAAGCGCAAGCACCCTGCCGAGACTACCGCAGACAAGCTCAAATCCATCGCCATGTCCAAGCCCCCTCTCCGGGATCTCTCATTAAGCAAGTCCAGGTAATATCTCTTCTTGGCGATCTTTTTCTCGATCTTGATTGTGTTTTATCATCTAACACGCAATACTAGTACTAGTAGTACAACTTTCTGGGTGATCTTTCATGTGATTTTTGTGTGCCAAATGACGGTTCTAAATTCCTCTTTTGACCAAAACATGCGAGAGTTTGACACTGATTTCTTATAGATTACTTTCAACTACTCCCTCTGTCCCAAATTTCTTGTCTTAGATTTTTCTAGATACGGATGTATCTAATACTAAAATGTGACTTGATACATCTGTATCTAGACAAATCTAAGACAAGAATTTTGGGATGGAGAGAGTACTTTATGAACATCAATGCTACCTTTGAAGAGGGTATATTTGCCTCAGTAACTTGTGTTATGGATATTGCAAGTAATCCCTCTGCTCTCATGCCTTTGAAGACATGTTCTAGTGTCTTTGTTCACTCATTTCTCTGCGTATATGTAGTCATATATGGAGTATAATATCAAAAATCATCTTATATTTCAGAATGGAGGTAGTAATAAAATATGGTTTCTGTTTGAATTAGAACCAAGTCCGCGGTGGAGTTGAAGTTCTCAAAGTCATGCCGTGTGAACTGGAAGACCTGAGGATGAGTTCTACTGCTAAACTATCCAGTACATTTGTCCTTGTCGGCACATGTCCTGAACTAGTGTTTTCCTGTAGCATTGTTGTCAGGCGTGTTATCAAGGCTGTACTTGACCAAAATATTTCCTGGCTGTGCCTTCGATTACGAAGGGTGTGGTTCTTGTAAAGCTTCCCAACAAATCTGATGCGGCTTGTCTTCATGATCATGTTTATGAGTGGAAAGACCACTCTGTTAGGTTCTCCAAGGTTGACGAGATGGTGATGGTGCATGTAGACTGATACATCTCTATCGTATCTATAATTTTTGATTGTTCCATGCCAATATTCTACAACTTTTATATACTTTTAGCAATTTTTATACTATTTTTTGGGACTAACATAATGATCCGGTGCCCAATGCCAGTTTCTATTTGTTGCATGTTTTTTATTTCGCAGAATATCCATATTAAACGGAGTCCAAACGGAATACAAACGGGCGGAGATTTTTTTGGAATATATGTGCATTTTGGGAAGCAGAACCAACATGAGACGATGCCCGAGTGGGCCACGAGGCAGGGGGCGCGCCCACCAGGGGCAGGCGCACCTTGAGCCCTTGTGACCACACCGTAAGGCGGTAGCTGCCCTTCTTCCTCCGCAAGAAAGCTAATATCCGGATAAAAATCATGTCAAAAAATCAGCCCAATCGGAATTACGGACCTCCGGGAATATAAGAAATGGTGAAGGGACAAAAATTGGGGACGCGGAAATAGAGAGAGACAGAGAGACAGATCCAATCTCGGAGGGGCTCTCGCCCCTCCGCCGCCATGGAGGCCATGGACCAGAGGGGAAACCCTTCTCCCACCTAGGGAGAAGGTCAATGAAGAAGAAGAAGGAGGGGGGCTCTCACCCCCTCGCTTCCGGTGGCACCGAAGTGCCACCGGGGCCATCATCGTGTGACGGCGATCTACACCAACACCTCCGTCATCTTCACCAACATCTCCATCACCTTCCCCCATCTATCTACATCGGTCCACTCTCCCGCAACCCGCTGTACCCTCTACTTGAACATTGTGCTTTATGCTTCATATTATTATCCAATGATGTGTTGCCATCCTATGATGTCTGAGTAGATTATCGTTGTCCTATCAGTGATTGGTGAATTTCTATGATTGATTTAAATTCCTTATGGTTATGTTGTTGTCCTTTGGTGCCCATCATATGAGCGCGCACGTGGATGACACCATAGAGTTAGTTGTATGTTGATTGGACTACGTATTGGAGGGCAAGAGTGACAGAAGCTTCAACCTAGCATAGAAATTGATGCATACAAGATTGAAAGGGGACCAATATATCTTAATGCTATGGTTGGGTTTTACCTTAATGAATGTTAGTAGTTGCGGATGCTTGCTAATAGTTCCAATCATAAGTGCATAGAATTCCAAGTAAGGGATGGCATGCTAGTAGTGGCCTCTCCCACATAAAACTTGCTATCGGTCTAGTAACGTAGTCAATTGCTTAGGGGCAATTTCGCAACTCCTACCACCACTTTTACACACTCGCTATCACTAACTTCATTGCTTCTTTATCTTAACAGCCCCTAGTTTATATTTACCTGCTCTTTATATTCTTGCAAACCTATCCAACAAAAACTACAAAGTACTTCTAGTTTCATTCTTGTTCTAGGTAAAGTAAACGTCAAGCGTGCGTAGAGTTGTATCGGTGGTCGATAGAACTTGAGGGAATATTTGTTCTACCTTTAGCTCCTTATTGGGTTCGACACTCTTACTTATCGAAAGAGGCTACAACTGATCCCCTACACTTGTGGGTTATCAAGACCTTTTTCTGGCGCCGTTGCCGGGGAGCAATAGCGTGGGGTGAATATTCTCGTGTGTGCTTGTTTGCTTTATCACTAAGTAGATTTTATTTGTTGTCCTAAGTTGTTTTCTATCTTTAGTTATGGGTAGGAAATGCAAAATACCAAAAAAATGCGGTACCTACTGAACCAATGGTTGAAGAACCACACAAAATGTATCACACTACTGAAGCTTATTACTTGGATCATCTTCGATCCCTTTATGCTCGGGCTGAAACCCCAACTAGCTTAGTTGAGGGAAAATCTTTAGATGAGCATGCTTGTTATGTGCGACACCGCATATCTGAAAAGGGGAACTTTTATGGGATCAAATTCATCGTTTGCAATGCTATGCTTGGAATTTATGTGAATTTTTTTATTTTACTTGTTGTTCTGAAGACCCTACGAAAAACCTTCCCTATCAATGTGAGTTTAGTGATAATGGAATCGTATCATCGTATGCTAAGGGTGTTTATAGTTACTATGATGTTCAACAAATTGAAGAATTTGTTGCTTTTAAGGGTGCTTATGAAATTTCTTCTTTGATTGAAAAGTATGATGCTACTCTTTACAAATCTGAAAATTTTGCCATATTCAAATATTGTTATGTTAATTTTGCTTCTAATGCATATGTTAAACCATATATTGAGGACTACTATGTTGTCCAAGAAGAGACTAATATTTTTGCAGGAGTCTATGGAATAAGAAATTGATGACATTTTGAGCTCATTAGATGAAAAAGATGACGAGGAGAGCGAAGAACAAAAGGAGGAAGAGCGGATTAGCTACCCGTGTCCACCTTCTAATGAGAGTAACTCTTCAACTAATACATTGTTTAATTTCCCTTCGTGCTTACCGAAGGACGAATGCAATGATGATTGCTATGATCCCTTGGATTCTTTTGAAATATCCCTTTTTGATAATGCTTGCTATGCTTGTGGCCAAGATGCCAATATGAATTATGCTTATGGAGATGAACTTGCTATAGTTACTTAGGTTAAACATGAGATTGTTGCTATTGCACCCATGCATGATAGTCCTATTATCTTTTGGAGTTCTCCAAACTACACTATATCGGAGAAGTTTGCACTTATTAAGGATTATAATGATGGGTTGCCTTTTTCCGTTACACATGATGATTTTGATGAGTATAATATGCATGTGCTTGCTGCTCCTACTTGCAATTATTATGAGAGAGGAACTACATCTCCGCATCTCTATGTTTCCAACCCGATAAAATTGCAAGAAACTGCTTATACTATGCATTGGCCTTTACTTGATGTGCATGAATTGTTCTTGTATGACATGCCTATGCATAGGAAGAGGGTTAGACTTCGTTGTTTCATCACACATATCACTTTGTGTTCACTAATAAATGCCAAATGCTAATTAAAATTGGCTTTGATATACCTTGGGATCCGGGTGGATCCATTACTTGAGCACTATATGGCTAGCTTAATGGCTTTAAAGAAAGCGCTGCCAGGGAGACAACTCGGAAGTTTTAGAGAGTCGTTTATTTCCGTTGTGTGCTTTTATAAAGTTTAAAAACAAAAAAATAAAGAGGGTAACCTAAAACATTTTCAAAAAGGAAAGTGAAAGTAAGAAGGACGAGCACCGTTGAAATGGGGGAGCTCCTTGAACTTTGTTCATACCCATGAAAACTTTGCAAATCTTAATTAAAGAAACTTTTCAACAAAAATAATTATCCCCTTGTAAAATTCCATTGTATTATATAAAAATAATGTGCCAAGAGTTTCCTTTAGGATGATTAAACTGCTTGTTGGTTTGTGCGGTGCAAAAACAGAAACTTTGGCTGTAGTGCGCGATTTTACATTTTTTTACTGGAACGTCGAAAGGATCTGAAACTTTTTGCAAAGTCTTGCTATACAAATTGTTGATTTTCCCTAATTTTTCCATAATTTTTAGGGTTACAGAAGTATGGTTAATGTTCAAATTACTACAGACTGTCCTGTTTTCATAGATTGCTGTTATAGCTTCATTATTTGCATATGTTTGAATTCTTGTTGATGCCTCCTTGACTTGGGGCCATAGAATTGTGATAGCATACAGTAGGTAATGTTTATTTATAATTACACAATAGTGTTAGAGCAGTACATGATGGGATTTTATTGATCATATGCACTAACCCCGCCACTAAAAGTTCGGTTAAGTTTTGTGTGGATGAAGTGTTCGAAGATCGAGGAGGTCTCGATGAGAGGAGAAGGAGGAGAGGCAAGAGCTCAAGATTGGGGATGCCCGAGGCACCCCAAGTAAATATTCAAGGAGACTCAAGCGTCTAAGCTTGGGGATGCCCCGGAAGGCATCCCATCTTTCTTCAACAAGTATTGGTATGTTTTCGGATTCGTTTCATTCACATGTTATGCGTAAACTCTTGGAGCGTCGTGTTCTTTCTATTTTTTGTTTTAATAAATGCACCATGCTGGTATGAGATAGTCCTTGGTTGATTTATAGAATGCTCTTTGCACTTCACTTATATCTTTTGAGTATGGCTTTATAGAATGCTTCATGTGCTTCACTTATATCATTTGAAGTTTGGATTGTCTGTTTCTCTTCACATGGAAAATCGCCATTTGTAGAATGCTCTTTTGCTTCACTTATAATTGTTAGAGCGTGGGCATAAATTTTGTAGAAAGAACAAAACTCTCTTGCTTCACTTATATCTACTTAGAGAGTTGACAGGAATTGGGCATTCACATGGTTAGTCATAAAATCCTACATAAACTTGTTGATCGCTGAATATGATATGTTTGATTCCTTGCAATAGTTTTGCGATATAGAGATGCTAATATGTGGGAGGTACTAGTGAATGATTGTGGTCTAGTAAAAATATTGGTGTTAAGGTTTGTGATTCCCGAAGCATGCACGTATGGTCTCCTAACTATGTAACCAAATTAGCGCACTTTGTATTTTGATTGTTTATCTGTGCGTGAAGGTCGGGGGCGCGCGATGGTTAACTCCTACCAACCTCCCCCCTAGGAGCATGCGTCGTAGTATTTTTGCCTCGAGGGTTAATAGATTTTTTGCAATAAGTATGTGAGTTCTTTATGACTAATGTTGAGTCCATGGATTATACGCACTCTCACCCTTCCACCTTGCTAGCCACTCTAGTACCGTGCAATTTTCGCCGGTGCATCAAACAACCTTATATCCTTCCTCAAAACAGCCACCATACCTACCTATTATGGCATTTCCATAGCCTTTCCGAGATATATTGCCATGTAACTCCACTGTTTCGTTTATTATGACACGCACCATCATCGTCGTATTGCCTTGCATGATCGTAAGATAGCTAGCATGATGTTTCCATGGCTTGTCCATTTTTTGATGTCATTGCTACGCTAGATCATCGCACATCTCGGTACACCGCCGGAGGCATTCATATAGAGTTATATTTTGTTCTAGCTTCGAGTTGTAATATTTGAGTTGTAAGTAAATAAAGTGTGATGATCATCATTATTAGAGCATTGTCTCTTAAAAAAAGAAAAACAAGAAAGGCCAGAAGGAAAAAAAAGAAAGGCCAAAAACAGGGAACGCCCAAAAAAAGGAAAAAAGGGACAATGCTACTATCTTTTTTCCACACTTGTGCTTCAAAGTAGCACCTTGATCTTCATGATAGAGAGTCTCCTATGTTGTCACTTCCATATACTAGCGGGAATTTTCATTATAGAACTTGGCTTGTATATTCCAACGATGGGCTTCCTCAAATGCCCTAGGTCTTCATGAGCAAGCAAGTTGATGAACACCCACTAGTTTTCTTTTGAGCTTTCATACACTTATAGCTCTAGTGCATCCGTTACATGGCAATCCCTACTCACTCACATTGATATCTATTGATAGGCATCTACATAGCCCATTGATACGCCTAGTCGATGTGAGACTTTCTCCCTACTTTTGTCTACTACCACCTTCTATTCCACCCATAGTGCTATATCCATGGCTCACACTCATGTATTGCGTGAAGAGTTGAAAAGGTTCGAAAAAGTAAAGTATGAAAACAATTGCTTGGCTAACACCGGGATGGGCATGAGGGGTACCTTGTGTTATGAAAAGGGAAGCATAAAAGACTATATTATTTTGTAGGGATAACGTTCTTTAGCATTTATATTTTGAAAGACTTGATTGTTTGTTGGGATGCCCGAGTTTTAAATTCTTCTATGTAAAATGATAGACTATTGCTTTAAATCACTCGTGTCTTAATATTCATGCCATGATTAGATTACATGATCAAGATTATGCTAGGTAGCATTCCACATCAAAAATTATCTTTTTTATCATTTACCTACTCGAGGACGAGTAGGAATTAAGCTTGGGGATGCTGATACGTCTCCGTCGTATCTATAATTTTTGATTGTTCCATGCCAATATTCTACAACTTTCATATACTTTTGGCAACTTTTTATACTATTTTTGGGACTAACATATTGATCCAGTGCCCAGTGCCAGTTCCTGTTTGTTGCATGTTTTTTGTTTCGCAGAATATCCATATCAAACGGAGTCCAAACGGAATAAAAACGGACGAAGATTTTTTTCCGAATATATATGAATTTTGGGAAGCGAAACCAACATGAGACGATGCTCGAATGGGCCACGAGGCAGGGGCGTGCCCACCAGGGGCAGGCGCACCCTGGGCCCTCGTGGCCACACCGTAAGGCGGTTGATGCCCTTCTTTCGCTGCAAGAAAGCTAATATCCGGATAAAAACCGTGTCAAAAATTCAGCCCAATCGGAGTTACGGATCTCCGGGAATATAAGAAACGATGAAGGGACAGAATCTGGGAACACAGAAACAGAGAGAGAGACAGAGAGACAGATCCAATCTCGGAGGGGCTCTCGCCCCTCCGCTGCCATGGAGGCCATGGACCAGAGGGGAAACCATTCTCCCACCTAGTGAGAAGGTCAAGGAAGAAGAAGAAGGAGGGGAGCTCTCTCCCCCTCGCTTCCGGTGGCACCGGAGTGCCACCAGGGCCATCATCGTGTGACGGCGATCTACACCAACACCTCTGTCATCTTCACCAACATCTCCATCACCTTCCCCCATCTATCTATAGTGGTCCACTCTCCCGCAACCCGCTGTACCCTCTACTTGAACATGGTGCTTTATGTTTCATATTATTATCCAATGATGTGTTGCCATCCTTGTCTGAGTAGATTATCGTTGTCCTATCGGTGATTGGTGAATTGCTATGATTGATTTAAATTCCTCGTGGTTGTGCTGCTGTCCTTTGGTGCCCATCATATGAGCGCGTTCGTGGATCCCACCATAGGGTTAGTTTGATAGGACCACATATTGGAGGGCAAGAGTGACAGAAGCTTCAACCTAGCGTAGAAATTGATGCATACGTGATTGAAGGGGGACCAATATATCTTAATGCTATGGTTGGGTTTTACCTTAATGAACGTTAGTAGTTGTTGATGCTTGCTAATAGTTCCAATCATAAGTTCATAGAATTCCAAGTAAGGGATGACATGCTAGCAGTGGCCTGTCCCACATAAAACTTGCTATCGGTCTAGTAACATAGTCAATTGCTTAGGGGAAATTTCGCAACTCCTACCACCACTTTTACTCACTCGCTATCACTAACTTTATTGCTTCTTTCTCTTAACAGCCCCTAGTTTATATTTATGCGCTCTTTATATTCTTGCAAACCTATCCAACAAAAAATACAAAGTACTTCCAGTTTCATTCTTGTTCTAGGTAAAGTAAACGTTAACCGTGCGTAGAGTTGTATGGGTGATCGGCAGAAGTTGAGGGAATATTTGTTCTACCTTTAGCTCCACGTTGGGTTCGACACTCTTACTTATCGAAAGAGGCTACAACTGATCCCCTACACTTGTGGGTTATCATAGACATCTCTCACGAAGTCCATGGCCTAGTCAGTTATGCGGGGTTCATCCCGTAGGTCGGTGGCAAGAAATAGTCTGCAGAGTTTAATTAGTGCAACTTTGCTTGTCTGTAGCAAGTACTATTGTTCAGTACTTGATTTGTGTTTGTGAACCCTGTATTGTTTATTAGTACATCCGCTTTTGGTGTGTGGTCAGTCCTGAGAACGGTCTATGTTAATGTCTATTCACTCAATTCAGTATGTATATTTTGAAGTATCCATATCATCTTTTTTGTGAGGACGGTTTATCAATTATGGTTACACTCCAATATCTGTAGGCATTGCAGGGTTTATCGCACCCACCAGGATTTCCAGTCCCATGGATGTTTGGTCCATATGATTGGTCACGACCTTTGGACTGTCCTGCTTGTGGGAGTAGGCGGGGCCCCTGCATGCCACCCGTTGTTGGACGATCAATCTTCTGTTTAGTACTTCAACATAGTGATTTCCTCATAAGGATTCACTCGTGTCACATCAAGTAAATCTTATTGATTTACTGTCTAAATCTTATTGATTTAATGTCATGCTTTCTTTCTTTTCCTGCAATTTTACGATGCAGGTTTTACCATGTGACATTCATCACAGAATAAACCGTTTGGTTTGCTCTACGATGGCTATTTTTGTAGGTTTCACTTCTTATGTCATGTCAGTAACGAAGGCACTGTCCATCACTTATATTACTGGAAAAAATGGACCAGTCTATTGTCTGAGTACAAGCTGAATCCCTATGATGAACTGCAGTTTGATTTAACCAAAACGCCACAATTAGTCCTTCTCGCGTTTAAAAGAAATGAAGAAAAAAACTGGATCACTGTCACAGAGCCTAGTCAAGTTAGAAAGCTGATCATAGCATACCAGACACGATCGTCGCTGTCTCGCACATCGGTACCACCTTCAGCAACGGATCGAGCACCGGCAGTTGCTCTAGCACTGACAGCGGCAACAGCTCAGTCTGATCTAGCTGAGGATTGGGCACCGACCGCGTCAGCAGATCAGGCTGATCTACCGGAGGATCGGGCATCGACACCGGCACCTGCTCCAACACCGGCACCAGCTCTACAAGGAGCACCATCTCCGGCAGCAGCGGCGGCTTCGGCACCTGCACCAACACTTGCACTTGCATCTGCTCCGGCCCGTGCAGCGGCAACCGAACGAGCAGTTGCACCAGCAACAGACTGGGTTGTAGTTCACACTTCATATACCAAAGTCCTTACAAAAACCGACATGACCACCTTCTTGGTAAGCATTGGCCGCCCAAGTGTTTCGTTCTTTTTTCTTTCTATGTTGTTTCGCATGATTCACTGTGTTGATCTAACTGTTTGGGTATGTCTTCTTGTTTGCAAACAGAGAATTCCTAGAGCAACGAGGGAGTCATTCAACAATCCGGGCGACAGCGGCCATGTTTCTCTTACCATGCGCAGCCTTGGTGTGAATGGACTTGCTCAATATACCGTAAGTACAAAGTATGGTCGCATGATGATTAATGCTAAAGGATGGTCAAGGTTCAAGTCTAAATCATATCTTGCGGTAGGGGATGATCTCAAAATCGAACTTTCTTGGCAAGGAGAGCTGGTCAAAGTGAACTTTGAAATTCTTCAGTAGCAGCACGCAACTGCCGAACTGATCTATCCTACGAGAGATTTAGATGTAATAATCTGGCATGGTGAAACAAGTGTCCTGTATGTATAAGTAATAAGACAGTATTATTTATCACATGGGATATCATTGATAGAATTGCAACTCTCATTGCTGGTTAGGAATTGTCGTTCGGTTTCATTCCAACAGTTGTCGTGCTTTATTCAATTTTTTCTATTCGCCTTGCGAAAGCATCTAAAACCAGCGTCGTATCGATCGCTTGTAATATGAAAAGCGCTGAGGTAGAACCCATGGGCCCCCAAACATGCAGGGTGGGCCTGCGGCCCAAAGTCCAGAACCATGAGCCTGTCTGAGTATTATGTTCTCAGCTGAACCCCCATAATGCCCGTGCGTTGCACGTAACATCAAGATGCATTTGTATGAGTGTTTTATCTTATGAGAGAAAAGGATGAACATGGGAAGGCCTTATTTGCAAATGTGGAGAGGTGTGTGGGTACCTTTTTGCAAAATTTCCATAGTTTCCTTCCTATCCGTCAGATATAAATTTGTATGTATAAAGTTGTGATATAAAAGATTTGTATATTTCTTTATAGAGAGAGTATCTCTCTGTCAAAAATATATTTTTGTGTAACTAGTTACTCCTGTCTTTCTACTTCCTTTCGCTGATATGTGGGGCATCCGGCAACGGGGTCCATGTGCCATATGCACAAATTAGAGTGCACAACTACACGGTAGACACACCTCGGTCATAGCGTCGCAGTAATGCCCAATGAGCCGTCAAATCACAACCCCCCCTTTCCAGCTTTAGCAGTAAGTTGGACGGACGAAGCGGCAATATTTCAATGGGCCTGAATCCCCTTGTCCCTCGTCTGATTGTTCAGAGAAAACCCCCTCTCGGCGATTGCATAGGGGTTTTCTCATGGAGAACCAGGTACGAATTCTTCATCCATCCGTGATAAATCCAAGTCCCTTGGTCGCGGGTAATCCTAGGATGGCAGCCGCCGCCGTTGATGCATTTTTCTTCCTATTGAATCTAGTGCGTTTCATTTGCAGTGCCCAAAGTGCGAGGACCCTACAGGTTTTTGTGCCCTCGGCGAGACGCCACACTTGTTCCTTCTCATCCTAACACAGAATTTTAAAACGCGCACAGTATGTTCCTAGAAACCTCTTTTCTATCCGGGAGGGTTGGGTTTTTTGAACATGTTGTCGACTAATTTGGAAATTTGGATTGCTATATTTGGATAAAATGTACTACCAGTACGATGGTCAACACTGACATGAAGGAGGAAGTTATTTCTGGATTTGGATAGGGAATACATTGTGTTCTCATATTATTTTTCCTGCAGTGCATTATTTGCTCTGCCAGAACACATGTACTCAACATGCTCGGCCTTGCCATAACTGAATACAGCAGTTTAATGGTCACAGTGAAGACAAGCCATGGATATAAGTTCCGAGTTGGGTTCATGAACCAAGAAGATCGCTGCTTTTTTTATGGCCGAACTTGGATAACCTTTCTCAAGTGTTATGGACTGAAAGTTGGCGCACGAATGTTGATGGAAATAGCAGAACCTGGTCTCATCTTCACTGCGATCTTCCACCCCGACGTCATTCCAATTGGTCATCCATGTTAGTTTTGTATATGGTTCATGGTTGTTGCCTCGATTACTTCTTAATCCACCTATTATGTCTGAGTAATCACAATTTAACTTTAGAAGTAGCAACGAATCTCTCACGAAGATGCTACTTCTAACTAATATTTTCTTATAATTGGTGGCACGTGTAGGTTTTTTCAGAGTTAAGCAGGCTGTTCGTTTGTTATTCTGTAACAACTCGGTTGTTACTGATGGCACTGTAGTTGACTGGGACGACATCCACAAGTTCCTACACTTTATTGATCGTCTTAAGGTCCTTGTGGGGAATTTCTGTGGTGGAAGGCGACGTGGGATATGTGTGCCACTGTTGCACTCGTTGGACAGGTCCAACTGTGTCGAGAAACATATGGTACGAGTTGTTTTCTGTTATATATGTTGTTCATAAACTATTGCTTATACATAGTTTTACAGCTGTGATCTTCTTGAAACATAAACTGCCTAGTTCTATTGTTCCTATACAGATGGCTGACCATGGTCGGGTCAGACTTGCGCTTTGTCACAACTTGATGTTTATGTCGACCTACTCCATTCCCCTTGGAGGTGAAAATATAATTATTCATGGGTGGTCTCAAATAATGAAGGCCCGTCCATCTTGGAGAATAGGACAGAAGATTTTGTTCATGCTTTTCCATGGCTCTAAAGAGAATATCCTGTTTATTGACCACATTGCGAGATGAAGCCGCTTTCAGAAGGTTGTGGATGCGCGGGGTGGCTCCTGGGCCTTGTCCTAGGGCTTGGCGGCCTCACCCTTGGTTAACTGTAGGCAAAGTATCAATGTTCGAGGCGTGCTTTGTACGGTTGAACCTGTATAAGTACTCATACTACTTTAAGCTATGGTTGTTAAGTACCCCTGCTAGTTTCTTTTAAGGTTGTTAAGTACTCATGCTGCTTTTACAGTCTGTCGTGTTTCTTCAGTCCTGTCTTCCTCTAGCCGCCAAAACCAATCCAGCGCCGGCGGGGCCGCCTTCTTCCGCCTCCCATGGTTGGCTGCTCCTCAGCGCACGCATCGCCGCCCCACCATCTCCTAAATCGTTAACGCTGATGTCCGAGGCCTCGCCGTCGTCCTCCACGCGCTTTGGTGTGCTCGCCGCGGCGCCGCCCTCTTGCATTGTCAACATGGTCAACAAACAACAGGAATCGGCAGAAGTACGTGGAAAGGATGACAGAACGGGCCCACCATGTCAGCGTATGGAAAAATAAAATGCTTCCTCCTAGTGTTTTCCTGACATGTGGGACCCACGACATTGTGAGCGTATATAGTCAATAGACAAGAGAACAACACAAGATCGGCTGACACCTGGGACGTAGCTGCTCGAGCAGTATTTTTTTGTTATTGTTGAGACGGAGCAGGGTTTGAACTGGGTTGTGGCCCGTCTAGCCCAAGCTTATATTTTATGTTCACCATGTGACCAGCCCAGCTATTTTTTCTTTGTGAAAATGAGCCCAGTTTATTTTATCTAAAGAATACCAAATCCAGGCCTATTTATTTTTCTACGCCCTGATGACTGCAACTCTTTCAAGACGCCTGCAAATCTTGAAAGTAATATGAAATTGGTTGTAAATATAAAAATAGATGACAAATTGGTAATTACTTTATAATTTCTGAATTTTTTCACATTTTCAGATTCCTATTTCACTGGGAATTAACCTAATTTAAATATATCTTCAAAGTACTTTAAATCTGGCTCGACATCTCGGTTTTAAAAATAGTTTGGAACCCACAGAAATATGTGAAATTGGCCCTGGCCAACCAAAAAAACGGACTGCAATAAATTGCATAAGAAGTCGCGATGAGCTATATATAAATTATTAAAAAATAGGGAATGGTCAAACTTATGGGCCTATTAAGTTGACGCGTATGCAAGAATTTTTTAGTTATTATATACGTCAACAAACGATTCTAGCAGACGTAACCGTTGGATGTCAATCCAACAGCCGTCGCGTTTCTTCAATCTTTGATCTTCTTGCTCCAGCCGCCAAATCCAGCGCCGGCGGGACCGCCTGCTGCCGCCTCCCGTGCATGCCTCACCGCCCCCTACTACTCCCACAGCTAGCTAGGGAATCCCTCTACTCACCCGCATCCCCTGTTATTCTGCGGCGATGGCAGCCTCACACCGCAGCCGAACTAGTGAACCCTCGTACTCCTCTCCGCGTGGGCATCCACTGTCGCTTCTTCCCCGGCTCCGCGTCGTCCCCTTCCTAGGCCTCTACGTCGTGCACCTCCCTGGTGCTCTCGGTGCGGTGTGGTCAACGTGGTCAAGGAACGACTTCCATCGGAAGAGTATTGTCGTGGAGAGGCTGACAGCTGGGTCCACGCTAGCCGCAAGGAAGTGCCTCCTTATTACGCGGAAAATAATTATTCCTCCACCTGAAAGTAGGGACCCACCGGACGGGCCAGCGTATTTGGCGAAAAAACGTTTCCCCCTGACTGTTGGGACCCACCGGACGGGCCACCGTATTTCGTGAAAAAAACGTTCCCCCCGCTGTCAGCTTGGACCCACCGGAAGTGCCCCCTTATTACACACAATAAAATGAATACTCCCCCTGCTAGTTGGGACCCAGTATAGTGGGAGGCTGACTTGTGGGCCTACTAAGTTAACGGGACGGAGGGCTTTGTCAACTTAGTCAATATGCACGATTCTAGCTCCATTGACCGTACGATGTCCATCCAACGGCCGTAGTGCTTCTTCAACCTCTGGTCTTCTTGCTCTAGCCCCTAAACCAGCGTCGGTCGTGCCTCATGCTCCTGCCGCCCATGGCCGGCTGCGATGCCGCGGAGGCCTCACAGCCACCTACTACTCCCACCGCTGGCCAGGCCATCCCTCTATTCACCCACACCCCTGTTATTCTCCGGTGACGACAGCCTCACACCACAGCGAACCAGTGAACCCTCGTACTCCTCTACGCGTGGGCATCCACTGCCGCGTCTTCCCTGGCTCCACGTTGTCCCCTTCCTAGGCCTCGCCATCGTCCACCGCCCTGGTGCTCTCAGCGCGGCGTGGTCAACATGGTCAAGGAAAGGCTTCCATCGGACATGGACTGTACGTGGAGAGGCTGACATGTTGGTCCACGGCCGCAGCAAGGAAGTGCCTCCTTATTACACGCAAAATAATTATTCCTCCACCTGACAGCGGGGACCCACCGGACAGGCCACCGTATTTTGCAAAAAAAAAATTCCTCCCTAACTGATGGGACCCACCGGACGGGTCACCGTATTTCGCGAAAAAACGTTCCCCCGCTGTCAGCTCGGACCCACCAGAAGTGCCTCCTTATTACGCAAAAAAAATGAATACTCCCCGTGGTAGTTGGGACCCACCTTGGTGAGTGGCTGACTTGTGGGCCTACTAAGTTGACGGGGATGGAGTGATTTGTCAACTTAGTCAATATGAACGATTCTAGCTCTAGTAACCGTACGATGTCCATCCAACGGCCGTAGTGCTTCTTCAACCTCTGGTCTTCTTGCTCCAGCCGCCCAAAGTAGCGCCGGTCGTGCCGCATGCTCCTGCCTCCCGTGGCCGGCTGTGTTGCCGCGGAGGCCTCACCGCCCCTACTATTCCCACCGCTGGCCAGGCCCTGCGGCGACGGCAGCCTCACACCACAGCCGAACCAGTGAACCCTCGTACTCCTCTCCGCACGGGCTTCCACTGCCACGTCTTCCCCGGCTCCGCATCGTCCCCTTCCGATGCCTCGCCGTCGTCCACCGCCCTGGTGCTCTCGGCGCGGCGTGGTCAACGAACAAATTCCATCGGAAGAGTACTGTACGTGGAGAGGTTGACAGTTGGGTCCACGGCCGCAACAAGGAAGTGCCTCCTTATTATGCACAAAATAATTATTCCCCCACCTGACTGCAGGGACCCATCGGACGGGCCACCGTATTTCGCGAAAAAAATGTTTCCCCTTGACTGCTGGGACCCACCAACTACATCTTCGCACGCAAGGAAGTGTGTCCGAGAAAAAAAAACGATTCGCCCCCTGACTGCTGGGACCCACCAGCTACATCTTCACAGGCAAGGAAGTGCCTGACAGTCGGGGCCCACCTGGTCGAAGCGTACGTAGCATTGTCATTTTGGCCGCGAACGTGTACGTACATACTAGTCTATGTAGATGCGCACACGTGTCGTAGTAGAGGCGCGCACGTAGCATGTACACGTACATATAGCGGCAAGTGTGCAAGAAAGAAAATACGGCCACGTACGTACATACGGGCAGGGTCTCGAACGCCTACTCGTGCATACGTACGGCCAGGGCTCGTGTACATGGCTGTGTCGGAATAGAAAAACAGCGTCGTCGTTGTGTTCATGGGGAGCCAACCGGCTGGGTCAGAACGGAATGCATCATCATGTTCATCGAGAGGGCTTGGACGGAATAGCCGATGGAAACGAGGCCTGGCGTACTGCAGAACGGAGGAAACAGCCTTGTGTTCAACCGGCCACGTTCGAAACGGGATCCTGTTCATCGGGAGGGGTCTGACGTACCGCAAAACGGAGGAAACGGACCTCCTACGGTCGAAATGGGGGTCCTGTTAATCGGGAGGGGTGTGGCGTACCGCAAAACAGAGGAAACGGACTTGTGTTGGAGAGCTACGGTTGAAACAGGGGTCCTGTTCATCAGGAGGGGTGTGGCGTACCACAAAACGGGACTCCATGGGATACTGTTCATCTCCACCGTCGACCCACTCCAGCCTCCATGGGCTACTATTCATCCACCGTCGACCTCCTCCTGCCTCCACCGATGACTGTTCATCTAGCCTCCACAACGCGCTACTCCACCGACTACTGTTCAACCAGCCCTCTCCACGAGCTCCTGTTCAACCAACCCTCCACGGGATACTGTTCATCCAGCCCTCCACCGTCTACTGTTCATCCAGCCCTCCACGGGGTGGTCCTATTCATCCAGCCCTCCACAGGGTCATGTTCATCCAGCCCCAACCGGCTCGATCGACCGGGGTCCTGTTCATCCAAAGGCAACACCACGGGGTCCTGTTCATCCACCCCACTAGGAACTGTTCATCCAAACCCCCCAGCAACGCTCACTGTTCATCCAGAGGCAGCATCGATCGGCTTCAGTTAGCAGCAGTAGCGAAGGAATCACTCGATCGGCTTCAGTTAACAGCCATCGATCGATCGCTCGGGTTCACTAACGTGTAGCCTCCACTGCAATCGCTCGGGTTCAGTTAGAGCCGAATGCCTCATTCGGTTTCAGTTAGAGCCCAATGCCTCGCACCCATATGTGTGCGAGTAAGAGAGAAACGCGGATCGCTCGACCCCGACAACCCACCGTAACCGGGAACACTCCGATATTTTCCTCGCCCTCGCTTCTACCACGGTTTTTTCCATCATAGATGGCCCAAAGAATGTCATGCGGGTGCGTCTCCGGCCCGCCCAGGACGAAAAGCCCATTTTCTGTCATGATTTTTTGTCATAGAAGTTGGACCCCACCACATCTATGATGATACCATGTTTTGTCACAATTATTGTCATAGAAGTGCCATAAGTATGACAGAAAAAAATCGTTCGGCCCAAAATGTCATGGATCTGTCTTTTTTGTAGTGCTACTAGGGGCGATCAGGACTTGTGGTTGTGGTATCTTTTCTCGTTTGGTTTCGTCTATAGCCGGACTCTCTGTTATTAGGATAAACGTATGAATGTTTAATTAGTGGTGTGACGTGGCGAGTGTAAGCCAACTATTTATCTCTTTTATCCCTGTTCATTACATGAGTTATGCAAAGATACCACACTTGCGATCATTCCAGAATGCGATTATGTCTCTAAATCATGCCTCGAAACGTAGGAGCTATAGTCGCACCCTGGACATTACAAGTTGGTATTCAAAGCCTTCTCCGATCTAGGAGCCCCCTGATTGATCGAACCGCTGCTGATGTTGAGTCTAGGCACACACACAAAAATGTTTTGAGTCCTATATATATCGGAGAGTGGGATTTCTTTTTACTCCTCATCCCCTTCGTCGCTCTGGTGAGGATTCGTGACGTTGTTTTAACATCACTATCCTCAATTTTCACCAAAAAATTAGGATCACGCGGGTATTGTTTGGATTGTTCCGATATCTTTGTGACGAGAACATTGTTCTTGGTGCCTCCTGTCATTTAGGGGTTTTGGCAGTGTCCCAGGGAGTTGAGCTCCGAGGTGTTGTCGTCACAATTTATCGTTGCAGTTCTAGAATACCATAGGCGACCGACATCGAAAACTCTTCTATGTGTGTCTGGTGGTGAGATAAGCCCGACGTCACCCAGTACTGGGGGGATAGTTCGGGAGTATTGCCACAGCTAGTATATCGGATGTGTTTCGAAGGTCCGAGGTAAACGGTTTCCGAAGGTGCCTCGTTATGTGTTGACGGATGGATACAGCTGGATGTAGGTATTGCTAGTTGGGTGAGATATTGTTCTTCCCATGTATCCCCAACACCAGATTGCATAACCGGAAAGCTTCGGGAATTAATAGGTGGGAATTCAAGTAGCTCTTAGGTAATCTTCCAACGGGTGCATGATATGAGGTTGGGGTTCAAAATCTAGTAGGGAGGTTATCATGGTCGTTGTTACACTGGGGGTTGCATCTTAAAGTGTCCTTGGCTATGCTGACTCGGGGATTGCAAGGCCCTTTGTAACGTCGTGCCATGGGGCATCAGCACGAACATGTGGGATGAAACCTCTATTATGTATTGGTTCCATCTGTTACCTTGTTGTTTTATTCTATCATTTTGTTCTCCCAAGTGGCTTCTCGACAAGTTGATGTACCATTAAGCTATGGAATTCATTCATTCAATTCTCTGTTCGAACGATACTGTGAAGATTATGTTGCAACATATCTATCCTTTGTTTTTGTTTTGATTGTGGTATTCGAGTTGCTTCGATGTCAAGTGTTGATTTCATACCTTTCCTAATCGATGTTCTCATATTTCTATGGGAGTGCTAGTTCTTGATCATCAAGATTTTCATCTTAAATTCTTCTTAACCAGCGTGCTTCTCTTCAAGTTAAACCGATCCTTTCAATATGTGCAAGACCAATTCTTGGTTTTTCTCAATGGTGTCTGTTTCGTTCGTCCCAAGTTGTCGTCGTTTTCCACCACCCTCCCACCCTTCTTCTTCTCAGAGCCATAAATCTCAAGTCAAGTATCCATTTTATTCATGTGAAGTCTCTTCATTCTTTTTCGCCTATGTTCTTACCCAGTGTTTTCTCATGAAGATGCTCAGGAAGCTTCAAGTTCATCATTCTTTTGTTCTCAAATTCTGCCGGTGGATGTAATTCAAGCTTCGGTGTTTATCATATTTGTGCCTCTTGTTTCACATGTTTTCCGATGTTGGAATTTCTTATCCAAAGTCTCTCTTATTATTCAACTCCCTCTAATTCTTCTCTGGAGTGCTGAAGGTATCTCAGAAGATTCGCGTTTCCATTCTTAATCCGTTCAAGCTATTTCGAGGTTGTTATCTCATCCAAGTCATTTAATTCAATCAGTGCACTATCTCTCGAGCAATCTTTCCCAATGGTGTTTCTTTTCAGTGGGCCCTAACCCACATGTCTTTTTCCACGATCTTACCTGACTCTTCTAGTTTTCCAGAGTTATACTCAAATTATTTCCAAAGTGTGACGTAAGAATGATTTCCATCAGTCACATGCCTTCTCCAAGATTGTTTTCCAATTATTTTCATCTTTAGCTCTACCTTTCCCCTTTTCATTCTTCCGGAGTATCTCAAAATTCTTCATGGTATTTCTCATTATTCTCTCAACATTTGAAGACCCAAGAAGATTTTTCCTCTAAATCTTTTCTTACACATCCAGAATATGTCATGAATTCTTTCCATTGTGATCCTCCGAAGGCCATCATTTCAGAAGATTTCTTCGTTCTCAGTTTTCGACTTCATCATCTAGCTATTCTTAATTGATGCCTCTTCGTTCGTCTCCATATTATTTCGGTGCATCATTTAAGTATTCATTAGTCAGCTTGTGATCCCT
Organism: Secale cereale; assembly: GCA_902687465.1. Classification (NCBI taxonomy): domain Eukaryota; kingdom Viridiplantae; phylum Streptophyta; class Magnoliopsida; order Poales; family Poaceae; genus Secale; species Secale cereale. The sequence continues at coordinate 371,863,578 of LR738714.1, read as the reverse complement.
TCGTTCTTTTGTATCTAAGTTTCCTCAAGTGCCTTGTTTTTTCTAATTCTTACTGGCGATTCGTTCCCTTTTCTTCATTCGTTTCAATTCTTACAGTGGTTCATTTAACATTCCTCTTCCTTGGTTATCGTATTAATTCATTCGTTCTTTCAAAATCCTACCGGTGATTCATTGAATACTTTCTCAAGATGGTGCGAGTTCTCTCTGGAATTCTTTGCAGCGAGAATAGGTAGTATGCCAAATCCGTTGCTTGTCATCAATTTAATTTTATGAAGGATAAGCATACAGTAAATCTTACTCTTATTTCCTCGAAATGATTAATCTCTTCTTTCCGGAGCTTGTTCATCATATCATATTCTCGGTTCCAAGTTGTTCATCTTCTTTTCCGAGGCTCCAAGTTATTTCAACTATATCATTTCAAAGCTCCATGTAGTCATTGCAAGGCTTCAATCTTATTATTTTCATCCTTCACTTCTCATCCTTTTATTACTGGAGTTCTTCATGGTGGTTCATCATGATTTGATTCATCCTCGAAGTGTTCTTCAAGATTCTTATTAGAGGAGCTCAACTATTCTTCTCTTAGCACTTCGAAGTGCAAATATTTGCTTCCTTATCTTTTGAGATGGTGCTATGTCATTCTTGACAATTCCTTCATGATTCATGATTCACGAGTTATCAAGAATGAGATATTTAAAACCATCATTTTCCTTTGTTCAGGAGATCTTTTCAACCCTTCAATTTATTCATTGGAGTTATCTTAGCTTGTATTTCACCTAAAGCTTCCCCTAAGGATTGTTGCTATTTGTGGTGCTTATTAATGACCCAAGTTCTCCATTTGTCCTCTCGGTGAAAGAAGTTTCCATCTCTTCGTTGATCTCTAGCAACAATTGGTTTCCATTAGTGGCTGGTTGACACCTAAAAAATTTGAGATGTTTTCCATAAGGCCACAACAAGCTTATTCTTTTAGTTGTAGATTTTCCATCAACCCCATTCAATCCATCTTTGTAAGGATGCTTTACAAATTCATTTGTGGGGGAAGTTGTCATTTTCTTCTCCGTTCTTTTCTTTCCAATGATCTAGCATCTATTCCTTCATTCCGGAGGCATTGGGATATTGCGCTCTTCATCCCGTCATCTCGTTTTGTCAAGATAATGTTCTTTTCCTTGCCGGTCCATTTATCAGGATTGTCGTGTCCTCCATTCAAGTTTTCTCAACCTCTCAATTTTTTCCTCTCTTTTCAACCGGAGTGCTGTCTGGAACCTTCTTACCCTTTGGGTCATTCTTTCAATTGTTTCGGAGGCAGCGTGTTGTTGATTTCATCAAGTATCATCCCATCTCCTCAAGTTCATGTTCAATTCCTTCCATTTACAGTCGGAATGTTGTCCAAATTCTTTCGTTCTTATTCCATCTCAAGATTTATTCAACCGGATTGGTTTAAATTCTTTCATGATCCGTGAGCTCATGGTTCATGCCTTTCAACCTACAAGGTTCCATAATGTTCCTTGCTCCTCTTTTCTAACGGAGTGTTTTCATCTTCGTTCATCTTCATTGTATTCTTCTTTCAATTTGGTCAACCTCTCAAGTTCGTGGTTTCACTCGTTTGTCAAAGAAGCAACTTCGGTTTACCTCTTCCTTTTCCTCTTCTATCCGGTGCCATCTCCAGGATCTCGGGTCGAGATCCTCTGTTAGTGTGGGAGAGTTGTGACGCCCCAAGACTGACGCTCTAGAAGACTTCCATATATTTTGATGTACCGGGTGTTTTATTTACTTTCTCTATTTTACTTTTTTGCATTGCATCATGTCATCATGCCATCATGTCATGAATATTCGCATCTCAACTAAATAAATTGTGTGGATCTTTGATCCATTTAAATCGAGGGAAGGATGACTTCTCTTTATAACATATCCTCCTGATATTTAGGGAGCTATACTAAATATTCCATTCTTTGGATTCACCTTTAACACCCTTGCAAGTTAATTCCCATGACTTTTCTACGTCAAGTTTCTACTCCTAAACCATGCCAAGAATTCTTATCCATTTTATCGAGGTTCCTCAAAAAATCCGAACATTTTTGGACACTTCAAAAACCTAGTCCTAGTTCAAACCCATTTGAATGAAATTCAAATGTGTTTGAATTTACGTCTTTCAATCATGCCTCTTTTCTATTTTTCTTGGAACTAGCGCTTTTTACGAGTCCGGAAAAATTATCTTCGTGTCCAAATTCCGTATCTAACCCTTCATTTCTTATCTTTTCTTCTTACTATTATTCTATAACTGCAAAAATAGAAGAAGGGAGAGGGAGCAAGAACCAGCCCACCTCCCTGGCCCATTTGCTCCTCTCGATCCAAGGCCTCCTGCAACCTCTTTTTGGCCCAAGGCCCACCAAAACCCTAGCTCGACCCTCTTCTTCTCTCGCTCAACCCCTCTCCTCGTTCCCCTCCGCCGCCACACACAGAACGCACGCTCGTGCCACGCCCAAGCCCAATCCCCATCTCCCTCCTCTCGATCCTCACTCCATCCTCTCGATACCGCATCACGCCTGAGCCGCACGCCTTCCGCCGGCAAAAGCACCGCGACCGCCCCTCCTGCTCGAGCTCCTTCAGCCCCGCCATCGGCCTCCGCCTCGCCAGCTCATTGCCTCACGACGTCAGCCTCCTCGTCGACACCTCGCGTCCCCGACCTAGCAGTAGGTCGCCGCCGCGCCACCTGCTCCTCCTTCCTCTGCCCGGAGCCTCTGCGACCCGCTGGACCCCGCAAGCCCCGAGCACCGCCACCGCGTCTACCTATCCTACCTCACTGCCTCGACCTCGCCAAGGCCGACGCTGGCCACTTCGACCCTGCCGCCGGACTGCAACCTCTTCGTCCTCGCACACCGGTGACCATGGTCGCCTCATCATCAAACTCCGCCCAAGCCTCTTCCAAGGTCGCCGCCAGATTCCTCCACCGGGCGCCTTGCTCTGCCTCTTGCACTTCCGCTGCCGTCCTGGCTCCATTCACTACAGCCAACGATGGGCCTGCATCGAGTATCCTCTATTGGACCGAGACCTTGTTGGTGCTGCTAAATGTTGGATCACCAAGTACCGCGCCGATGCCTAGTGCAACTACACAACCGGATGGCGAAAAGTACATCCATGATGTGTACGTCTACACCGAGACCGGACCGACAACATGTGTACCGCTACAGTCGCTATGGATCCGTCAAGTACCTCTACGACGACTCGAACACCTACAAAACATGTACCTCTACGTCAACTACGACCCCGACGCCCCGTGTACAACTACCGTCGACGTGCTTGCGCCAAGTCCCTCTCCGACAAGAATGCAACTACCGTTGCCAAAGACCGCGAGTACAACTACTTCCTCTTCGACATGTGTACCTCTTCCGTCGAACCCGAGCCATCCCGAATGCACGTTCCGAAGGTATAACCGCCGAGCAGATGACCCTGTGGATGAATGCTTGCGATGTATGGGATGCTCGTGTTTGCACCGCATTTGAATCGCCGCTTGCAATGCCTTTCGTTTCCATGCCACTAACCTGTGGGAACCCGGTAACGGGATCACCCCACCTATCTCTTGCATGACACGCTCACATCGATCCTTCTTTTGCACCGGTCTCTTAACGAGATACCAGGAACCGCTACGTTGTCATGGCATCATTTTTGGTTATCGCCACCGTGACAACCCTATCTTTCCAATACGGTGACATATGCTTCATATCTTGCTCATGTCAATTTTTAACAAAAATTGCATAAAACTTGTATATGTCATCCGCATCATGATAACAACACTTAAATGGTTAAAAGTGTTGTTTGCATTAAAATTGCTAAATGACATGGGGATTTTCCAGAATTGTTGTTTGTTATTTCCGGTCTCATTTTAAAATTGCCTAGATAGATAGTTTACTTATGCTTCACCTCCTGCCATGTTACTTAACCTTAAAATTGTTGTCTACATAAACGGGAGCAACTAAATACTTGAATGTGGTGTTTCATCAATATGCAACTCGTTTCATATTGAGCTCTACTCAATTTGTAGAATTGTTTGAGCACTTTGCCATGCCATGCATATTTAAACCGAACATGCATCATACTTATTTGTGCATCATGCCATGGTTATGATATGTGTGTTTACCATGTTGTTCGCTTCTTTTCGGTTTGCTTCTCTCGTTAGCTTCGGTTTCGTTCTGGAGTTGTGAGGTTTCGTTCGACTTCGTCCATTTGTCTTCTTCATGGACTCGTTCTTCTTCCTTCGGGATCCTAGGCAAGATGACCGTTCCCCGATATCACCTCTATCTTTGCTTTGCTAGTTGTCTCGCTCTTTAGCTATGCCTCGATGCCTATTCTTGTCTGCCAAACCCCTATGTTGCCATGAAACACTCTAACCGCCTTCCTAGCAAACCGTTGATTGGCTAAGTACGCTTTTGCGCAGCCCCTCTTATAGCGTTGTTAGTTGCAGGTGAAGTTAGAAGATTTACTCCATGTTTGAACTTGTTTTATTGGGATAACACAATAGATATCTTATTTAATTAATGAACATATATATTGGTAATGGGTGGAAGGATTAGCCTTTTGCTTGGTGTTTTGTTCCACTCCTGCCGTCTTAGGACTCGATAAACCAGTGTTATGTTCCTTGATTTTACGTTCCTAACACGGTTGGGGTTTATGGGCCCCCCTTGATAATTCACATTGCTTAAAGCTTTTCAAGCAAGGCCCAACTTTGATACTTCATTTGCCTAACAACTAAAACTTTCATAAGGAGTAATTAACATGAGTTCTTAATCTACAACCCGGGCCAGTGCTCCTCATGAGTGTTGGTCAAACCCAGAGTCGTTTGCGGTACCACCCCTTGGCAACTTGGGTCTTTTGGTCACTGTATGATGTGCTCATCCGATCGTGGCCTGAGACGAGATACATGCGGCTCTTATCAGGGTGTCGGCACATCGGGGGGTCTTGGTGGATTAGTTTGACCTTTGTCGAAATATCTTGAGCATGGGATTCCAAGAATACTCGGGTCTTCCCAACATGGAGTTGCGACTCCACGGATTGTGAGCTTGTGATGGGCTAAGTTGGGACACCCCTGCAGGGTTATGAACTTTCAAAAGTCGTGCCCACGGTTATGTGGCAGATGGGAATTTGTTAATATCCGGTTGTAGATAACTTGACACCATATCCTTAAGAATACACTACCTGTGTGAGTAACCGTGACAGTATCTTTTCAAAGGGGTTTCGAAAAGTGAACACGCTGGGGTTATGCATGAACGTGAGTAGCTAGGATCGCTTATTGATCATCTTTGGCGACCGTTGGCACATATCCTCATCTCGCTCTGACATCGTAAGCTAGTTGCTTAGTGCTTACTGTAGCCACTTTATTACCTCTCCACACCTATAAGGCTTTGTTAGTTTTGATACCCGGGAATGGGATTGCTGAGTCCTTGTGACTCACAGATTACAACACACACCAGATGCAGGTATAGCTGAGTACGACGCAGGAGATGGACAAGAACTTCACTGGGTGTTCAATGCCGAACATGGTCGTATGTATGTGACGTATCCCGATGATCAGTAGTGGTTCCTACTAGGGGCGATCATGACTTGTGGTTGTGGTATCTTTTCTCGTTTGATTTCGTCTGTAGCCGGACTATGTGTTATTTGGATGAATGTATGAATGTTGAATTAATGGTGTGACGTGGCGAGTGTAAGCCAACTATTTATCCCTTTTATCCCTGTTCATTACATGAGTTGTGCAAAGATGCCACGCTTGCAATCATTTCAGAATGCGATTATGTCTCTAACTCGTGCCTCGACACATAGGAGCTATAGTCGCATCTTGGGCATTACATCCACGTTGCATGGGCGGCCGGTAAGCAGACCTAGCCTCTCCTAATACTAGAGTAGGCGTTCCAGTCCAATCCAGCGCGCGCCGCTCAGTCGCTGACGTCAAGAAGGCTTCGCCTGATACCAAGACATCGAGTGCCCATAACTGTTCCCGCGTAGCTGGTTAGTGCATATAGGCAGAGGCCAGACTTAGATCAAATATCCAAACTCGTTAAGCGTATTATTATGAAATAACCGTGGACAATGACAAGGGCCAGGCCCACCTGTCTCCTAAGTGGTCATGACCTACCCTGTCGCTCCGCCACAAAGATCCACATAGAGGGCTACCGGGAAAGTATGTCTTTTCATCCCCCAATCCATGAATCAACCACGGGTACTCAACGAGCCGACCCGACTTTAGTCACAACATGTATCAGGTATAACATGTATGTAGTATATACCCGTGATCACACCCAAAAGTGATCACGACCCGATAGAATAGCATGGCAGATGGACAAGGGTGTAAGGCCACTAATGTAATACTAGCATCCTATACTAAGCATTTAGGATTGCAGGTAAAGGTATCAACATTTGTAGCAACAATGACAGGCTATGCATCAGAATAGGATTAATCGAAAGCAGTAACATGCTACACTACTCTAATATAAGCAGTAGAGAGGAATAGGCGATATCAGGTTGATCAAGGGGGGCTTGCTTGGAAGCTCAACAGCGAAGGAGGGGTAATCAACACCGTAGTCGGTCGGGGCAGCGAAGCGTCGGTCTCGTAGTCTACCGGAGAGAAGAGGGGGAAGAAACAATGAATACAATGCAAACAGATGCATGACGATGCATGAAGTGATATATATCGGTGTTAGGTGTGCCCGAACGCAGTACCGGGTGTTACTGGAGAAGGGGGGAAACATCCGGGAAAGTGTTCCCGGTGTTTGACGTTTTCGGACAAACGGACCGGAGGGATAAAGTTGCATGTTCGCTATGCTAGGGACGTGTGGCTGACAAACGGATCACGCATTCGGATTCGTCTCGAAATTCTGAGCAACTTTCATGTACAAAGTATTTTCATCCGAGTTACATATTATTTTGTATTAATTTTTAAAGTTTTCAATCATTTTCTAAATTATTATTATTATATTAATTAGAAATTAGAATTACTGCATCAGCATGATGTCGGCAGTCAACATAGGTGTTGACTGGGTCAAGCTGACGTGTGGGTCCCGCATGTCATTGTCTAACTAACTAACTAACTGTTTAATTAGATTAGTTAGTAGGTTAATTAGGTTTAATAGTTAATTAACAAAATTAATTAAGTTATTTATTTATTTATTTATTTATGATTTATCTTTTTAAAACGTTCCTGGGGTGGGGCCCCTATCATAGGCCCAGGGGCCTATCGGGTCGGGCGCGACGGGGCGGGTGCCAGGGCGCAGGGCGCCGGGCGCCTGCCCGACACGGCACTCGCTAATCCAGTCACGGGGCGCGGCGCCGGCGGGGCGCCGGCGGCCAAATGCCCAGCCGGAGGTGGCGAGGCGGTGCAGGTGGCAAGGCGGGGAGCAGTGCGGCGTGACGCGGAGGAGCAGAGGTGGGGTGGTCGGTGCGGCTGGCTGCAGCGGGCGGCGAGGTCGGTGGAAGCAGCGGGCGGCAGGGAGAAGCTGGCGAGGGGCGTCAGGCGACGTGGGAAAGCCATGCGAGGCGCGGTGGGCGGAGGGGGAGTGGTCGGCGGCGTGAGGAGGGAGCAGCGCAGGCGAGGTAGTGGACGGCGAAGCTAGCGGCGGCAGCAGAAGCTGCAGCGAGGCGAGGCGGAGGAGGCTTGGCGGCACGAGCAGTAGCGGACACCGACGAGGGGGGTCTGGCGAAGGCGGCCGTGGCCGAGCCTGGCGGCGCGAGCGGGCGCGAGGCACAGCCGGTGTGGGGGTGTGGGACGGTGCGGTGCGGGGAGTGCAGACGTACGGTGACCGCGGGCGATGCAGTCGCGGTATGCGCGAGGCGGAGCGGGGATAAGCGGGGAGTGCGGTGCGGTGAGGGCAGGCGATGACGACGCGGCGGTCGGGACGGGAGAGAAGAAGAGGGAGGACGTGGCCTCACCGTCGTTGCCGAGAAGAGGAGGCGGCGAGGCTCTAGGTAGCGACCTGGGGAGGAGCATGGAGACGAGGCGGCGGCGAAGAGGATGGCGAGTCGGTGATCCGAGCGGCGGGGACGAGGTGACTGCAACGGTGCAGCTACGGGGTCGGGGTCGCCCGATCCCGATCCAATCAGGGGAGAGGGGGAAGTGAGTGGGGGTGCGGTTAGGGTTTGGTAGTGGGGGGATAAGGGGAGAGTGGGTGGTCCGGTTGGCCTGGCCTGGCTGGGCCAAGGCCAAATTGGGCCGAGAGGGGGGTTTTCTTTCTTTTCCATTTCTTTTCTGTTTTGTATTTTCCGTTTCTTTTCCTTATTTCATGTTTCTGTTTTATTTGTTTTAGAGCATTTAGGCATTTCCTTAAAATGTCTTTTCTTCACCATAATTACTTATGCAATATTTGGCATAGTCCAAACATTTTGTTTTTAACGTTTGAAACTTTAGCTGTTTGCCATTATTTTCAATTTGAATTTTAAAATGTTTTGAACTAACACATGAGTAGCAACAGTAACCAGATGGCGTGGCATCATTAACATCATTTTACTATAGCCTAATTATCCGAGCGTTACAATTGTCCTCCACTACAAGAAATCTGATCCCGAGATTAAGGAGGTAGAAGGAAACAGTGCGGGGTATTCCTCGCGAAGACGATCCTCGCGTTCCCAAGTGGCTTCGTCTTCAGAGTGATGCGACCACTGAACTTTGAGGAACTTGATCGCCTTCTGACGTGTGCGGCGTTCAGCTTGGTCGAGAATGCAGACTGGATGCTCTTTATAAGAGAAGTCCTATTGCAATTCGAGCACTTCATGATCCACTGGTCGGATTCTCGCAGAACCGCAGCGCCAGGCGCGCTCCCACCCTGTCGGCCTGGCCGATCACCGCGAACCCGATGCGAGTGTGAGCTCGTGCTCGAGCACCCGTGCACGCACCTTTAGCAGCCGCTGCATGCCTGCACGCCGCACGCCCAGCACCGCAGCCAGATCCCGCATGTCCGCCTCAACCACTCAGGCCCCGCCATCGCCGTTGTTGCTGCCGGTGTCGTTGCGTCTCTGCTCTGACGAGCAGAGGTAGGAGACAGCGATGCGAGGTGGTTCAAAACCCCCAAGACCGCTATCCTAGTAGACTCCTCTGCCTAGCCCGACTGGATGAAGCATTGCGCCTCAGACCGAGAGGTCTTGGGATCGAACCCCACAGGGTAGTGGAATAAGCCCATTTTTTTCTTTATTTGTGTCTCTAACACCCAGGCCCCACATGTCAGCCTTTGTGCCTCCTCCAGCCCACTCCCACACCCACTTCGCCACCTCAGCACCCCTGCACCCACTAGTCAGTGGCTGAGTCTAGTCCAGGCTGGGTCAGTGGTGTTTTATTTTCTTTTTTTGTTTAGATTTTATTTTCAGTTTATGCATTCATTTTGATATGCTCATAACTTTCAAACCATGCATCCTTTTAAAATGAACTATATATGAAATTTGTTTAGTTTTTGGTGTAGTTTCATAATATGTAAATTCCTGCCATGTTAAAATATTCAAAATGAGGTTTGCTCATGTTTTGCTAAATAACATGTTAAATTGGTTTTTTCATAACTAAATAATTGTAGCTCCAAATTTAATAAACTTCATATGTAAATGGGGTGGAAAAATTTGTCGGATAACATGGTGTTATTACTTTGCATGTTTAACAACTCTAAAATATGGTTTTAGCAGATCAGCACCAAATTGGATATATGCACATGGGGATTTTCCGGAATTGTTATTTGTTTCTTCCGTCCCCATTTAAATTGCTTGTATGTTGTAGTTGGTGTTGTCTTGCACTCCTTGCCATGTTTAACAACATTTAAATTGGTTGGATGCTTAACTAGTTCACTAAATAGTTATGTGTTGCTATGTTAATTTTGCTTTCTCTTGCATGTTGAGTTCCCCTATATGAATTGTGGTTGTTGCATTTTGCCATGCCACATGTTGCACTTATCATGTTCCATTTGTGATGCACCATACTATGTTCATGCTCATATGCATCATGTCTTGCCTCATGTGCTTGTGCATTGCATCATGATTGATTTTTGTTCCGGTGTTTGTATTTTTGTGTTGGGTAGAGCCCGGTGACGATTCAGAGTTCGAGGTTCCTGTCGAGAACCTGTTCGATGAGCAAGTTTACGATCCCACCGAGGATATAACAGGCAAGATGACTGTCCCTCGATATCACCTCTATAGTTATGCCGTGATGCCCATTCATTTCTTGTCAGCCTCCTATGTTGCCATGAAACACTCTAACGTCCTTCCTAGCAAACTGTTGATTGGCTAAGTATGCTTTTGCTCAGCCCCTCTTATAGCGTTGTTAGTTGCAGGTGAAGTTTGAAGATTGCTCCATGTTTGGACTTGTTTATTGGGATAAAACAATATGTATATCTTATTTAATTAATGCACATATATATTGGTAATGGGTGGAAGGCTTGGCCTTCTGCTTGGTGTTTTGTTCCACTCATCCCGCCTTAGGATCTGATAAACCGGTGTTATGTTCCTTGATTTTGTGTTCCTAACACAGTTGGGGTTTATTGGCCCCCTCGATAATTCGCACTGTTTAAAGCTTTTCCAGCAAGGCCCAACTTTGGTACTACATTTGCTTAACAACTAAAACTTGCATAGGGAGTAATTAACCCGAGTTCTTAATCAACAACCCGAGCCAGTGCTCCTCATGAGTGTTGGTCCAAATTGGGCACTCCGCGGGGCCACCTTGGGGAAACCCGAGGGTTGGTATATACCTGTAGGCTGACCTATCAGGTTGTGGCCTAAGATGAGATACGCGCGGCTACTATCAAGGTGTTGGCACGCCGTGAGGTCTTGCTGGATTAGTTTTACCTTTGTCGAAATATCTTGAGCACGGGACTCCGAGAACACTTGGGTCTTCCCAACATGGAGTTGCGACTCCATGGATCGTGAGAGCTTGCGATGGGCTAAGTTGGGACACCCCTGCAGGGTTATGATCTTCCGTAAGCCGTGCCCGTGGTTATGTGGTGGATTGGAATTTGTTAATATCCGGTTGTAGATAACTTGACATAAAACCTCAAACATAATACACTACCATGTGAGTAGTCGTGATGGTCTCTTTTCGAGGGAGTTCGGGAAGAGAACACGGCTGGGGTTATGGATGACTCATAGGTAGACAGGATCATCTAGTGATCATGATTTAGCTCACGACCGATGGCTTTCACTTCTCTTCTCGCTCTGATGATACGTAAGCTAGCCACCTCATCTACCCTTAGTGCTTGCAGCAGCCCTCTTATACACTTTCTCCTTACCCAAAGGCTTTGATAGTTTTGATACCCGGGAATGGGATTGCTGAGTCCTCGTGACTCACAGTTTACTACAAACACAGGTGCAGGTACAACTGAGTACGATTCAATTAATGGTCAGGAACTCAAGTAGGAGTTCGATGAGGAACGTGGGCATATGTATTTGACGTTTCCCGATGATCAGTAGTGGTTCCTACTAGGGCCAATCGGGCATAGTGGGTAGTTATCTTCTTTTCATTTGGATTTGTCCGTAGTCGGACCATGATTGTACTTGGATGAATGTATGACTTATTTATGCATTGTGTGAAGTGGCGATTGTAAGCCAACTATGTATTTTTTTCCTTTGTTCTTGTACATGGGAATGTGTGAAGATAACCTTCTTGCGATCATACCAAAATGCGATTATGCCTCTAAGTTGTGTCTCCACATGTAGGAGATATAGTGGCATCTTGGGCGTTACAAGTTCGTAATCAGAGCCTTCCCCGACCTAGGAGCCCCTACTTGATCGAACCGCTGCCGATGTTGAGTCTAGAATTTTAAAAAAATCAGTCTTAGGATAATATATATATTGGAGAGTAGGAATTCTTTTTCTGCTTATCCCCTTCGTCGCTCTGGTGAGGACTCCTGACGTAGAAGTTTTGTCTTCCTACCCTCTTTTCCACTAATTTTTTTAGGATCACGCAGGTATTGTTGGGATCATTTCGATATCTTTGTGACAAGAACATTGTTCTTGGTGCCTCCTATCATTTAGGGGTTGTGGCAGTGTCCTGGGGAGTTGAGCTCTGAGGTGTTGTCGTCACAATTGTATCGTTGCAGTTCTAGAATACCAGAGGTGGCCAACATCGAAAACGCTTCTATGCATGTCTAGTTGTGCGATAACCCCGACGTCACCCAGTACTGGGGGGATAGTTTGGGAGTATTGCTACAGCTAGTATAGCGGATGCTTTTTGAAGGTCTAAGGTAAATGGTTTCCGAAGGTGCCTGGTTATGTGTTGCGGATGGATACAACTGGATTTAGGACTTATTAGTTGTGTGTTATGTGGTGCTTCCCATGTATCCCCAACACCATATAGCATAACCAGAAAGCTTCGGGAATTAATAGGTGGGAATTCAAGTAGCTCTTAGGAAATCTTCCAACGGATGCATGATATGAGGTTTGGGTCTATCATGTATTTGTTCCATCTGTTAACTTGTTGGTTTATTCTATCATTCCCTCAAGTGGCTTCTTGACAAGTTGATGTACCATGAAGCTATGGAATTCATTTGTTCAATTTTGTTCGGATGTTCATTGTGAAGAATATATGTCGCAGATATCTATCCTTTCATTCAACATATCTATTATTGCTTCAATGGCTAACGGTTGTCATCATCTTCGGGATGGCACCCAAAAAGGTTCCCAACCAGAACCCAGAGGGTGAAGAAGAGCGTCCACCTTCCCCTCCTCTGGCGCCTGAGGCATGGAGAGCGATTATGCAAGCTACCACTGCAAACACCCAGATGCTCATGCAAATGATGCAGAGTTTCCATGCAAACCAAGGGAATCAAGGCAATCAAGGGAACCATGGCCAAGGAAATCTATTCAATCAACCTCACTTTGCTTCGCTCAACCAATTCCTTGCAAATTAACCCAAGTCTTTCAGCTACTGTGTTGATCTGCTCGATGCTGAAGATTGGCTCACAGACATCAAGAAGCATTTCGAGTGTAGCAATGTCAGACCGGATGATTATGTCAAGTATGCCTCATTCCAACTCAAAGACCAAGCTGCGGATTGGTGGCAACAGTACATAAACTCCAGAGCAGGTCGCGAGATCTCCTAGATTGACTTCTGCCGTGATTTCCGTGTGCACCACATTCCAACCAGTGTCATTGAGGGCATGCGCGAGCAGTTTCGCAACCTCAAGCAAGGCAACATGTTAGTTTACCAGTACAATGTCAAGTTCCAGAATCTGGCCCGTTATGCGAAGCAAGACATTCTCGATGCCAAGAGCAAAATCTACCAGTTCCGAGGTGGTCTGAAAGATGAACTCCAACTTGCCCTCACTCTGCTCTAGCCAGATGAGTTTGACCAATTCTACAATATGGCGCGCAAGCAAGAGGCAGCTCATCTCAAATGTGAAGCTTCCAAAAAGAGGATAAGAGATGTTGTTCACTCCTCCTCTTCCTCTCAATTGTCCGCCAAGCAGCAGAAGTTCTGGCTTCCGCCTCCTCCAGTGTTCCGTCCACCGATTGAGAGCAAGAACTCAGGTGGTCGGGGATCTGCCCACCCACCCAACCCAAGCAACCAGTCCAAGTCTTAGTACCAAGCTCCAAGGCTAAGAGGTCCTTATCATCGGCCACTCTTAGAGGTTACGTGCAACAAGTGTACTCAGAAGGGTCACTGTGCTAACAAGTGTCCCAACCAAAGCGCCTTACGCCTCCTCCACCTGTCAGGCCAACAAGCAATGCTATCATCAAGCACAATCCCAAGCATGCAAGATTAAACCTGATGAAAGCAGCCCAATCAAAGGATTCTTCTGATGTGATTATGGGTAATCTTTCAATTAACTCAATTCCTGCAAGAGTTTTGTTTTATTCTGGTGCATCACTTTGCTTCATGTCAACTCCATTCTTTACCAAGCATAGTTCCACTTCGGCACCCCTGGATAAGAAGTTATCAAGTATTTCTCCGGGTAAAAACATGACTTATAGCTTGGCTGTTCCGGATGTCTCCATCAAGATGGGCAATTATAAATTTTCGGCTTCCCCAGTTGTTCTCGGCAACTCGGACATTGATCTTATTATTGGGATGGATTGCCTCTCTAAGCATGATGCTCTTCTTGATTGTGCAAACAAAGAGGTGAAACTGACTCATCCTTCCGAAGACGTGATTATCTTCGCAGCTCGAGATAACACAATGAGGCTATTCTCTCTCAATGACAAGGGCGAGATTAATGCCATATCCCAGATTCCAGTCATTTGTGAATATGAGGACGTATTTCCCTAAGAGCTTCCAGGGATGCCTCCCAACAATCTAGTTGAATTCGTCATTGAACTCGAGCCTGGCACCGAACCAGCCTGTCGGCATCCATACAAGCTGAGCCCAGACGAGCTGAAAGAATTGAAGAGGCAGCTGGATGAGCAAGAACGCATGGGTCTTATCAAACCAAGTTCTTCTCCATGGGGTTGCGGTGTTCTGTTTGTCAAGAAGAAGGATAGCACGGAATGATTGTGCATCGATTACCATCCATTGAACAAGAAGACAATCAAGAACAAATACCCTCTTCCCAATATCAATGAACTGTTCGAGCAACTCAAAGGCGCAAGGTCTTTTCCAAGCTGGATCTCCGAATGGGCTACCATCAAATTCGTATCCGTGAGCAGGATATTCCCAAGACCGCATTCAGAACAAGCTTTGGTTCATATGAATACACGGATGTGTCTTTTGGTCTTGCAAATGCTCCACCAACCTTCTCTCGGATGATGCTCTTCGTATTCAACCCCTATACCAATGAGTTCGTCCTTGTGTACCTTGATGATATTCTGGTTTTCTCCGAAACGAAGGAAGATCATGCCAAACACCTCCGTTTGGTTCTTGACAGGCTCCGAGAACACCGCTTTTATGCGAAGTTCTCCAAATGTGAATTCTGGCTTGATGAAGTTCTCTATCTTGGTCATATCATCTCTGCCAAGGACATTTCTGTTAACCCCGAGAAGGTCAAAGCTATTGTGAAGTGGGAACCTTTTCAGAATGTCAAACAACTCCGAAGTTTTCTCGGCCTCGCAAGCTATTGTAGAAGGTTCGTCGAGAACTTCTCCAAAATTGCCAAGCCGCTATCCAACCTCCTCCAGAAGAATGTCAAGTACTCGTGGACTCCTGAGTGTGATGTGGCTTTCAATACACTCAAAGAGAAGCTCGTTTCTGCTCTGATACTTGATGTCTATTACAAATCCTTCTTCTTGTAGACGTTGTTGGGCCTCCAAGTGCAGAGGTTTGTAGGACAGTAGCAAAATTTCCCTCAAGTGGATGACCTAAGGTTTATCAATCCGTGGGAGGCGTAGGATGAATATGGTCTCTCTCAAACAACCCTGCAACCAAGTAACAAAGAGTCTCTTGTGTCCCCAACACACCCAATACAATGGTAAATTGTATAGGTGCACTAGTTCGGCAAAGAGATGGTGATACAAGTGCAATATGGATGGTAGATATAGGTTTTTGTAATAAGAAAATATAAAAACAGCAAGGTAGCAAGTGGTAAACGTGAGCATAAACGGTATTGCAATGATAGGAAACAAGGCCTAGGGTTCATACTTTCACTAGTGGAAGTTCTCTCAACAAGGATAACATAATTGGATCATATTACTAGCCCTCAACATGCAACAAAGAGTCACTCCAAAGTAACTAATAGCGGAGAACAACCGAAGAGATTATGGTAGGGTACTAAACCACCTCAAAGTTATTCTTTCTGATCGATCTATTCAAAAGTCCGTAGTAACGTTCAATCTATCATAGAGTTCGTACTAGAATAACACCTTAAGACACAAATAAACCAAAACCCTAATGTCCCCTAGATACTCCATTGTCACCTCAAGTATCCGTGGGCATGATTATACGATATGCATCACACAATCTCAGAAACATCTATTCAACCAACACATAGAACTTCAAAGAGTTCCCCAAAGTTTCTACTGGAGAGTCAAGACGAAAACACCAAAACATACATCAAGTGGATCACATGATATCCCATTGTCACCACAGAGAAGCACGTGCAAGACATACATCAAGTGTTCTCAAATCCTTAAAGACTCAACCAGATAAGATAACTTCAAAGGGAAAACTCAATCCATTGCAAGAGAGTAGAGGGGGAGAAGCATCATAAGATCCAACTAGAATAGCAAAGCTCGCGATACATCAAGATCGTGCCATCTCAAGAACACGAGAGAGAGAGAGATCAAACACATAGCTACTGATACATACCCTCAGCCCCGAGGGTGGACTACTCCCTCCTCGTCATGGAGAGCGTCGGGATGATGAATAAGGCCACCGATGAGGGTTCCCCCCTCCGGCAGGGTGCCGGAACAGGGTCTAGATTGGTTTTCGGTGGCTACAGAGGCTTTCGGCGGTGGAACTCCCGATCTAGGTTAATTTCCGAAGTTTCAGTGTTTATAGGATTTTTTTGGCGTAGGGCAAAAGTCCGAGGGGCCTCTGGGCTAATAGGTTAGTCCCAAAAATCATATAAAAGTGTATATAAAAGCCCATAAGACATCCTAGAAGGATAATATAATAGCATGTAACAATCAAAAATTATAGATACGTTGGAGACGTATCAGCATCCCCAAGCTTAATTCCTGCTCGTCCTCAAGTAGGTAAATGATAAAAACAGAATTTTTGATGTGGAATGCTAACCAACATAATTTTCAATGTAATTCCCTTAATTGTGGCATGAATGTTTAGATCTGAAAGATTCAAGACAAAAGTCTATATTGATGTAAGAAATAATAATACTTCAAGCATACTAACAAAGCAATCATGTCTTCTCAAAATACTATGGCTAAAGAAAGTTATCCCTACAAAATCATATAGTCTGGCTATGCTCCCTCTTCATCACACAAAATATTCATATCATGCACAACCCTGGTTTCAGCCAAGCACTTGTTTTCAAACTCTATTCTTTCAAACCTTTCAACTTCCACGCAATACATGAGCGTGAGCCATGGACATAGCACTATGGGTGGAATAGAGTATTGGTTGTGGAGAAGACAAAAAGGAGGGAGATAGTCTCACATCAACTAGGCGTATCAACGGGCTATGGAGATGCCCATCAATAGGTATCAATGTGAGTGAGTAGGGATTGCCATGCAACGGATGCACTAGAGCTAAATATGTATGAAAGCTCAACAAAAGAAACTAGTGGGTGTGCATCCAACTTGCTTGCTCACAAAGACCTAGGGCATTTGAGGAAGCCCATCATTGGAATATAGAAGCCAAGTTCTATAATGAAAATTCCCACTAGTATATGAAAGTGACTAAACATGAGACTCTCTATCATGAAGAACATGGTGCTACTTTGAAGCACACGTGTGGAAAAAGATAGTAGCATTGTCCCTTCTCTCTTTTCTCTCATTTTTTTGGAGGGTATCTCCTCTTTTTTTAGCCCCTCTCTATTTTTTTGGCCATCTCCTTTTTTATTTGGCCTTTATCTTCTTCTTTTTTGTTTCCTCACACGGGACAATGATCTAATAATGAAGATCATCACACGTATATTGATTTACAACTCGATACTAGAACAAAGTATGACTCTACATGAATGCCTCCGGCGGTGTACCGGGATGTGCAATGAATCAAGAGTGACATGTATGAAAAATTATGCATGGTGGCTTTGCCACAAATATGATGTCAACTACATGATCATGCATGGCAATATGACAATATGAAGCGTGTCATATGAACGGAACGGTGGAAAGTTGCATGGAAATATATCTAGGAATGGCTATGGAAATGCCATGATAGGTAGGTATGGTGGCTGTTTTGAGGAAAGATATATAGTGGGTGTATGGCACCGGCGAAACTTGCATGGTACAAGAGAAGCTAGCAATAGTGGAAGGGTGAGAGTGTGTATAATCCATGGACTCAACATTAGTCATAAAGAACTCATATAATTATTGCATAAATCTAAGAGTCATCAAAACAAAGCAATCAACGCATGCTCCTAGGGGGGGGGGGGTTGGTAGGAGTTAACCATCGCGCGCCCCCAACCTCCACACAAAGGTTGACACTTTACAAATACTTCATGCTCTAACTTCGTCACATAGCGGTTCACCATACGTGCATGATACGGGAATCACTAACCTTAACATAAGTATTTCTCAATTTCATAATAACTCCACTAGCATGAATCTAATATCACTATCGTCATATCTCAAAACAATTATCAAGCATCCAACATCTCATCATATTCAATGCACTTAGTGTGATTTTTTTTACTACATTGACATTGGATGTCTATCATGTGAAGACTAGTTTTATTAGCCTAAACACATTACCATGCTGTTTTAATAGACTCTCAAATAGATATAAGTGAAGCATGAGAGTTCAACAATTTCTACAAAATATTACCACCGCCGTGCTCTAAAAGATATAAGTGAAGCACTAGAGCAAATGACAAACTACTCCGAAAGATATAAGTGAAGATCAATGAGTAGTTGAATAATTATGTAACTATGTGAAGACTCTCTAACATTTAAGAAATTCAGATCTTGGGATATTATTCAAACAGCAAGCAAAACAAAATAAACTTAATTGACGCTCCAAGCAAAACACATATCATGTGGTGAATAAAAATATAGCTCCGAGTATAGTTACCGATGGATGAAGACGAAAGAGGGGATGCCTTCCCGGGGCATCCCCAAGCTTAGGCTTTTGGTTGTCCTTGAATTTTACCTTGGGGTGCCATGGGCATCCCCAAGCTTTGGCTCTTGCCACTCTTTGTTCCATAGTCCATCAAAGCAATACTCAAAACTTGAAAACTTCACAACACAAAACTTAGACAAAAATCTCGTGAGCTCCGTTAGTATATGAAAGCAAACCACTACTCAAAGTTACTGCAATGAATTCATTCTTTGTTTATATTGGTGTTAAACCTACTGTATTCCAACTTCTCTATGGTTCATACCCTCCGATACTACTCATAGATGCATTGAAATAAGCAAACAACAGACGAAAAACAGAATCTGTCCAAAACAGAACAGTCTGTAGTAATCTGCAGGTTTCGCATACTTCTGTAACTCCAAAAAATTTAAACTAAATTGTTAAACGTGAGGAATTTGTCTATTAATCATCTGCAAAAATAATCAACTAAATATCACGCTCCAGTAAAATCTGGTGGCCATTCTAGCGAGCGCTAACAATTCTGTTTTTCACAGCAAGATCATATAAACTTCACACAAGTCTTCCCAAAGGTTCTACTTGGCACAAACAGTAATTAAAACACAAAAACACATCTAAACAGAAGCTAGATGCAATATTTATTCCTAAACAGAAGCAAAAACAAAGAAACTAAAATAAAGTTGGGTTGCCTCCCAACAAGCGCTATCGTTTAACGCCCCTAGCTAGGCATGATGATTTCAATGATGCTCGCATAAAAGATAAGAATTGAAACATAAAGGGAGCATCATGAAGAATATGACTAGCACATTTAAGTCTAAACCACTTCCTATGCATAGGTATTTTGTATTTAAACAACTTATGGGAACGATAATCAACTAGCATAGGAATGGAAAACAAGCATAGCTTCAAGATTTTAAGCATATAGAGAGGAAACTTGATATTATTGCAATATGTAGAAGCACATGTTCCTCCCTCATAATAATTTTCAGTAGCATCATGAATGAATTCAACAATATAACCAGCACATAAAGCATTATTTTCATGATCTACTTGCATAGAAATTTTACTACTCCCATCATAAGCAAAATTCTTCTCATCAATAGGAGTGGGAAGAGCAAATTAAACAAAATAACTATCATGTGAAGCATAATCCAATTGAAAACTAAAATCATGATGACAAGTTTCATGGTTGTCGTTATTCCTTATAGCATACGTGTCATCACAATAATCATCATAGACAGCAACTTTGTTCTCATAATCAATTGGAACCTCTTCTGAAATAGTGGATTCATCACTAAATAAAGTAATGACCTCTCCAAATCCACTTTCATCAATATAATCATCATAAATAGGAGGCATGCTTTCATCATAATAAATTTGCTCATCAAAACTTGGGGGACTAAACATATCATCTTCATCAAACATAGCATCCCCAAGCTTGTGGCTTTGCATATCATTAGCATCATGGGTATTCAAAGAATTCATACTAACAACATAGCAATCATGCTCATCATGGACATATTTTATGCCAAGCATTCTATGTAATTCTTCTTCTAGTACTTGAGCACAATTTTCCTTCCCATCATTTTCACGAAAGATATTAAAAAGATGAAGCATATGAGGTAATCTTAATTCCATTTTTTAGTTTTCTTTTATAAACTAAACTAGTGCTAAAACAAGAAACTAAAAGATTCGATTGCAAGATCTAAAGATATACCTTCAAGCACTAACCTCCCCGGCAACGGCGCCATAAAAGAGCTTGATGTCTACTACACAACCTTCTTCTTGTAGACGTTGTTGGGCCTCCAAGTGCATAGATTTGTAGGACAGTTGCAAATTTCCCTCAAGTGGATGACCTAAGGTTTATCAATCCGTGGGAGGCATAGGATGAAGATGGTCTCTCTCAAACAACCCTGCAACCAAATAACAAAGAGTCTCTTGTGTCAACACACCCAATACAATGGTAAATTGTATAGCTGCACTAGTTTGGCGAAGAGATGGTGATACAAGTGCAATATGGATGGTAGATATAGGTTTTTGTAATAACAAAATATAAAAACAGCAAGGTAGCAAGTGGTAAATGTGAGCATAAACGGTATTGCAATGATAGGAAACAAGGCCTAGGGTTCATACTTTCACTAGTGGAAGTTCTCTCAACAAGGATAACATAATTGGATCATATTACTAGCCCTCAACATGCAACAAAGAGTCACTCCAAAGTAACTAATAGCGGAGAACAAACGAAGAGATTATGGTAGGGTACGAAACCACCTCAAAGTTATTCTTTCTGATCGATCTATTCAAGAGTCTGTAGTAACGTTCAATCTATCATAGAGTTCGTACTAGAATAACACCTTAAGACACAAATCAACCAAAACACTAATGTCACCTAGATACTCCATTGTCACCTCAAGTATCCGTGGGCATGATTATACGATATGCATCACACAATCTCAGAAACATCTATTCAACCAACACATAGAACTTCAAAGAGTTCCCCAAAGTTTCTACTGGAGAGTCAAGACGAAAACACCAAAACATACATCAAGTGGATCACATGATATCCCATTATCACCACAGATAAGCATGTGCACGACATACATCAAGTGTTCTCAAATCCTTAAAGACTCAATCAGATATGATAACTTCAAAGGGAAAACTCAATTCATTACAAGAAAGTAGAGGGGGAGAAGCATCATAAGATCCAACTAGAATAGCAAAGCTCGCAATACATCAAGATCGTGCCATCTCAAGAACACGAGAGAGAGAGAGAGAGAGAGAGAGAGAGAGAGAGAGATCAAACACATAGCTACTAGTACATACCCTCAGCCCCGAGGGTGGACTACTCCCTCCTCGTCATGGAGAGCGCCGGGATGATGAAGATGGCCCCCGATGAGGGTTCCCCCCTCCGGCAGGGTGCCAGAACAGGGTCTAGATTGGTTTTCGGTGGCTACAGAGGCTTTCGGCGGCGGAACTCCCGATCTAGGTTAATTTCCGAAGGGTTCAGTGTTTATAGGATTTTTTGACGTAGGGCACAAGTCAGGGGGGCTTCTGGGCTAATAGGTTAGTACCAAAAATCATATAAAAGTGTATGTAAAAGCCCATAAGACATCCTAGAAGGATAATATAATAGCATGGAACAATCAAAAATTATAGATACGTTGGAGACGTATCAGTACTTCCTCATCCGGACAAGTCCAAGCCTTACGAAGTGTTCTGTGACACTTCATTGCAAGGCCTCCGCAGTGTTCTCATGCAAGACAGGAAGATCGTCGCATACATTTCGCGTCAGCTTAAACCAAACGAGAAGAACTACCACACACACGATCTTGAGTTGGCAGCAGTTGTCCATGCCTTGAGCACATGGAGACACCTTCCGTTCGGCAGAAAAGTTGACATCTTCACCGATCACAATATGCTGAAGTACATCTTCACCCAACCAAACCTTCACCTCCGTCAGACTCGGTGGGTTGAGATGATTCAAGAGTACAACCCGAGCATTGAGTATACTCCTGGCGAGGCCAATGTCATTGTAGATGACTTTAGCAGAAAGGCTTATTGCAACAGTTTCATCCTCAAACCTTTCCAACCTGACCTTTGTGAGTCATTCAGGAAGCTCAACCTCCAAGTCGTTCCGCAAGGATTTCTTGCCAACCTTCAAGTAACTCCAACTTTGGAGGATCAAATCTATGAAGCCCAACTCAGTGATGCTATGGTGCAAAAGGTGAAGCATGGTATTGCCAAGGGTACTCCCAAGTACAAGTGCTATCGCATTGATGACAGAGACACTTTGTTCTTTGAGGACAGAATTGTGGTTCCAAAAGGTTATCTCAGGAAGCTCATAATGAATGAAGCACATGACTCACTCCTCTCGATACATCCAGGAAGCTCCAAGATGTACCATGACCTCAAGCAATCCTATTGGTGGACTCGCATGAAAATAGAGATTGCTCAATTCGTGAACAAGTGTGATGTCTGTCGAAGAGTGAAAGTAGAGCATCAACGTCCAGCCGGACTCCTTCAACCTCTACCTATTCCCGAGTGGAAATTTGATCATATTGAGATGGATTTCATCACCGGCTTCCCCAAGTCCAAGCGAGGAAATGACGCTATCTTTGTGGTGATTGATAAGCTCACAAAAGTGGCTCATTTTCTTCCAGTCAAGGAATCCATCAACGTAGCACAACTGGCAGAACTATATACCTCCAGAATTGTCTCTTTGCATGGTATCCCTCAAGTAATCTCCTCAGATCGTGGAAGCTTGTTCACTTCCAAATTCTGGGATTCTTTTCAGTCAGCTATGGATGCCAAGATTCGATTCAGCACAGCTTTTCACCATCAGACTAGTGGCCAAGTCGAAAGAATGAACCAAATTCTTGAAGATATGCTCCGGGCATGTGTCATCTCCTTCGGTATGAAATGGGAAGACTTCCTTCCATTCCCCGAGTTCTCCTACAACAACAACTTCCAAGCAAGTTCAGGCAAAGCACCGTTTGAAATTCTTTATGGCAGAAAGTGTCATACCCCTCTCAACTGGTCCGAGACTGGTGAACATCAACTCCTTGGCAATGATTTGATCTCCGAGGCCCAAGAGATGTGCAAAGTCATACGTGAGAATCTCAAAGCTGCGCAATCACGCCATAAGATCTACTATGACAGCAAACATCGAGATTTGACTTTCGACATTGGAGATCATGTCTATCTCCGTGTTTCTCCCATGAAGGGTACTCAGAGGTTCGGTATCAAGGGCAAGCAAGCTCCAAGATACATGGGCCCTTTCAAGATAATTTGCAAGATAGGAGATCTAGCCTACCAACTCGAGCT
This sequence comes from Secale cereale, assembly GCA_902687465.1. Classification (NCBI taxonomy): domain Eukaryota; kingdom Viridiplantae; phylum Streptophyta; class Magnoliopsida; order Poales; family Poaceae; genus Secale; species Secale cereale. Next base: position 371,840,156 of record LR738714.1, on the reverse strand, counting down.
TCCCTCCAACTTTGGAAATGTGCATGACGTGTTTCACGTGTCACAACTCCGCAAGTGCTTCTAGACGCATGAACGCACCATTCCTTTCGAAGAGACTGATCTCCAGCAAGACATGTCTTATCGTGAGCACCCAGTTGCTATCCTTGAAGAAACTGAGCGCAAGACCCGCAACAAGTCCATCAAATTCCTAAAAGTCAAGTGGTCACACCATACTGACCGAGAAGCTATGTGGGAACGAGAGGATCATCTTCGTTCCGAGTATCCCGCGTTCTTTCATTCCTAGATCTTGGGACGAGATCCTTTTGTAGTGGAGGAGAGTTTGTAACACCCCAGATGTAAAACTTCCATATATGGCAGTATATTCCATTTGGTCCTTATCCTTACCTTGGGGGTTTTTCTTTTCCGTTCTTACATTGGCATCATTATTGCATTGAAATGCCTTATTGCTTCATTATCATCATGTTGCATTCTTACCTTGTCATATTGCATTTCTGCCTTCTTGTCATTTTGCAATTGTCATCTCATATTGCATCATGTGGTTGCATTGTGCTTGGTGTCGTTGTGCATATCCTCATCACCATGTGTGCCTCACACCTCTCCTTCCCCCTCTTCCTTTTGTTGACAAGTTCCACTTTCCTCCTCTTTTAATATTCATCTTTGTCTCATAATTCTGGCACCATGCCCCAAACCTCTCTGCGAAATTTAAGCTATTTTGTAGATGTTTTGGTTAGGTTTTAAAATGGCTCAAGTTTGAATTTAATTCAAACTTGAATTATTTTACTTCCTCTAAAAATGCCCAGGACAATTTTATAAAATAGTGTACAAATCCAGGAGCTGTGGAATGTTTTTACCTCTCCCTAACTCCACTCCTAGCTCTCTGCACTTTTCTTGTTTTATTTTCTGGTTGAAGAAAAGAGAAAGAAAAGAGGGCAGAGCAGCAACAGCCGATCAACAACAGCCGAGCAGCAACAGCCTAGCAGCAGCAGCCCGGCAGTAGCAGCCCACCTGGGCCTCGGCCACCAAGTCGGCCCAGTAAGGATCCCCGCGCGCGCAGCCCGCCAGCGCCACCATTATTCCCCCTCTCTCTCATCGGGCCCGCCTGCCAGCGACCCATGCCCCCCTCATGGTCACTTGCTCCGTCTCCCTCCGTCTCCCTCGCTCAGAGTCAGAGAGCTCGCGCCGTCACGCCGTGACCTCAAGGACGTCGAGGCCGAGCCATTGCGCCGCTTATAAGCAAACCCCCACGCCCCCTAGGGTTTCTCCTCCCTCCGCACCGGCGCCATCTCCGCCGCCGCCCAAAGTGGATCTCCATGCCCTCCTTCTCCTACCGCTCGCCCCGAGCGCAAGCAGAAGCACGCCGTCGCGTTGCCGTTCCCTCGGTCACCTCTAGCCCCCTTCTTCAAGTCCGTCGACCTCCCCGTCATCCCCGTCGTCCGCTGCATCGACTCCTTCGTCGAGGGAAAACGGCAAGTCTCGCGCCCGGCTTCTCCTATGCTTCCCCTTCTTCTGTCGTCTGCAACGCTGAAGGATTCCGAGCTCGTCCGCAACTTCTCCGACTCATTCTTGACGATCTCCCCGTGTCCTAGGGTAAGCAGGTATACCCACCTCCTTTACTTCTTCTTCCTGCCACGTTTCTGTCACCGGAGTCATCGCTAGATCCATGCCATCTTCGTGCTCTCGGTGCTCCCGTGAAATTTGAATAACTTCAGGGTAGCGCCGTCGTGCCTCGTATGTATCTTGTCATCGTCACCCCGCTTATGTCGTTGCTACGCTCGTGTGCACGCACTCCCGTAGAACCGCAGCCCTAGGCGCGCTCCCTGCTTGTCGGCCTGGCCGATCACCGCGAACCCGAGGCGAGTGTGAGCTCGTGCTCGACCACCCGCTCACGCACCTTCAGCAGCCGCTTCATGCCTGCACGCCGCACGCCCAACACCGCAGCCAGATCCCGCAAGTCCGCCGCCACCACTCAGGCCCCGTCGTCGCCGTTGTTGCCACCAGTGTCATTGCGTCTCTGCTCTGACGAGTAGAGGGAGGAGACAGCGCTGCGAGGTGGTTCAAAACCCCCCCCCCC